>CM050648.1:127012762-127562514 GCA_027574665.1 Rhynochetos jubatus
GCAAAATATTACTTAGATGTCTTTTCTATCAAATTCTTTGACTTTACAAAATAAATTGTTTACAACTGTGCTGCCCTTCTGCCTAATGGGCGCCCTGGGGGAATGTTGCTGGCTTTGAGACTCAGCTACATATTTTCAATAAACAACTCCTGAAGCCAGCGAACACTGAGAGCCGTGAACATTAATCAGTGATCTATCTGAATGGAATACTTGCTTCTTCTAGCTTCAGGGGATGGAAAAAAAGGACACACATCATGATGCACTAACCACAGTCACACATAATCGAATAAGCACCACAAAATATTTTCGCATTCCCTTTTATTACAAGTTTCTTGGTTAGTTTGAAATCGTGATAGAAAACCTGCCTTATCAACAGATTTTGCCAACTAGAAAAAGAGACAGAACTGCCCCAGGACAAGTAGCAGCTTCCAACTATTAAAAGGTTTCAGACTGCTGGTAGATTACATTTAGAGTTATCGCATTTGCCTTGTCCTTTTGTCCTTGAGTTACATTGTTAAGAGGATGTCTATCTGCCTCAGAGGGAAAGCTGCCTGCTCAACTATTCCCTCAATGGCACTGCATCTGGCAGGCTGATTTACTTGTAGCTCTTGACATCTGCCACAGACGAAATCCCTACTCTTGTTTTTAAAACACAGGTTGAGGGTCCAGTTTGGCAACTGAGGGGCTCGTGGTACAGGCAAAGAGAGAGGAGAGTTAAAAGAGAAGGATCAACTTGAGATAATCCACAAATGTTTTTAAAGACAAATCAACTATTCCTTGTTGGAAGGGCCCCTCAAACTCACACACTGATTCACAAAAAATAATTAAAATACAATCATGCTGGATATGCAATGGAATCCTATGCCAGTTTTACACCAGAAAGCTGTGAATTCTAAATGACGCTGGTCCAGCTGGGTATATCTAAGGCACAAACCTCTATAATAAAATAACAACACTGTCTGATAGATCTTGGCAGTTTCCGTCATTAGGAATTTACAAGAATAACTACAGCACTGAATTTCAACTTTGTGTGAACTCAGACTTTAACTGAAACTGTGTTGTATGTAATTCAACTTTCTCCTCTTACTTTTGTCACTGTGAATGTTAGGTAAAGTTGTTACATTCATTGTGGCCTTGCCTCCAATTAATTTGAAAGATCTCTGTACTCTAATAACATGACACAAAGAATTTTCTCCAGTATGTGCCCCACTACATAGAATTTCAAATCTAGAGTAATTCCCCAAAGTAATTGAGGAGAAAAAGATGTTAGTCTCTTTCTCTAAATTAGAATAGTTCTAGTGCAGAGCGCAGAATGGAAGGATACTGCTGCACTGGCTTCCCACGTCAGGAAGAGAAGCCAGAATAAAACTTAGAGATAACAATTAAATGTTACAAACCCACCAGGGTTTTAAAGGACTGAACAGCAATTCCAGGACACAAGTATAATGAAAAGCATGATATCAGAAGCTCATGAAAGTAAACTTTTGTAGCACCTTCAGTTACTTCTACATACTGTTCAAAGATGTAATGAGTTAGCACTTGCCTGGTGTACAAGTGAGACCCATTGTTATAACCAGCAATGAAAGAGCAACAGAGATGAAGTAGAATGGTAAATCTTAATAAGTAAAGGACCAGAATGATTACTTTGGCTGACCTTGTGCATAAAGTAAGTCATAAAGATACCTGTCTCATCCATAGGGTTATAGTTGATAAATAATTGTGCTAATCATACTGTGCTTTATTTCAGCCTGGTTGTCTTGCAATTTCCAGCTGTATGGCAAATCCAAGTCACTGCTTTTTGAACACAACTTTGTAAAAAAACAATAGAGTATGTAAAAAGTCAGGAAAGAAGTTAGACATTTTGTAGTGCCCGGTCCATTGGGAAATGCTAAAAGTCTTAAAAGAGAACTGGGTATCATGAGGTCTCTAGTTCATTTTGTTCTTGTATGGATGGGCAGTTTCTGATAAGGGTAAAAATATGCTGAATGAGTAATGAAAACTCCCAGGATATACACTTCACTGCTTATTGCATTTAATATTCGAAGGAAGTTTCCAGAAGATCTACAGATATCTTTTAGTCATTGTTTGTGCCTTCTTTTAGCTGCCAAAGTATCAGAAAATGTTACTCCTTTAAATTCTACCTTTTGGACTCTTTGCTGACACAAAGAGCTTATAGGCGGCCTTGTTACAAAGCATAAACTCTAATGCTTTGCAGAAGTAAACAGGTAAAGATGCTTAAATTCTTGACAGTTCTGTACAAATTTATAAAAACTCATAGTACTTTCATAACCTGATGTTCACTGTTTCAGAAGAAATATTCTGTTTCCAGCATCTCTTTTCCTCACTTTCTTCTTCCTTCAGTGATTTTCACATATCCTTCAAAGATCCAATATCCAGTGATATGAGTTCTCCTTCTAAAAGATTTTGAATTAATTATAAACATAGCAGTCTCAGTCTAATAAAGGACTCATTCCCTTTAGACCTTTTATTGTAGCTTTTGCTATTAATAGTATTGTCTCCTTCCTGACAGTCTGCCAAATGGACAAGAATAAAACAAACCTCACAATGACAGAAGTCTCAAAATTGATGCATAAAGGAAAGAAAATATTTGGATGATCTTCTTTCTGGAGAAGCTTTTTGTATTGTCTGTCACTAAGGTATGACGAACCAATACTTATGTAGAGAGTATTCTATTTTCTGTTTCTTACTGCTTCAGAGAAACATGGTCATTAGTTGTAAATGATGACTATAAATCTGTTTTCTGGGAGGAGAGGGGATTGAAAGTATTTATAAAAATAGAGTTAAATAATTAACTTGTCCTAGGGCCTGTCTGAGAAAATCACATTAGTAAAGACATATGTAGTGTACATTACAGGTAAAATCCTTAGATGGCATCACTTTTTAAAGGGTGCTTCTCTCTGTAATTTCTTGTCTCAAAAGAATATTTGCAACTGATGTAATTGTGTACCTCGACATATAAGTAACTGATCTTTAAAATCTGCTTTGATAAACTGCCTTTAAGCAGGGCAGTTGGATTAGATGACTTCCAGAGATCCCTTCCAACCTCAACTATTCTTTGATTCTGTGAAAACAAGGGATCATGCATCTGAATTTTTACTTTGCTCAAAACCGAGCATGGATGCAAGATCCAAATAACATCTTTAGACATTTCATTAAAATAAACCCACTATTTAATGAAACTTCTAAGATCAGTGAGAATGTTTACCTTAATTCAACAGAAGGTGGAGTAGATTTTGGGTAGGAACTGAGTTACTTTTCTAGGAAAATGGCTACAGACTTTAGTTGTTAAACTTTAAAACAATTTCTATGTAATCATACTGAGACAAAAAGGAAGTAAAATGTTTTAAAACTCTCTAGTGACACTGGATTTTCAGGGATAATTCTTGGTTTTCATTGAAAGTTATCTGCCCAAGAAACTAAATTACCCTTCTTCTTAGTTTTTGTGTTTTCATCATATTACCCCTTTAGATGACACAAATTCAGACCATCCTTGATTTTGTTTGTTCTGTAACATTAAATTACAGTATTTTTACATTACAATACATTACATAATATAATATAACATAACATAATAAATAAATATAATACTAAATTGCCTCTGGGATCTTAAAGGTTAAAGTTGTAAGGTGGAAGTGAAAGAACAGCATAAATTCCTGGCCATTATAAAGTCCATGGAACAGACTGATGGCCCTGGCATGGAGAATTCTAATTTTACATCATTAATATTTATTGTCATAATGTCCAAAACAATGAGCTGGGTGAGGCTTTTCCTGACTTCAGTGGCACAGCAGCTGCTTTGGGATTCATGAAACAATGCAAAACAGGAAATGTGCCTGGCAGGTTTCTGATGTTCACCATCATTGGGCCAGAGTTCAGCAGCCTGTTCAGCTGGCTGAGTAGTATAACAGATTCGCTTTTGCCTTCCTGTTCATTCTGTTTTCCTGAGGTGCTGAATCTTCCTCATTACTGTTCCTTTTTCTTTTCTTTTTTTTTTTTTTTTTCTTTCTTTTTATTTTAACAGAGGTCTTCACTCTCAATTTCCATAAACTGAACAGCAGAGGTTAGTGTTGTGGTGAATCCCTTCTACAGGCTCACAGACTTTCAGGATAAGCTGTGATGGCTCTCTGAAATGTAGCTGTAGTGAACAACTTGAAAAAAACTTTGAACTCAGTAACACCTTCTTGCCTCCATCTCATAGATTTTCTCCATTTCACTTTTCTTTTATTACTGACATCTGCTTGGAAACAAGTTCTTTTACAGACAGCATTTGCTTCCTTCCCCAAAACTATAGTTTTTCTTTGGCAACATTCTGAAATGTCTTCCCTTGCAAAAACAGTGCTTAAAGCTGGTTTAGTCCTGGGGTAGTAGAAAGGAAGGTTTAACAGTCAATAAATAAATTATATTTCTTTATAAGCAACTTCTTACCTGAGTAATTTTTTACCCTGCTTTAAGCCAGAAGGACTTGGGTACAGATATACTGCAAAGATCTTTTTCCTGGTTTAAGTTTACAGGTAAACTTTGTGACTACCAAACCACCACACATAGAATTTTCAGTATCAGCTCTGTTTCTCAGACATAGAAATCTTCAGGAATTAACAGAACTATTTCTGCAGAGTGTCGAAACTATTTCAGCATTTCTTTCTCAAAGTGATGAGCATAAAGGTTGAGAGATCGTTCTTGGTGGTTTAATTTAATATATCTTTCTTTAACAATGTTAGAGGTTTTTATAAATCAAAGTCCATGTGCTTTCTTTTATTTATGAGTGCAGCTACCCTTGTGGCTAGTTACAAATAATATTGGTTCATTGGAGCTGCACACAGATATTAGCCCCCCATAGTACAGAGGCAATGGAATGGAAGGAAAGTCACGTCTTAGAATTGGTTGGACTAGTCATCCTCCCAGATTTTCTTATCCAGTCTTCTCTTACCATTATATTGCTTTTGTTTTTCTTTTAGCCCATCTATTTGTATTGTTATAAAATAGGAACGGATTGGATATGGATTTCAGCTTTGGTGCAATAAATTCTCTGAAGTCAGTGACAAGCTCTCTGTTATATTTCTTCATGCTGATATCTCCAAGCACACACTTCTACTGAGCAACTGTCATCGCATTTAATACATCATATTATGCTGTGTAATATATAACTGAGGTTCAGTGACAGCACAAAAAACTAATCTATGCTACATGCAGCTGAGTTCAGCAATGTCTCCAGTACTCTGAATGTCTGCATGAATGTGTAGCCACAACTCACTTATTTGTATTAGGTGAGACCTGAGTGCGCATCCACGTAACATGGTTTCCTTTGGAAGGAAACCTAGATGCTAACGAGTGGATGGATGATGATCTAATTCTAAAGGCAAATCTACTTCCAAGTTTTTCCTGCTCTGGGAAAGAGGCTGGACCACATGCACATCAAGAGGTCCCTTACTATCTAAATCACTCTGAGTCTATGATGCACTCCAAGAAGATCCACCACTATGGATAACTTGGTGACCAACCAGCTGAGTGGGGTTTGCAAGAAAACCACCTGCTCTACAGAAGAGTCACAAAAACTGTGGGCATCTAAACACATTTCACCCAGGAGGAGCACCTTGCTACAAGGGAACATTTCAGACAGCTTTCTGTCAATTTTCAAACACAGTGAATGGTATTAAAGAGGTGCCTACTATGCCCTTTTATAAAATAAAGAGCAAAATAATAAACATTCTCTAAAATGTTCAAAGAATTTTGACTATGTGGTACATTTAGAAACTAATGCCTACCTGCACTAATGCGGAAAAAGCTTAGAGGAAGATAAGCCAAATACGATCTTAAATTGCAAGATTGCTACTAATGCTGCAAGGCGTAAAACTTAAAGAAAAATACCAATTCCTCTTTCTTCTACCTTCCTCAAGCATAATGCGTTTCTAATCTAAGTCTAACCTAAAATATAACCATACAATATGAAGTATGTTGAACTGGCCAGAATGATTTCCAAAGCAGATAATTCAGTAGCCATTACCTTGACTCACTCTACTATATCAGTCAAGATAGGCATGGACTACAAATACATAAACATGATCATTTAGACTCATTATGAAAGTAGTTGTTAGAAAGTTTCCACATAATCTACATATGAATTCACATAGTAATGATTGTATTAAATATTCTGTGAATTCAAATATATGAAAGAGACAGCACTTGGTGGTTTATTTCATGCTTTTTCAAGTTGAAAGTGCAGTCTTTTGCTTAGATTATAAACCTTGCAGGATAATTTAGAACAGACATAACAAGTTCTTTTGAACCACAGAGAAGCAGTTCCTTGACCCTCCTCTCTATCTTTTTGTCTTTACAATAACTCACAATTATGAATCATACCCTTGACAATTACTGTTACAAACCACTGACACTTAAGAAATATTGTAGTGCAGAAGTAATGAATGAAATACTGATTAAATTTATTTTGAAAATCAATTATATACACAAAACCTTGAAAAGTACAGATGCCTTTTTATTATATTGATTCTTCCATTGATACGAGTCAAATCTTTTCTTGATTTAAAGAAAAAATATGCCTATCAGTGACATTTGTAAAATAAACAGCTCCTTGATCTCTGCCCTCATATATGATTCATCTTCTTTGGCTTTAAGTTTGTTACACATACTGAACAAGTGGCACTTAATGAAACAGTTTGCTCTGTTGATACAGGATGTCAAAAGGAAAGCACATACTGTTTCTGCATGACACAGAAAATCATGGCACAAAGAGGTAAAGGCAAGCATGTTCTTTGCAAAAACAAACAAAAAAGTAAGGCATAGTATCTATGCAGTGTAAATACTTTCAAAGTTATTTATTTATAAACCAATAAGTCTTTACACACAAAGAGATTTTTAGGAAGACTTGTTCTCATCTTTACAAATGAGGAAACTAAGAAGCAAAATGAAGTAACTTAGTGCTTACTGCATATCAAGTCATTAAAAACTGGAAGAAATACTGAAATATCGCTTTTAGATGCCTCCATCTTCCCTTTTTTTCTAATTCAGTTTCCTATGGGACCTGCTGCTCAACCACAGGAGACACATGACTGAAAGCCCTCAAGTTCATCTGATCTCTGAAGATTCAGATGAGATTTCACATGGTTCCTATTCAAACTTCATGAATTTAGCATTCATTTTCACCATTACTAGGAAAAAAATACAAATTACAGGATGCGTATTTGTAAAAAAAACTCTGGATAAAATCCGCAGACATCATCTACTTTGCATTAAAAAAAAAAAACCAACAAAACAAACAAAAAAAACCCCCAAGCCCCACACACCCCCAGGATATACCCTTCACTGTTGCTAAACCACAGCACACAATTACATTGGAATCACCAGTAGGGAAGGAATACAAATGAGGCTGAGGAGACTAAAAGAAGGGATGAGTCACTCTTCGGCCTGGACTGACAACCTGTGAGGTCTGTAGAATTGTTTCCAGAAAACTAATCCTTTCAACTGAGATTAACCCTAGCATATACTAAAAAATTATGAAAAATTACTGTCTTAGTGGAAAGCCCTATACACTGAGAAGGTTCTCCCAGCACAGTGATGTATTATATAGCATTCAACCTTCTGTGTAGAACTAAACCATACTCTTACTCCTGGGATTTAGACAGAAGCAGTCCATGCACTCTTTAATCCAAGCACGGTTTGGCTTTTATATTCTCTGTCAGTTGATTAACTGCATGGAAAGAAGAGAATTTGGCCTTCAACATGCCAATCAAACTCCTTAAACCTCAAATTCCTGAAATTCCATTGAGTTAGCCAAGGGATTATCCAACACCAATAGAAAGCCAGGATCCCTAACTAAATACCCACTCATTAAGCCTTCTGTATCTCAGAAAGTTAGTAGCAATATTACAGAGACACCCACCTCCTGATTCTTCTCTCATTTAGCCAAAATTACTAGTTATTTGAAAGGATTGTATTTAAAGGATTGCCTCAGAAGGGCTTGGCTAAATTCCTGAAAACCTCAGCACAGATGACATAAATCAATGTCACTATTACTATGATCCCAAGAGAGAGCACTGGTCATTGATACTTAATTTCCTTCTCATCATATACAGTAATCTCTCTGGAGGTACTTTTTTGCATATTCAGTATTTTTATATAATTTTTTTTTAAATACAATTTTGGTCTTATACTACACTTGTGTATTTTTGGAGACGTTGACACTTGTGCTGTCTGATCCTCACTTTGTTGTGATTGATAGCCCTGGTTTCCATGCCAACCCACATAGTACTTTTAAGCATTTTTTTCTGTTTGATTTTTTTCATCGAATCAAAACATTCTAAGCTATAAATCTTCAAGTTTCTCCTGAAGTCATAGTGAGTTTGGTCCATATAAGAACTGAAGATCAGAATTATTGTTTGAGAATAGCTAAATTGCACGTTCACATGTATAGTTGCTTAACAGTCCTTAACATTTACTCATCATTACCCTGGAAGTTTTTATACTGTTTGTTATATACTTCCTGCTTTTACCTTGCAGTAAAAGTTTTAATAGATTAGCAATAGATATCTTGATATATTAGAATAGAATATAGTTAGCCATGTTGAGAATACTATGTACATTTTTTGGCCCAATAGATACAAGAAAGACATTGACAAGCTTCAGGAAATGCAGAATAGTCACCAGGATGGTCAGATGCTGGAGAACTTGTCCTGCAAGAAAAGACTGAGAGTCCGGGGCCCAGCCTCGAGGAGAAGCTGGTTCAGCAGGATCTCAAAGAAAAACCCCAGCATCTATGAGGATTGTATAAAGAAGATGTGGACACACGATGGTGTGAGGAAGGAAGATGCTATGCAGCATAAATTCAAACAGGAGACCTCATGCTTGGATAGAAATGTAAGGATATGTGGAATATAAGGATGTTCAGTTTGGGACTAGAGACAGAGGAAGCAATACATTAACCATCCAGACACAGATCTTAAGGAACAGTAGATAACAGAAACAATAGGAAGGCCCAGAGTGCTCAAGTCACTGAAGGAATCACTGAAAGCCTGGAGGAGGTTCATACAGAACTTTATAACTGATGAAAAGAGAGGAAATAAGATAACCTTGGCTCTTATAAGAAATGACAAACTACTTATGGAATATTTGAGGGGGCTTGTGGGATTATGGAAAACATTTGCAGGAAAGGCCAACAGCAGGAAAATAGAGGGATCAAGGTGGATCAGGAAGGAAAAACAATGTATAAATGAAAAGGGAATGTGGGGAAAGGACAATCACATGTGAACAGGCTGTTGATGAGTACCCTGGTCTGGCCAAGCCCTGTGCATGATCACCACAATCTGTCCCGTCCTCTCATCAATCTCTATTCCGAAGTACTTTCACGGGTGAGGGTTCTGTGTCTGTGTGTGCTGGTTTTACAGCTAGCCATATGTACACTCCGTGAGGTTTTCTGTGTTTGTGTGTCTGTGGTTGTGTGTGTGTTTTAGAAAACGTGCTCAGCCTTGCTAGTGGATAGCCCTACAAGCGGGAACAATGGCAAACAGACTGGAGAAATCCCCTAAGTCTTACTATCCAATTGATTCGGTTCCCTTAACAATAAAGAAAAATCTGTTTCACCATGAGGACTCTCAGGCTCTGCAACAGATTTCCCAGGAGGCTGTCTGATCCCTCACCTAAGAAGTTTTCAAGACCTGACTGGACAAAGCCCTGGCAACTTGCTCTGGCCTTACAGTTGAACCTGCTCTAAGCAAGAGGTTGTACTAGAGACATCCTGAAGGCTCTTATTATCCTATGTAGGTGTAATGATCCTACGATTATTATTCTGAGGGGAAGGTTGGGAGGAACTAAAATCACGTCAGGTTATCTTGACATGTACGGTTCAAAAACCATTCTCCTCAAGTATTATTTGAACAAAAAGACGTAGATAGGTGGAAGGGTATTCTGGCTAGTTCAGACAATACCTTTTGATCATTACTAGTCCTTTTATGTAATTTTATATACTATTAAAATACTTTTGGCAAACTTCCTTCATTCTGCTAGTCTCAGAAATCCCCAATTCAAAAAATGGAAGAAAAAAGAGAAAGGCCCTACACTTTTACACTTAAGCTTAAAAAAAAAGTTTATTTTTATTCATACTTTAATTAAATGGATTTGTTTCATGGTTATTACATTGTCTGAGCTGATGGGAGTATGCACAAGCTTACAGCCTGACTGCTGCCATACGATAGATATATTAGCAGAGTGAGCAAAGACAGATGCTAGTATGAGTTAGAAGTGAGCATCCGTTTTATTTTATATGTAACGAAGTTGAGAGGAATAAAAGGCTACAAGTCAAGACATCTGCAATGAGGCAGTGAAGAAGAAAACTATGAGCAGTTCTACTGGCTTGTACATACTGCTTAAAAAGGTTTGGGAATTGTGATTTTCTTAGTATTATTGTTTCCTCCTAAAGCCTAATATTTATAGTCTAACTCTGCAATAAACATGAGAAAGCCTAACTCCCAATTAAAGTAAGGAAAGCATCTTCACACTTTCTATGGACTAGAACTGCGTCTGAGAATAATTTCACAGAAGTAGGACACTCCAGCTCAGCTTACAGCAACTTTTTTGCAACCACAGCTGACTCATTCTCCTGCTTAAATACAGAGGGACAAGTCTGATAGGAGTAATCAGACATATCCTACATATAATCATGAGATCAATCTTCCTACAAATACATTTGTGACTTTTACTTACCCACTGTATGTTGATAATAATGTTCATTTTTTATATAAGATCCCACTCGTTAGAAGTCCTTGAAGCATACATAGAAAAAAATCAGTGTTCCTGTTCATGCTGTGCTTCAAAGCGTCCATGACAAGTAAACATAAATTTGACACGAGCTAGATAATTTGGACTAAATGACTACCATACCAGTTGTCAAATACAGAATTTTGTTCCTCAGTGACAAATTTGTATTCCTACTGTAATAGAAAACTCCATTTGTCTTGAGTGAGTTCAGAAATGAATTGCCGTGATTCAAGCGTGTTGAACGTGGACGATGTTTTGGGCACACATCTTGTAAATGTGCTGTTAAACCAATAGAATATTCTTATTTCTTAATAATAAACTATGCAACACTAATCATTCTATAATGATTGCTAAAGGTTAAATCATCATTCAGACTTATTACAGAATATCTCTCCCAGGTGAGAATGTTTTTGTAACATTGTCTGTAGTTCTTAATCTAGAAACAAAATGAATATGAAATCTTCCTCAATTTTGAGACTATAGATTTGCAATGACAATGGCTTCCTTTCACTTTAAGGATCCAGACATCCAGCTGGAGTAATTTGGCACAGTTCTGGTAAAGTCAGTGGAGTAGTACAAAATTGCTTGAGCTGAGGATATGGTTCCTGAGAACAATAGGGAAAACCCAGCTGTATCATAGACAGACTTTTGAACAGAGTTAAGAATAAAACCCTTCACACATGCACAAAAAATAGCCACCCACTGGAAAAACACATTTTCAAGACTGAATTGATTTGTGAATACCATGTGTTACCAATCACAATAATTACATATGTTAGGTAAACTTAATGAGAAAACTCAGACAATTTTTTTATTTCATTTGACAAAATGTACTCAGTCCTTCCAAAAAAACACTTCAGTCTCTATTGTGATCATTTGTAATTATATTCTTTACAGGTTTTTTAAATTTCCAAGGTTTCCTGTTATTTTGTTCAGGTGGGAAAAGGGGACATTTGTTTACTATAAAACAGCAGAGAAAGGTAAAAGCAAATAAACAATGAAGTAAACTTCATAAAACCTTATTTTTTTAATGATTCTCACAATATATTTTAGGGGATTAAGCAAAAAAAAAAAAAAAAAAAATACTAGAGGTTCTACTCCTGATCCTGATAGAGACTTGAAGAACTTCCCTAAGTTATTTGATCTATGATATTAATGTGCTTTTAGATAATCATATTGGAAAAGTTGTTTAAATGCAAAGTATTATTGTTCCTGTACATGAAAAGTTTTGTTTGTAACTGTTACACTGTAGTAATAGCAGTAAAAAAGATTGATTGCCTTTCTACTAAAACTTTATATTGCAGTCAAGACATAAGGGGCTTAACACAATATTTTTAGTAATCACCATCATAATAATAAATTCTAATTTATAGGTGTCCAGACCTCAAAGCCTCTTGGCATCTTAGCAAAAATAAGTAAACATGAAGTTTCAATAAAAACCTCAAGCTTTTTTAAACAAAACCCCTAATACCCAGTCACAAACCATATCCATAAAATAGCAATGTAAGCAAGAAATTAAATTTAAATGCATCGAAAAGAGTATTGGAAAGTATATTTGGGACCTAAACAGTACACAATACACAAGATGCAATCACTTTTCATCCAAACATCTCCTTTTATTATGCCTAATTATTTTTTCTTGTTCACTTCAACTTTCACTTGGTAATGTGAGTCTGAGCAAGGTCCTTGATAGACATTTAAAGTGATGTGTGTCTTGAGCTCTGGCTGGCACCCAAAGTCTACAAAAATTTCTGATATCATTTCAAATAACCAATGGCTGGAAGATGGCTGAAGTGAAGTATGAATTGTCACACCCAGAGAAGTCCACCATGTTCCTCAGTGCCACTGTTAAAATTAATAGACTTAAATTACTCCTCTTTTGTCACATTTGATGGACAGGGAGAATGGGCACACCATAAAACAACACTGCCACCACACATAATTTTATTAGCAGTATAGGTACTGTAGTGGTAGAGCTGTAACTCAGGTTAGGCATCCCTCTCTTTAATAAGCATGACTGTCCATAAAAACATGTCATTGCTGCTAGACTACACATACTACCTTCCTATTTAAGCTTGAGCCATGACTCTGTGTGAATATTTGTGAAGAGCAAAATTTAAAGTAGTTTCAAGTTCAACAATAAAAAACAAAGTATAAAACTTTCAGATGTCTATTTGTTACTGTACAAATATTTTGCAACCAGTTTGGGTAACTGTCCTGAAGTTCACATTAAGTGACATAAAATGAGCATGCGGGAGATAATAATATAAGCTGTTTGACGCCTAAGACTGTTCTTACGGTGTAGATTAGCCTGAGAGGAAAATGCTGCCATAATATAGTCAATGTAATGGTAAATACCAAAGTGAAGAAATTAAGATTTTAAATGTAAATGAAAAGGTAGTCACCTGTAGTAGAAGCAGATAAAATCCATTTCCATATGTTTAATCTCACCATACTTCTAGGTCAGTGCTTGTCTGTAGCCATGTACAGTAACTCAGCGGTAGTTTTGATTCGATTCACTTTATAGTGAAGTTAAGACAAATGTGTTGATGAAATGAGAAAGCATTTATATGCACTATGCATATTTTGATATCTACAATTTGCAAAATAAACTATTTCACTTTTTCTGAGAGGAAAAAGACATAATGCAAATTAGTGAAGCTGATGAAAACAATAATTCTTCCTCTCCATATATATGTGTTTTGTCTTTCCCATTCTGAACTTTCCACAACCAAAGTAGCCTCCCTCTGGGTATCTCTAAAGGGTGAAGTGCAACAGCAGCTGAAACTGTGAGGCCCAAGACCATTCCTGTAATAATTTTAATATGTAAAAACTGATTTGCTTGGTTACACATGGAAGAGTCACTCAGCAAAACCGGTACTAGCATTTTTTTATTGTTGTTATTTATTATTCTTTCTTTATATTTTTATATCTAGGTAGGTAGGTAAAGTTTTTGAAGCAAGATCATGAATATGGAACTGTACCATGGAAAGTAATTTGAGGAAAACATTGTCAAAACCCACAAGACTTTTGTCACTGATACCACAGTAAAGTGTCACAGTGACTGCACCATTGCTTGGGGAACGTCTGTGCTTGGAGTTCTGCCACGTAGACATAATGCCACTTGTACCTTTTTTCTTTGCTGACACTGTTTTTTTGATACTAAAACCAAAACTAAAATCTAGTTTTTCCTGTCTATGCTTTTTGAAATCACGAAGGACTCAAAATAAAAGTAAAAGCTAAAACATGGTCAAGGTTTCAAGTAAAACGAAGAAAATTATAAAATAATTATTTGTTTCCTCAAGATAATGTCATAAAGTGGATTAGGGCACGAATAATGGATCATTTAATTGGACATTTTGTTGCTGTTGTTTTCCTTATTTTTTATATTCTCTTTTCAAGAAGACATTTAAACTCTCGCCTACTGATTTTGTAAGAAAGCTTTGTTTCTGTAGTCAAATATTCTGACTGTAGTTGTGCCATTTCATGCTAAGCTCATTCATACAAAACCAGTTAAGATGCTTTACATTTATGATTACCCCAAATTTTTTCATTATAAATAGAGGGTACATTACATGCTTCACATACTACTGACATAATCTTAACTAGGAAAGCGTAACAGGAACATTCACAAATCATGAGAGGGAAATACAGACTAAAGATTAGATGCTGCTTGTAGGTTAGTATTGTGCAGAGGCAGTGGAGGTGATTAGCTGTTTCCTTGCTGCTTTCCTTGCCTAGAAATATATGTTTAGTATTCATGGGAGAAGATTAAAATGTGGGACAAAAATGTGTGGGTTGCAAAAAAATCTGTTAATCTCCGATTCCAGAAAGTTTATGCACACATTATGTATCCATTGGCAAACAGAGACCAATAAGCAAAACAAGATTGTGACTCAGGATATCAATTAATACCCTTTTGGCATTCCTAGGGTAGTGCATTTATCTGGGGGAGATAGATAGCATTGTTTAAGGCAGGATAAAATCTGTTAACAATCCCACCACTGGAAGGGATGGGTTTAATCCACTCTTTTGTGTCCACCTTAAGAAAAAAAAAATATCATTTCTCCACACCATGCAAATCTCCCCTTATGAAACAATTCTGCAACAGAAAAATGAAAACTTGCATCAAAATGAAAAATGTGTACCAAAGTAAAATTGAAGCTACAGCACTAAATGCGTACCAGACTCCCACTGAGTTGTATGAGCTGTTAAAATTAAAGGTGAAGTAAACAGAGGCATCTGGTGTCTTTCCCTGAATTGACAACACTCAGGCCGTCAGACTTTAAAGTATTCAGTCATGAAGTTGTATGGTGACAATACAGAGAAAGTATTCCTAGAAAAAGGATGGATAGCTGTCTCTGATAATATTAATTGGATCCTTTCTCCCATAAAGATTCCCATTGAAAGTGAGGAGGGATGACATGAAATGGGAGGAAATACTTCGGATTTCCCTGAAGACCTTTTCTTCAATAAGTTTTTAGTAGGTAAAGTTTTATTACATCATTGGAATTATTGAATTTTGAAATGTGTTCTATTTTCCATCTCTTAACAATCATAACTTCCAAATAATGAGTGTGCAGACTTACTCTTTTAGGTCTTTATTCCTTCGGTAAGTTGGTCATCCCTGAAGCTACTGACAGTTGAATATCTTTTGAGCTGCAGATCTCGCTTTTGAGAGCAAAAGTATCTTTGAGAATTTATGGAGAAAATATATTAGATTAATAGAATGTTTAAATAGCAATTAATAATAATAAGGCATCAAGTTCATTATAGTTTTGCAACAACACTCTTTAACCTCCTTCAGCCTGCTGACTATCAGTCTTTCTTATGTCTGGGGAAGTCTCCTGTGATCACTCATTTCTCAGTGAAAAGGCTTTCTGAAAATGCCATCAAGCAATTAGGGAAAACAAATGCATATGAGTGGCCAGGGCCTGCCAGGACTGTGAGGGTGGTGGTATGAAATTAAGCAACGGGTGCTCCTGCTAGACAGAACATGCTGTGAACATGTGGCTACTTTGGATTGCTAACAATAGGGAGAAACAAATGGGAAGTGTGAGGTTTTATAGCAATTCATACATTATATATTTATTTTACTGGAAAATGAAACCTTATTAAAGTTGGGGGGGGCGGGGGGGGGGGGGGGGCGGAAATAGTAGAACTAGCTGGCATGGAACTACAACAGCATTAGAGGAGAAGGAAAATAAATAAGAGGCTGAAGTCTTTCAGTTATAAATGAAAGGAGGAAAAATACTGAAATTTGCCAACTGAACCTGCTGGTAATAATTAGATTGAGGTTGCTGAGAAAATGAAACACTATTTTTTTACTTCAAATTTTAATTCATAAAACAGGTACTAATCTTGTTCATTAGACCTGTCGTCTGGAGCCACGTGCCTGGCTGTTGGTTAGGCGTGCTGGGCTGTCTGTATTATGTCTGGGGACTTTTAAAAGTGTCTTCTGGTTTGTGTTCTTAACAGAGGTGGAACTTGATCTCAGATCACTGGCCAAGGCCTCTAACTTTGAAAAACTATTGGTATGGTTCCAGCTGCAAGTATTGAATTTAGGTCCACTCCGTAGGATAGGTTTTATTTGTTTGTTTGTTTGTTTGTGGTTTCGTTGCTTTTTTAATGGTGTGAGAGCTTTAAGAAACAAATATTACAAGACCAGCACAGAGTCTCACAAAGTCTGGACTCTACCAGACCAGTGGTGCAACTTATCCATAGGTTTTACTTATGGGTTTTATTTGTATCTCTTGATACAAATCAGAAGAGTTCAGGAGTTCAGACTACTCATCTGGCAGATTAAAATCCACTGATACACATCCTAGTCCCTGTTTAAGATGAAGTCCTGTTTCTAGCTGCTGTATTTGCTACCACATATTACTGGCCAGGCAATGGAAGGCAGGAATGGCTGGTCAGATTTCCTTTGTAGTACATTGTTAATGCTGTGGTAGTTTATGGCCACAGAAATAGAATATATTTTCATGCTTGGAGAAGTCAGTAACTCATATTTCAACAAAATTAATAATGAGATGATTAACCAATCTCAAAGTAATAGAGTTTTGTACTGGGACATTTCTTTCGGTATACAAATATATTGCCAGCAAAACTCTTAAAATTCCTATCACTTATGCTGTCAGAAAGACTGACAACCTGATCTAGTTGAAGATGTCCCTACCCTTACAAGGGGGCTGGATTACATGACCTTTAAAAGTCCCTTCCAACCCAAACTTTTCTATGATTCTCTACGTGAAGAGTCAGCTTCTACTGTAGAGTTTTGTCTCCTGTTCTTCTTTAAGGCACAAAATTTTTACTTCTGATTTGACTGATATTTACTGTAGAGTCATTAGTAGTCATGAGGTGTAGGATTAATCTTTCCTAAACTTAGCCATCTAAAGGTATAAGATATGTACCAAGACCCTATTTATAGTCACTTAATAAAGGTAGACACCTCCAGACTATGACTCTCCTTTCTTAATAACCTGACTAACCTAAGAGAAATTAAGCACCTTCTTGAGGAGCCTGACACTTTCTCAGTATAGAGGGACACAGAGCAGGTAGTTTAGATCAGATGCTTAACGAATAGCTGGTTACAGGTAAGTAAGAAGATATGCATAGTAAAGTCCAAAAGATTTTCCCTGGATATCTATATTGAGTCTCTTACATATTACAGGTTTGTAATTTGAAAAGGCTGTATTAAATCCAAATCAATACCATGATGGCTAAGTAAAGATGTAGACAGTTAACATAATACAGTTAGTGTGGAAAACGGCTGCAGTTTGGTACCTTCATGGGTTGGTTTCAAACTAATGATTAAAAATCAGGTGGGTGAATTGCAGTGTACATGTTCCAAATGAATCTGGCCATGTCAAGAGTTTGACATTTATTAATGGGAAAATCTTGCAGGGGATAATACTTGAGATATTTTCTAATATTATGTACTGAGGAATAAGAAAACCAATGCAGTGACCTTGCTTCACACATCATAAACTAGCAAATACTGAGATGTTCAGTGTGCTGGGAATTATGCCTCCACAAAATAAAGAACAGTAGTTTGAGGACTTGTTTGCTAGTAAAATTAATAAAAGGCATCCTGATCACTGTGATTTAACACCAGCTGGCAACTAAGCACCACACACCTGCTCACTCACTGCCCCACAGTGGGATGGGAGAGACAATCGTAAAAGTGAAAAAAATCACGTGTTGAGATAAAAACAGTCCAATAGGTAAAGTCACGCACACAAGCAAAGCAAAACAAGGAATTCATTCACCACTTCCCATTGGCAGGCAGGTGTTCAGCCACCTCCAGGAAAGCAGGGCTCCATCACACGTCAACAGTTACTTGGAAAGACAAATGGCATCATTCCAAACATCTTCCCCTTCCTTCTTCTTCCCCCAACTTTATATGCCAAGCATGATGTCATATGGTATGGAATATCCCTTTGGTCAACTTGGCTCAGCTGTCACCTCCCAAATTCTTGTGCAACCCCAGCCCACTCAGTAGTGGGGTGGTGTGAGGAGCAGAAAAGGCCTTGACTCTGTGTCAGCACTGCTCAGCAGTAAAGAAAACTTCCCTGTGTTATTAACGCTGTTCTCAGCACAGATCCAAAACAAAGCCCCATACTAGCTACCATGAAAAAAATTAGCTCTACCCCAGACAAAACCACCTTGTACTTTTGACTTTCTGCTTTCCAGAAAGGACTTTTGGTTGTTTTATATTGGTGACAGTTGCAAATATTGACTGAGTATACAATACGTATGCATATGTGTGTGTGAGTTGTTGTCTATTTATATATGAATCTCACCATTTATTCCCTGTATCATGAATCAATAAAATTCTTAAAGGTATACACCATAATATCAGGTGGTAAACAATTCAGTTTACTATGTGTTTAGAGTATGTATAAATTGGATGATATTGAAATTAAAGCTCTAGAGCCAAGGATACTGGAGAAGTTTAACATAAATTCATCCTTCAAGGCATCTCTTTTGTCAATGTACAGGAAAAATGTAACTCAAGGGTTGAGTAATCCTTACCCTTTCTATAATATCAGGGAAGAAAAGGACCATCCTCTGCAGGCACCTGTCTGTCTGCACTGACTGTGGAGGGAAGAGAGACAGCTACCTGAAGTTAGATTAGCTGAAGTTGTACTAGATTCTTAACTACCACAGAAAATATTCCAGTCTAAATCTCTTGTCATGATTTTCTTTTTGAGCTGTCTTCTTCTAACTCCTCATCCTATTTACGCAGAATGGAAGCAGGGACAGTCTCTTCACATACATCTGTGTACTTTTAACAGAACAGGATCTAACTTTGGTGAGCCCCCCTGGCATTTCAGGAAAACAAACAACATCGGTAGGTGTGGATCAAAAACCCTTGACTCTGCAATCATTGGTTGGTCACAGGGTAATTCTGCTGCTGGCTGTTTTTAAAATACTGGGGCAATGGTTCACTGTTGACTCAAAGGGAGTAGTGAGACCTACAGAATGACTAACACCTGGTGTTTTGCTTGGGAGCCTGCCATTCAAGCACAGGCCAAACTTCATCCCAGTCAGCTCCTCTGAGGTGGCACTGTAGTGACGCCATAGGCAAAAACAATACCTTTGCCAGATACAGCTTGAACATTTGTACTGCTAGGTAAGACTGAAAACTAAGAGCTCTATTGCTTGAGTCAAAGTAGACTCTTTTTGATAGTGGGTCTGTCAGACTGCAGCCAATCATTAGAAAACAATCTAGTTGTACGTAGACAGGGTAATCGTTCTGGATGGGGTTTCAAACAGGTCTAAGGAAGTGAGTCACTGAGCCCCCTTGAAAAGTGAATGGAAGCTGGAGACCTGTTTTCTGAGACTCCTTTGAAATCCTAGCTTATGTTACAGTATGGCTATTATCCAAGCTTCACTTGGGACACTGAAAGGGTTTTCTTTCTCTTTTTTTCTTCCCTTTTTTAGGCCAAATTAAAAGTATGAGGGCCTAAGGTGCATTTACACTGAAGCAACTTTCCACCGACTTAGCCATATAAAGAGGCCTTGTAGTAGGTATAAATATGATTTGTACTCACTTTAAGACTCCTTTCCACCACCTGAGTGGTGTGAAGCAACCTTTGTGGAAATCAGATTCAGGTCTACAGTATACGGAAAGCAGCCCGGTTGTGTTTTTCAGACCTGCTGCTGCAGGCCATAGGGTTGCCTCACTACCCAAAGAAATTGTCCAATCTCTCTGCATCTTTCCAACCTCCGCTCTACCTGAGAGCATTATGTCACTATCCAGGAACACCTCTTCAATCTTTGAGACAGCTCTTTGAATTGTGATGAGTAGAAAGACAGAAAGGAGAGAGGGGAACAAAAGAGGTACTTGGGTACTCTTTCTCAAGAAGTCATACGACTCAGAGGAAAGCATAACTCAGCTAACAGTTTCTTGATTTTCTTAATACATAATTTAAGGTTGGGAGTAGATTTCTTTAGGAAAATATCCCTAATTCCCATATAATGATATTTTTTAGGAATACAGAGTGTTTTAGGAAGCATAATAGATCCAAGTTGGATATGTTACCTCTTCTGAAAGGAAACCATCTGGATTAAGGGAGCAAAGTAAGGTTTTAGTTTTGTTTTTAAAGGGAAATTACTTTATGTTATGACTCATCAGAACAAGTTAATTTTCCTATTATCATGTTTTACCTTTAAGCAATAATTTTATTCTAAAATCCATAACAATACATCTGGGTTGCATTCTGGAAATGAAGCTGATCTGAAAATACAACCTGAGGCATTTAAACAACAAAAAAACCCTCCTTTCCTTGTATTTGAAAGTAATGAACATCAATGCACTGCTTTGCCCTGCAGCAGTATTACAGAGCACCTATAAGTGATTTCAATAACATTATCTAATTAATTTTCCTGAATTTCCAAGACATAGGTATAGAGTTATGTATTTAACTTCTTTTACAACTGAATGACAATTAGAAACAGCTTGAACAATTTTCCCAAACTGTTGCAAAACATCACTTGCAGAAGCAGACTTAAAAATATCTTTTCTCAGGTTCTAATATAATCACAAGTTCCTCTTCTCACTCTTACAATTATGAAGGAATGTGTGCTTTCAATTGACCTTCTTTTATGCATTGTGCAGCTCTTGAAAGTTCTGTAAAGATCACTGTAACTCCCCAAAGTTTTTAAAAGATCTCAGCCTATTATGAGGTGCTTGACCTTTGCCAGTAACCCAGGTACTCAAAGCATCACCTCACTGCCTTCCCGACATGCATATAAACCAGTGTGACTTTATATTTCCTTTTCCAATTACTCACAAACTAATTTAAGCTGTGTTTTGCAAGCACTTTTTTATTTTCCCAAATGACAAGTGTATTAGCTAAGACTGTCAGTCTAGCTGCCAGCTCCCCAAAGCAAACCCAGTACTCTGTGACCTCATGCATGCAGCATGCAGGACTGACTGTGTGCAGGGGGCTCCTAGGAAATAGATGTGAAGCCTGGGCCCTGTCTCAGCTGCCTTGGTAAGCATGTTTTATGATAAACTTTATCTCATTAGGAGAGGGAAGGGGGAAATCTTGGTCAGAGTCCAGCTCTAGAGCTTATGTTGAGACTGAACTTTTCTGCTCTCCAAGTCTGCCATATCAAATTAGGGAGAATAAAGCCGGCTGCTTGCCCGATTATTTATAACATCACAGGAAACTTGGAATGACTTATTAAGGATGGAAATAGTTCTCTTTCCTCAGAAATGCATCTTGCTTTGCCAAGATACACAGTGACTGACTGTATGCAAGAGTGGTGCACAAATACCTTCCACATCGAAGAATATTAAAATATACCTGGCCTTGTTTATCAGCACATAATGATATGCATGCACCCACAATATATACCTAAAAATAGAGCCCTAGGGAGCCCTGATCAATGTTTTGAGGGGCAGGAACAGATATGTGAAAACAAAAATCAAATGAAAACACAGATCAGCATATTTGTATCTTTGACAGTGTAAATGAGCCTTCAGCATGGACCTTTACAAATATTGTAGTACAAGTCAATACCCACTGACCACATAGGCTTTTTGTTAAAAATAAAGCAGTTAAGTCTGTTCCCTTGAGCATTACAAGAATAGATCATGGAAACGTGGGCTAGCTTTTGGAGGGGGAAAGTGTAGTCTGATGGCCAAAGCAGGAAAGTTCATGTTGGATTTAATTTTTAACTCACACAGTGACCATAAGGCTGTTTATACCACCACTCTGTTCCATCAGCCTTAACACAAGGCTAACAAAACTGACATACAGATGCTGTGAACCAATCTTTACCAAGGGTTTTGATTCAGAAAACTTGAATATTTAATTTCTGAAAAGGACTTAAGATTGGAAAACAGTGCATAGTATTTGAAACAGAGCTGTGTAGGATGACTGAGGTGGACAAGAACCTGTGTCTTCAGAGTCCAGTAATTCTGGCTGTAGTACTTATCTGACAGATAATTCACAGGTATAATCTGAGAAAGATGGAAGAATTTAAATTTCATGAATGGAATTAAATTCATTCACACCTTTCAAAAAAATTCCCAGTACTGAGACTGCCTGCATTTCAAAAACAGTATTCCAAAGAGCACAGAATAGGATCTATGCATGACTGTGATTGTCTACCTTAGACTGTAATAGTAGTTGCAACATGATTGCAAGCCTGTAAGGTTGTAAGGAAGTGAGAGAAAGAAGACACTGACTAGAATATTAGGAAAAAGATATTAACGGAGGATTTCATATTTTCTTGTTATATATAACTGCTCTTTTCTGAACTGTCTGTACAAATAAAATTACTAGTTTTGTTAGTTTGTCTTGTCACTGCATCCCTTGCTTCATTTACAGGTAGCTTTTTGAAACAGAAATCTTGCTTAGAGATGTCAAGTTCACTGCCATCTTTGTGAATAAAATGAACAAAACAAAGTATCTGTGCTGCTTTGACTTTTTTTGTTCCTGCTGAAGCTGGTACAGGCAGGGAGGACTTCCAGAGTTTGGAGTAGAAGAGGACTGATCCTCTCTTTTTCATCTGCTAAACAGAACTTTTCCTGGGTCTAACAATATCCTTTTATTTGTGGCCCTGACCAGGGGTTCTTTGGAATAACTGTGAATTTTGTTTCTCTGCTTTTCAAGATATTTGGTGCCCATTTGACAACACTAGGATCTAACCATCTGCATTTAGCTATTCAGAAGAGAAAGGCACTGGACACTCACAGATCCGTGGGGCAAGGTTCAACAGACCTTAGCTTGAACTTTCAAAAATCTGAATAAGGGCCCAAATCAGAAGAGTACTGGAGGACTGCCCACTGACTCAGTCACTCAAAATTAGATACAAGTCTAAGGAGTGGAATTCAAGGTGCAGTGTGGGACATCTAAACTTTCCAGTACAGCCCTCAAACATGATTCATATCAGCCAATATGTTTGGATGGTGGATGTCTAAGCTACACGTTTTAAAATGTCAAAGAGAGGGAAGCATCTAAAATTTTGTATTTCTCCCGAATTTAGGCACATACCCACAGTCCAAATCGGCATTCTGTAAAACTAAGATTTGCAGCCAAAATGCTTTCCCTGCACTTCTCTCTGTAAGTCATATGAAGTGTCAGCAAAGACAACTGTCTCCTGCTTCTCTTTGAGAAGATAGCCAGCAAGAAGGGGGAGGAGGAGGAGGTGATATCACTAAACACATTTTGCATAACAGTCTTGCTATGAAAGTACTTGCCGCCTTCTCCTGACCTATTTTTGACTGAAAGTGACTGTGGGAGCTATGCAATGCCCTGAAGTTGATGCTGTCTTTATGCATGAAGTGAGCTCAGAGCATACCTACTGAACCAGGCCACTGGGCGGACATAGTGCAAGGACATGCTATTTTGCCTCTCAGATGGACTGAGTGGGGAGGACGTGCATTTAGATACTTCATTCAGCTGAGAGGGTAACATATTTGGATGTGTGCAGTGACACACTGTTAGAACTTAGATGCCTATGGACTCTCAGCTATGTAAGTGAGTACATAGAGGGGTTTAGACCACCCTTCTGGATATAAGTGTTTAAATTGCATTAGAACTGTACGGTAGGTGCCTAAGTGTTATTTTGAATCTCACCTTGGATTGTTTTGGGCGTTGCCTCTCTGTAACAGTTTTGGTAATTTTTACTTTTTGAGCTTCTAACTAGCATTCAGGTGTAACAGAAAAGCAATAAAAAACATGATATGAGAAAAATATTTTTACTCTGTGTTATGGAAGCTGAAAAAAAATTTAAATAAGCCTAGATTTTACCCAAAATAACAAGATATATAGAAAAGGTAGTGGAAAACCTCCATACTTTCTAGACCTTGAGCTTTAACAGTTGTGTCTCTTTAATTTTAGATGTTTCTATACATCTTACTTGCGGGGTTTTTTTTGGCTTGTGGTTTGTTGTTTTGTTGTTTGTTTTTCTTTCAGGTGCTGTACATAATTTTCTTAGTGGTTGTCACAGTCTAAGCAGGTAAACAGTGGAATTTCACTGTTCTGAGATATATTACGAAAACGCGCTGACAAAAAGGACGTCTGTAAAAAAGAAAATAGTGTATGGAAAAATATAGAAACATTACTGGTTTTCCCCATGGCATAAGAATGGTCTCACATACGCCAGAGACTCTTATGAGTATCTTTATAACTTTTTAAAAGGCTATAAGAACAAAGGGTAAATCCTTAAAGGTTAACAAGATGGATACATGGATAATAAAAAAGAGGCAGACATACCTGTAAATCTGTTTCTCAGGGAAAAAAAAGCTAATTCTCTCCACTGCCAGGTTTCCTCAGCATAACTGCTTCTGAATAAAGCTGAACAACTTCATTCAACACATAAAGTGTCAGTCCATTTTTAATTTAACTTTTTTTTCTGATTTCCTTTGTCTACTTTTGAAGACTAAGTTGAAGATGTACAATGTCATTAAAAGCAAGTAGAGTACCTTGAATTGTTGTCCACATGGAACTTTCATGTGTTCAGATCTCAAAGACCTCAATCCTCTCAGATGATCCCTTGGCTCATAGGAATGGTGTCCAGCAGACATAATACAGCAGATGCTGGGACAAATAAGGGTGAGAATATGTGATTGCAAGCATTTGAGTTATCCCAGTTTAATGAGTTCCCACAAGCAGTAATCACTTACGATCTTCTGCCTCCATTATAAGGGAGCTGAATACTAAGTATGCAGAAGCATGAATATTATAAAAGGCTGCTGACTAGTAGCTCTGTCTTCCTTGTTCATTGTATTTAACAATACGTGACACACCATAAGCACAAGGATCAACACTGACCCTTTTCAAGGAGTGGTTCCTCTTTGCACCTTTATTGATGTCTGTTCAGATTTGTGGATTATGGACAATAATCAGTTAATCTATAGAGATGGGTGAGGAAGATGGACTCCTGATGAAATAAGAACTTATTTAAACTTCCTCATACTTGAAGTGAAGCCAGTTCCAAATTTTCCTGGAGTTTTTAAGACAGTGTTTAACTGTTAAGAAATTATATATAGATTTGTATGCATATGTATAAATACATATTCATACTCACTTTTAGTTTTGCATTTTTTTGAATTTCAACTGGCCTTTCACTTGGTATATCTTATCCAAACAGAAGAAGGAAGTTTCAAAGAGTTATCAGAAAAGTCTGCTGTCACTGCGCTTCCTGAGCATCTCCACTGTGATCCTCTGGGTCATTGGAGTACTGCTTGGGTCACAAGAGACAACACTCACAGCACACTGCTCTTTCTGCACATATTACCTGTAGTCTCTATATTGTCTCTGTTGTAGAGATCTTTTTAGATATCCAGCAGATCTGAAGAGGGAAGTGAACTAATTTTTGCTTTTCTTTTGTACTATGTATTATCCATTTCTGTAGCCTGAAACTAGAAGTCAGTACCTAAGATGAGGAAAGCTGAAGGAAGCAGTATAAAGTTTGAAGCTAATGAATACAGCGACCCTTCTCAGAGATTTTTGTCTACACTCTTGTTCTCATTTTCTTCAAAAAATAATAGATGATTTTGTACGCACAAAATATTCATAGCCAATAAAAATATACCATTAAGATAATATATTTAATCACTCCCACCTCATTGCCTTCCATTTTTTTCCACCTTCTGTTGCAGTCATCGCTCTTAGGCTACTTCTAGAGAGAGTGAAAGTGAAGACAAACAAGAAGAGCTGGAGATCTGTGGATGGTGTATGATGACACATTCACACTTATATAAGTGTCACAGAACTTTTTTCTTACTGTGACATTTTTCTTAATAAAGGCAGTCGTTTTGTTGGGAACCATGTGCATGCTTATACCAGGGCTAAATTTGTTTCTAATTATCTGGCACAATTGCCATAGCAGAGCATGCTGTGTATGTCAGCACTACACAGATAGGGAGTTTGTGAGAAGAGACATGTTCTGGATTTAGAATGTGAAAAGCAGCTGAGGAGTTCACCACGAGGCAGGGGTGTGAAAACTTTACTTACAAGTTGTTTTTTCCCACTGTGCCCTCCCTGCAGCTGATGGAGTAATAGAGTTGTAATGGTTTGCTTACAGGCAGTCAATTAGGCACCTACAGTTACTCCACAGGGTGTAGATTTTACATGAGTGGCTTATTCATAAATAAAAAGAATTACTGCAAATTTTGCTCTAATGCTCTCTGTTCTTAAACATCACTACATTATTTATTCCAAATCTTGTCACAGTCATGCAAGGTCTTTGTTTCCTTTTCTGCCCTCTTTATTACCACAATAGATCAACACAGACTGATTTGTGATACCCCATTCTCTAGCACATAACACTTTATTTTTGTCCTGCCTTCGAGGTAATAGAATTCACATGTTAAAGGGTCAGCTTTGAATGGAGGAACATCCTGAATCTGAAAAAATTAGTAATGCTGAATTGGTATGAGTAATGCTGAATTGGTATTAGGAATCCTGAAGCTGGTATTGCACCGTATGGTTTTGAAGGGATGGTGCCACTGGAGATACTGTTAAGGAGAGAACAATCTAAGTTTCTCACAGTTCATGGAAAGTGAAATATTATGTTACACCTTTTGCATATGTACAAAGCGTGAAATGTACAATACATATGTACTAATTATTCCAAAACAAGGAATGATAGTCAGTATTCCTACTTCCCATGAGCAGTTGAACTGAATTTATTTAGTTAGACATAGTGAAAAAGAAGATCCTTGACTTACATTGGAAACACAGTTTTAAATGCTTTCTGGTCTATGTACATGTAGATACAAACATGTATGTATATGCAAAGTGATAGCAGTATAGAAAAAAGAATAGATAAAATATTTACAGTATTTTTATTATTAAATTGTGAAATAATTAAGAATCATAGGTAAAATCAGGACCACTCCATAAATCATGTCTTAAGTCCTCTTAAGCAGTTCCTCTTGTCTGTCTTTGACTGCTATTTTCTCCCGCTCCTCTAAGAAGAAACATCTTCACAAAACAAACATTAATACTACCCCCCAGGTTTATACATTCCAGTCATTGTACTCTTTTATCAACACTTTTCCCTCTTCCCCCCCCTCCCTGCCATGTCCTTCCTCTCCTTTCTCTTGTCCTTCTCCAACTGTGGACTTTAAGTGGAATGTGGGTGGGATTGAGTTTAAGCGGCAGGCAGACAGACAGCAGGAAAAGGCTGTATATACAAATGTGTCCCAAGTGTCCTGACATGTCCTTGTCCTGCAAATGGTCACACTTGCTGTTGACAGGATGACGAACATCAGCCCAGAATCAGCGCCTATAATAGGAGAATGATGTCACTGGCTCAGTCCCACTAAAAAATATTGTGGAAGAGGGAATGCAGCTATGATGTGAACACAAAAAACTGTAAGAAATATTTTATTTCATAGGAAGATCTTTTCATGTAAGAGAGATTTTCTCTTTTCTCTCTCTTTTTCAATATTTAATATAGCTTCTTTGTACTGTTGATTTATTCACAGTGTCATTCACTTTTATAACACTAGGTAAATAAATATATATAAATGCAGTGCATCTGTTAATAGTCATTGGGAGATCTTTTTAAAGAGTAATAAGTATCTCCAGGTCATAAAAGATTAAATGTCTGGCCAGAAAACTTTGGATGTTGACACTTGGATGTTGACACGTCTATCGTTATTACACCTACATTTGCCAGGTTTCATAAAACACTGCCAGTCTCTGCACACTCACCCTGCAGTCAGTGCTGCCTCAAAGGAGAAGTGGGATTTTATAGTATCCAGTACACAACAAGGAACACAGATGAGAACTTTGATAGACAGGTATATAAAAAGTATGTATTTTTATACACACACACACATAAAATATATATGAGCTACTCATTTATCTATGTAAAAAAACCCCATGATTACACAAAAGCAGCAATCTAGAAAAGATGCTTCCTAGACTAGTTCACTTTGGGGTACCTTATTTAATGGATCTATTTCTTTCAGAATGGAGCATATCTACAGAGTATAGCTTTTATTTAGCTTGAACATTATTTCATATAGTAATTTTTTTCTTAGAGTGATAGACACTCGTTAACTGATTTCCTATGAATGTTGCAACACAGGAGTACAGAAAAAGACATGAAGGGGAGAAGGCTAATAGAGCCATACTCCAGCCCAGAAAGACTGTGTTGGATGTAGGAGTTAACATGTGCTACACATTATTAATGTCCTCCAGGGTGCTTTTGTCTGAGTAAGCTCA
This sequence comes from Rhynochetos jubatus, assembly GCA_027574665.1. Lineage (NCBI taxonomy): Eukaryota > Metazoa > Chordata > Aves > Eurypygiformes > Rhynochetidae > Rhynochetos > Rhynochetos jubatus. The sequence goes on from CM050648.1 coordinate 127,041,253, forward strand.
AAGCAGGAGCTGAATTTCATAGCTACTGTACAGGGTACATAGCACATACCTCTAATGCACACCTATGATATAGTGGCTTGGACTGAATCCCCACACCATGGCTGTCTGGAATAGTGGGACTGCATTTCCACAGACTTAGCTGCCAAGAATATCCTCATTTTCTTGCAAACATACTTTAAGGCTTTGATTCCTGTGATAGGTCAGCACTCCTCCAGTCCCTGTAAAGTGCTGCCAGTCACATGGCCACCTGATTCAGCTAGCCTAGATAAAGATGGAATTGCTGAGGCACTTTAAGCCTTTTCCAGAGAAAGGCTTGCTATGTGTACTTGTAGCTTAGGAATGGCATTTAAACAAGTGCAGATGTAGGTGGAGCCTGGAAGAGTGAACAGTACTAGCAGAAGGAGGGAGCTGTATGGAAAAATAAAGCAATTCAGTCATCTACAGAACAGCACCATGTAGGGAGATGGTCTGAGCACAGCTCCAAATGCAGTCACTTAAAGCTCAGAGTCTCTCAGCTGTCAGTGATGGGCTTAGAACTACTATATGACGAATACACATCTTGAACGTTACCTTCAAGGTGAAGAAGGTGGTGATCGGGGCATGCTAGAATTTCTTTGTGCCAGAACAAATTAATGAAAACACACCTTTTTTCTTCCAGACAGTATATACTCTTTAAATCCATAACACATGCAGCTTTAACATGTAACAATTTTCTTCTACTCTGTACTTAAAGATGACTCCCCAACTCAACAGGCTTCTGGGCAACCCTATCCAGCGTGCACAATCCACAACAGACCCAACCTAATTAAAGGGCACATTTGAAATTATCTGCCAGAACAATCTGAGTTTATAAAACTGAGGTTATGATCAGCTTGGTTAACTGTTTTGAAAAATATTTCCATTTTCTACATAATATGTTTTAGCCACTTTTCATAAGAATCTTTAGAGTCAAATATTCAAAATCCCCAATGCTGACAAAAGCAATGCCAACTATACTTTCTTGATTTGGCTGAAAGGAGGGAACAAGGTTTACCAAAGTGTTTAGATTTTAAGTTTTTAACTGAACTGTGAACAACATATGTGGAAAGCACCACCTAGACCACCTTGCCTCCCAGAGACAAGGTATATTGTCATCCACTAAAGAAATGATAAGGTAACATACTCCTGATCTCAATGGACATCTCTGAACCCAAACTTCTTTTACACTCAGTATTTTCTTTTCACTGCATAAGAGAAGTAGCTGGACAACTGTGAATTTTAGATTCAGACACTCACTCCATCTTCCCATAAACTATTTTCCGGTCTATTGTGTTCTGATATAGGGAATCAAAACAGATATCCTTTCTGGACAAAAGCCCAACCAGAACGAGGCTGGCTAACATAATTCACATGTTTCTAATGTACACTAAGTCTGTTAAACAACATTTTCACTAATAACTTGGCATGCATTCCGAGTGGCATCATTACAAAGGATGAAGAGTCATAGGAAAGTTTTTGTGCTAGATTCTGTCCCCTGAAACTGCTTTGCTTAAGGGATCAGTGCACAGGCTTCCTGGAGTTTCCTTTAATTGTTTGTGGAGAGCTGTGTTGCAGCTACTGAACAGATCAAGCCTCACCGTGACACAGATAACTTTAGTGGACTTCTTTGATATATTTTGACATTTTATTTTATAATGTGTACGTATAGCCCACCCACTGTATTTAACTCTGCTGTGGCAAGGTTGTGAGTAGTGACTGTTTCTAGACTAAATATGATGGACTGTCACCAAGGACTACTATCAATCAAAGCTCTTTGGCAGTTCAGTTAGTAGTAGTGGGTACTTCTGAAACCGTGATTGCAGACACAGTATCTGAACAGCAGTCATGGGTGAACTCTGTTTTGTGCATAGTCTGGAGATAAACTTGTCAAGCTGCCTATGTTGTAATCTAAATTTGCAATATTGTCAGCTAATTTAGGTGGGACTGATGTTTGGAAAGAGGCATAATCTTTGGAGAAGCCTAATTTACATAGCCAATATACCGTAAGAAATTCCAAAATACAGCATAACAGGAGATGCTACTGCTGTATCTTTCTTCAAGGTATTTAGAAAACCCCTTGCAACAGCTAAGTCACATTAAGCAATACAGTGAAGAGTGCCAGGAAACCTTTCCTCCTTTCTTTTTGCTTAATCCCACTCTTGGATCAAGGGTCCTTCAGGACTTGTGCACAGGGGCCAAAATCAATGCTGAATAGCAGTGTAGAAGCAAAAAAATGGAGTAGGATTCTGATTTAGCCAGACACAGGGAGAGATACAATCCAAAGATTTATATAACTATTACCCTCACATCTCCTCAGATAATCATTTCATTATTCTTCTGCCAAGGCTTTAAGTTGTTGACATTCAGCTGGCTAATTTATTTATTTATTTAAGTGTTTAAATGTTTGACATTATGTTTCATACTGCAGCTTTGCAACCTTTCTGCAACGTTTGTCAGCTGGCTTCTCTCAGTGCAATATCAGTGGGGCAATAACGATATCATCCAGTTTTAAAACTGCTTAAAAAGAAAAGATAAAAAAGGCAACACAGAAAGGGGTAAACCTTTCACCTCTTCAAAGAGCAGGTATTCATAGGATCATTTCCGGCTCATAACTTCATATCCCGCTAATAGTATCTCAATTGTTTGGAGAGGGCTTGGCCAACATTCTAAACAATGATAACCTACATTTACCAGCATCCAGTAGGTCAGATGTGAATTGAAGTACCCACTAGAGACATAAGGTGCTAATCTTTCTTTTTCCCCCTTGGATGATCCACCATTAAAACACTTCAGAATGGTTCTTGTCATTGTAACTCACTGGCTTACTCTCAAGAGCCTGTCATCGGCACTGTGTTTCCAACCAGCTTTCCTCTTGAAACAAAATTGGAAGGAAATACCTGATTGAAGTTTAGATTCAGTCTGAAAGAGATAACAATAATTTTTGTTTTAAGCATTGTCATTTTAAAGAAAAACACAATGTCTTACTTTTCAACATGATTCCTGTATTAAACTGACAATAGATCTCTTTAAAATTGTCGAGAAGGCAGAAGATGAAATCGTGCTATTTTGGCACTGCTAAATTTTCGGTTGTTCATGTGATTATTCATTGTTCAGCCTAATAAGCAGAGCAGAGCTAAAGTGGTGTAATGATGTGTAGCTGTTGAAGTGCCTTAACAAAGTGGTCATCACCTAACTGTACAGGGCTATTTAGACTGCAGAGCAGGAAACTGGAGGAAATTTCCACCTCAGACCACAGGACTGATCTGTTTCTAAAGGATGGCAGAAGAGTAAGCCTTAGAACAGAACAATGTTTAAGCTGCTATGGCTGCTGATGTATCAGTAACACAAAGGCACTGTACTGCTAATTCCTATTTTAGTGTAGCACAGATGACAACAGTATTTAACCTAAGTCATATGGACACTATTGTGATGTAGTTTATGTTCCTATGTTGTTTACATCTTTGTATTCTCTTAATCTCATTCTCTATTAGTGATTTGATGGTGTTTTTTTTCACAGGTTGTCTGAATTTTCCAATAGAAGAAAGAACTATGAAGTCTCCCAAAGCAGCAAATCCTTTTCAGTGATGTGTCCATTAGTTTTTTAATAAGGAAAACTTCAAGCATTGCAGACATGTGGGAAATTTAATTCATAGACATCATTGTTAAAAAAAGTCTTCCAAAGTGTGTCCATATTCCGCTTATATGTTTATGTCCTTTTCAAGTAATCTTCATATATCACTCTGTTGTCTTTGAACTCCAGCCTGACTCACTGCTATTTGGCAAAGCACTTTGCCACATAAGACTCTTCATCACTAGGATGATATTGTGATGGCTGGGGTCAGCAGGAGGAGCTCTTACATTGAGCTGACAACTGAAGCAATCAGGAGTTGGGAAGTCATTCCTGTAATACATGAAGGGGGGAAAGCTCTCCAACTTAATTTGTTAGTTTTAAAACCTTTTAAAATACTGCTGGTTTAGTTTCAGTCACTCAGAGTGGTTTAGGTAGCAGGGTGACTTTATTTCTGCAATGGCCTTTTCTAGCAGATCCTCTTTGAGACAGATTCACTCTGAGGATCAGATATGGACGTTAACTAGAATGTGATAGCAAAGGTGACAGTTTGCAACCTCATTCTGGGAATATGTGTACATGTGTGTAAATGAAGCATGTGGGGAGAGCAATTAATGTAGAACAAATCTAGCTTATGGATCACTTCCAATTTTTTACTGTTCCATAGGTACAGTCAAAATGTTTAGTCCTGTGAAAGAGATGAAACATTTATCCTGAGATAGTTTCCACCTTTTGACAACTTTCTTGCCAAGTTTCTTCTCTTTTTCATTTTCTAGGTTTGATTAATGCTGGATGCAGTAGCCGTATAAAAGATGCTTTCAGAAAGCATCTGAACTACGCTTTGATACGAAGAAAAACAAGCAACAAACCTGTATGAATTGTTATTATGTTTTAGATAAACTTTTCTATAATTTGTTCAAGAGGACTATGTACAAATCTGTGTGTAGACCACACACCTTTTCCACTTGGACTTACTGCCTTAATTTGGGAGCAAGCAACACCAATTACAAAGTCATAAAAATCTGCTTGTAAAGTGTCAACTCATTTCACTTTAATCTATGTATCATTTGGTGTAGGAGTTCATTAGCAGTTTGGTTTACATTCCAACACAGATAAGCAGTGAAATGATTCTCTGTTCTGCTTTCAGTCTTGCTGTCTGATCTATGTTTGACATGTTCCCTTGCTTTCATGTTTCCAGTGGAGATTATAATTTTCTATCATCACTCACCTGGTTTATGAAAGATCGTAAACCAGCCATTATTAGTTCAAGTCCTACATTGCTTTGCCGAGTAGTTACTTTTTTTTCCCTTTTTAAATTTCTTGTTATGCACCTATTAATAGAATACAGTAACTATATTATTAATATAATGGTCAAGTGTTCTGAATTAGGGTCTTCATCCTTAATAGAAATAAAAGTATCTCATACCAAGTGTTCTTATATAATGAAATTAATAGGGTATAACTACCTATTTATGTATTAAAACAGAAATATTCTGGAAGATTTTTATTTGGATAGTATTTTCTAAGCTATTTTGTCTTTTCTACTTGTATTTATTTTCTTTTACATACTTCAGCAAACTACTTGGTTCAAGTCTGCCTTATATCATAAATACAAAATATTTTCATGAGAAAAGGCATGGAATGAAAAGCTATCTTGATTGACTGATTAAATGTAGGACATCTGAGTTTATTCTTGTTTCTAAAGAACCAACGTGCACTATGATTTCAACATGTCAGTCGAATTCTCTGTGCCTTACTCTTCCACACTCTAAAAGGTAGATGATACTATTTGCATATATGTTGACATGAAAATCATTAATATATGTAAAGGTATTTTCAGGTATTACAGAAATATATTAACAGTATTATTGATGACATTTCATATGTGACATGGTTCTATTAAAAAAAACAGATAGACAAAACCTAACCTTGAGCCTGAGCAGCAATATGAATTCCACGCATGCACACGCACTCATAGCAGTCTTCACTGTTGGCTTCCCTGTCTCTAAACCCATCTCTTTCTTAATGTGGTCTCTATTTGATAAAGTACTGTCAGATTTGCTTCTGTTGCCCCTTCTGTTGATCTGTTCTGTTTCTATTTTTATGTATTTTAGCTATAGCTGTGGGTTATTTATGGACTTATTTTCAAGGAACAGTTCCTTTAAAAGAGTGGTTATCTGAACGTGGATTATTCACGTGAACGAAAACATGGTAAATATTTCTTCCCTTGCCCCAACAGAGGCATTGTCTTTCAATATCTCAGTTAAAATCTTTGCATTATTGTCACCCAACACCCCCAGAGAACACTACAACTACCTTCCGTTTTTCAACATCAGTCTGAAATAAGGCAGTAAAAATTGCTGCCTGTCAGTACCGGACTGTCTTTCATGATTTACACAGCCTGCATATTTTCTATAGATATTCATATTCAGGATCAGTTCCCTAGAATAATGCCCTGAGAAGAGGGACTGGAGATGATTAATTTTTAGCAGTTTTAATTATTTTCTCCAATCTTCTAGAAAAAACGTTTAAGTACAATGCTCATTTATCCCTTCTTTTCTTTATTTTTCTGGTGGTTCTCTTGGTTTATGCCTTTGAACAACCTTGACATGCTCTTTTAAACTGATTTGATGAAGATCAGTCTCTGCTGGACAACTATTGATACCTATGATGTTAAGGAATAATATCTGGTTTGTTGCAGTCTCTTCAAAATATTAATAACTTTTCACTGTTTTGTGTATTGGAAACTCTCTGGTAACAGAAAACTATCCTATCTATCTATCTATCTATCTATCTATCTATCTATCTATCTATCTATTTTAGTTTATTTGTTTTTCTTTGCAGAGTGTTCCTGTGTAGTCATCATTACAATTTTTAGGAATCCCAGTCTCAGAAATTAATTTCATATTATTTTTAATTCAAATTGGTATTTTTATGTTTGGAAGAAGATCCATCTTTTTCTCTACCTCCTCAGCTGCAGCTCAAGATGTAAGTTCTCTTTGTTTCTCTCACATATCTTCACGACTTTCACATATGCTGTTGAGATGCTTTTGCAATTTCTTTCACATCTATGCTAAGTCCTTACAAAGAATTAGGGCAGTCTCAATGTAAGTAAAGAAAGGAATAGAGAGATGACCTCCTTTAGAGCTTTTCCCTCTTTCCAAACAAGTTCCTTGTTCAGAGGTAGGTGAAAGTGAATCTCTAATACTCCTCCCTCACCTCAGGTCAGCCATCTCAAAGCATGAAAATAGACTGTAGATAAAGCTGGAAAAGATTCTCTCAGACGAGCGTAAATCAGTGCTGTCAGGTACAAGTAAAAGCTCTGCTTCTTTGATAAACAGGCAGGGAAAATACTGGAAAGCTTGTACAAACATCTTGAAGATTTTACTACATGTACTAAATTCGTGTCTTCTAAATTAGTCTTGTGCCATGCTAAGTTACAAACCTAAATAATAATTATTATTATGGGGAAGGTTCAGAAGGACAACTTAATTAAGGCACTTAATTGTTGAAAGGATATGTAGGTGGGGAGATTTATAAAGAAAACATTGAGTTCATGAAAAGAAAAAAAATAATTTCTAAAGTGAAGTCTGAACTGAAAGTACAAGTCAGAAGGTGGAGATTCTTACACCCTCCCGAATGAATCAACTACAGTAATACACTCTAAACATGACAGCAATCAGCCCCCATGGATTCTTGGACAAGCTTGTATGACTGAGTTATTTCTATCTGCAACATCTTTAGCACTGTGGCTACTGTGCACTTACCAAAGGGAAAATATATTCAGTGCACAGTATGAAGCCAACTGCATCTGCTGAAACAAGGTACAATGCTGGTTTGATAGCGAGAGAAATACGTATGGGACATTGATGCTATCATATCATAATGAAGCACATGAGAGAGCAGTTGAATCCCTACAATGTAAAAACCAGATTATTCTCTCCTCTAGTATCTGCAGTAAGAAGAATTAATAAAATCAGACTGACACAAGCCCATGTATATATATTTTTTTTTAATGAAAGGAGATAAACTGGAGAAGTATATGCAGAATTCTAAAAATCTAAATGGTAAAATCATATATCATAGAATCATATAATAGTTTGGGTTGGAAGAAACCTTTAAAGATCATCTAGTCAACTCCCCCTGAAATAAGCAAGGACATCTTCAACTACATCAGGTTGCTCAGATCCCCATCCTACCTGACCTTGAACTATCTATTCTAGGGATGGGGCATCTACCACCTCTCTGGGCAACCTGTTAAGGAGTTTCACCACCCTCATCATAAAAAAATTAACCTTATATCTAGTCTGAATCTACCCTCTTTTAGTTCAAAACCATTACCCCTTGTCTTATCACAACAGGCCCTCACAAAATGTTTGTCCCCATCTTTCTTATAAGACCCCTTCAGGTACTGGAAGGTGTTATAAGGTCTCCCCGGAGCCTTCTCTTCTCCAGGCTGAACAACACCAACTGTCTCAGACTGTCTTCATAGCAGAGGTGCTCCAGCTCTCTGATCATCTCAGTGGCCCTTCTCTGGACTTGCTCCAACAGGTCCATGTCCTTCTTATGTTTGGGGTCTCAAAGCTGGACACAGAACTCCAGGTGGGGTCTCACGAGAGCAGAGTAGAGGGGGAAGATCACCTCCTCCGACCTGCTGGCCACACTTCTCTTGATACAGCCCAGGATATGCTTGGCTTTCTGGCCTTCAAGTGCATAGTGTCAGCTCATGTCCAGCTTTTCATCCACCAGTACCTTGAAGTCCTTCTTGGAAGGGCTGCTCTCAATCCCTTCATCCCCAAGCCTGTTTTGATAACAGAGGTTGCCTTGACCCACATGTAGGACCTTGCACTTAGCCTTGTTGAACCTCATAAGGTTCACATGCCCAATTCATGAGTTTGTCAAGCTCCTTCTGACTGTCATCCCATCATTCAGGCGTGTCATACACACCACTTAGCTTGGTGTCATCTGCAAACTTGCTGAGGGTGCACCTCAGGAGCCTCTGGCACACCTCTGTAAGACTTCAAGTGTGGTCCGGTGTACCCAGCATGACCCAGAGCAACAGGCTGAGGGCCCTCACTAGCACCCAGTCCCTCTAACCTTGGCGTGTCATCCCATGGCTTGTCACATGCAAGACTGATATTCCCTTTCCCCTTTATTTCTAGTTTCAAGCCCTGCTAGCTTGTGAGCAAAGGCATTCTTCTCTCTTCGAGAAGGTTGAATCCCATCTGAGGCCATTAACTCTGGTGCCTTGTCGGCCATCCCATTACCAAAACAACCAAAATTGTGGTGGTGACATGGAAGAGCAATAATTGGTAATAATCCAAGGGCCATATCAGGCAAGGTGGTTTCTCAGTGATGTCCTTAACCAAGGCTCCAAGGAAGCAGCAGAGTTCCTTAACAGAAGGGTCTGTCCAGCATGTTGGCTGTGCTCAGGGAACCTCTGCAAAAGCTAAATCCTTAGGATCCCTCAACTGTATTTTGATCGTTCCCCATGTTGATGAACACTAGTAAACATAAGTAGAAATAAAAGAGGCCAGAGAACTATCTTGAGTTGTCTAAAAGAGCAGTGTGTAGTGCCTCTGAATGGGAAGATGAAAAGGTGTTATTGCCTACTCAGGAAGTCAGTGTGTCAGGCACGTTGTCTCCAGAATTCTTTGCCTACCTACTCTTATGTTAAACTCTTCTGTTGGCCTGGAAAATACCTACCTTTTTAATTTCCAATTCCTTTCCATGTAATACTCTTAGGAAATCTCTTCTCACATAATTACCCACTATTCAATTAATGATCCAAATTCCTTACTGAGCTCTGTTTTTTGCCAGAGAGGAGAAACGTAAAATTGGTACTACACAGACCAGACAATGCTAGGAGACTGTGTCTAATACTTGTAAACTGCTGTGAATGTGAAAAAAAATGTTACTGAAAGCAAAATATGATGAACATGGTCCTATGCCCACTACATTTAAAGGCAAAATTACCATTTAATGACACAGGAGCAAGTTCCATTTCCTACTGACCACTACTGATTAAAAGATAAAGACTGCAAACTTTACTAACATGGAAAGCCCGAGCTGGGGAGCTCAGTTACTACTGGCTAAGCGAAGCAACATCCACAATCCATGTTTAAAATAAATTCACTTTTAATGTATGTAATTTTTTCATTCATTTCCCATGAATATTCCAGTGAACATTTCACTAGAAACAGCATAAATTCAGCACGTTGCAAATTATTTGCAGAAAACAGATCTGTCATTCACACTCTTGATTGTTCACATCATGATTTACATGCTTGTGACAAATGTGATTACTCTGTTTTAGTCTGCCAGTGGCATGATGACTTAGCCTGCATTACAGTGAACAAGTATTTCCCCACACAGTTTTATAGCTAAGAAGAAAGTATGTGTCTAAAAAGAAAAGTGTGTATCTAACAAAAGGTTAGATAAAGAAAAATGGCACAAGCCGTTCACAGATCAACTAGTAGATTGGTATAAAGAAGTTTCCAGTAGGTTTATCCCAACTTGCTAATGGGTTAAAAGTACAATCAACACTTCTCCAGGATTGTGCTTGATGATAACTATCTAGATAGTATGTGGTGAGATCTCAACTTTTTTTGTTGGTAAAGAAAAAGGATTAGAGGATCATTGGTCTATTATTATTATCATAGAGTCTATCTCTGAATTTTCTGTACCTAGACATTAGATAAGTACCTTCATTAAGAACCTACGTAGAGGTGGTATAAGTATTTCTTTATAGAATAAGTCCAAGAACATTTCACTAAGACTGTAGCTTAGCCTCTTTGTTCACCTAGATCACACAACTGGATTGACCAGGGGTCAGTAACCCCTAAGAAAAGTCAAGCCAGTTTTACATAAGCTCCAGGGAGGTAGCTACCAACTCAATATTGGTGTCCATTAGAGGATCCAAAGAAGCTGTCTATGTTCCTACTGTGGGACAATCTTACCACAGGATAACCAATTACTTACATAATTAGATTATGATGCATAATAGAGTATGGCACAAAGATCTGTGAAGTGATGCCATCCTGATAATATGTACCTGATTACAGGCACACTTTTGCTAATAAAATATTTCTATTGCTTTCCACAAGCATACCATCTGTCACCATGATTCTTTCATATTTAAAGAGAGAAATCCAAGTTTATTAAATCTGCAAGTTTGGGTTAGTTCTGCAACATAATAAATGGATGATACATACAAAGCACCTGTGTCTGATTAAAGAGTAGGAGAAATCCTGAACATCATCGTGGCAAAAGCAATACATAGAGGCCTAAAAATAGCAAATATATATATATATACTTTGGAAGATAAGAAAAGGATAAATGTCCAGACAGTAGATATAAAAATGAAAATACTTAAAGAAAATGGCATACATTCAAAACTGGTTCCATAAACTGCTTTCAGACAAGCTACAGACAAACTGTTATTCTCATAATCTAATTTTCAAAGTAGATCAAATAGAAAATATATTTGAAAAATCACTGTATGCTATTAGCTAATTCAAAATCAGAAAAAAATAAGAAATTTAAAAATACTTAGCAAAAATGGCTTACTAAGCTGTCATGATTATTAACTACTGCTGTTGCAAGCAAATTTCCAATTCTATTTTATGACAGGGAGAAATCTTGTTCAGACCTCTCAAATATCAAATGACCTGGATTGTCCCCCATTATTATCAATGGGAATGAATATTTTAAATGAAATCTACCTATTAAGGAGGACTTACAGCCATATGTTCATATTTTTGGTTTCGTGGTGTTATTACAGTTGTGATGGTTTAACAGGAAGGGAGCGAAAATTTGCAGAAAAAGGCAAATATTATCTGGGGGACAAACTGATACAGTTAGAAAAAGTGGACAAGCTTTAATGATTAGTATCCTGCTGAAAGGCCATTTCATCATAAAGACTGTTCACTTTTTCCAGCTCTATCAGCATTTTTAAAGGTATTTTCTCTTCCTGTAAGCTCTTCCACTATGGTTTTAGATTGCGTAAGTAGTCAAATTGCCAATAACATGGAGGAGCAGCCTTTCACCTTTCCAAACACTTTACAGATCAGCAAAAGTTCTGAAATGGTCATCTTCAGTTCATCAGTCTAGTGAGTGTCCTTTGATGCTTCATGTTTGATATTTCATAAGAAGTTGATATATATGTGTATCATAATGACCCAAGTTATTCCATTACCATAGACCCATACACAACAGTTCTCTGAACAAGGACTGAAGAACCTAGGAGCTTCCAGTAACAACAGGAGCCATTTTGGATAATGCAGAAAAGGCAGTTGCTGAATGCCCTTTTTGCTTCAGTTTTTACTGCTAAGGCCAGCCCTCAGGAATCCCAGACTCTGGAGGTAAGAGAGCTCTTGAAGAAAGGAAGACCCTACCTTGGTTGAGGAAGATCAGAGATCATTTAGACAAACCTGACACTCACAAATCCATAGGACCTGATGGGATGCATCCATGAGTGCTGAGGGAGCTGGCAGATGTTATTGCAACGCTACTCTCCATAATCTTTGAAAAGTCATGGAGAACAGGAGAGATGCCCGAAGACTGGAGGAAAACTAATGTCATGCCAGTCTTGAGAAAGGACAAGAAGGAAGACCCGAGAAACTACAGGCCAGTCAGCCTCACCTCCATCCCTGCAAAGGTGATGGAACAGTTCATCCTGGATGTCACCTATAAGCGTGTAGAGGAAAAGAGGGTTATCAGGAGTGGTCAGCGTGGACTGACCAAGAGGAAACAATGCTTGACCAATCTGATAGCCTTTTATGATGGCATGACTTTCTGGGTGGTGGAGGGGAGAGCACAGGATGTTGTCTACCTCGATTTCAGCAAGGCTTTTGACACTGTGTCCCATAACATCCTCATAGCTAAGTTTAAGAAGTGTGGGTTAGAGGAGTGGACAGTGAGGTAGATTGAGAACTGTTTGAATGGCATAGCTCAGAGGGTTGTGATCAGAGGTGCAGAGTCTAGTTGGAGGCCTGAGACTAGTGATGTTCCCCAAGGGTCATTACTGGGCCCAGTCTTGTTCAACATGTTCATCAATGACCTGGGTGAGGGGACAGAATATACAGAGTGTATCTGGCTGATACACCAGAAGGCTGAGCTGCCATACATCAAGACGTGGACAGGCTGTAGAGCTGGTCAGAGAACAATCTAATGAAATTCAACAAGGGCAAGTGCAGGGTCCTGAACATGGGGAGGACGAACCCCATGCACCGGTAAAGGTTGGGTATTGACCTGCTGGAAAGCAGCTATGAGGAGAGGGAGATGGAGTTCTGGGGGACAATTAGTTGACCATGAGCCAGAGGTGTGCCCTGTGGCCAAGAAGGCCAATGGTACCGTGGGGTGCATTAAAAAAGAGAATGACCATCAGGCCAAGGGAGGTTATCCTCCCCCTCTACTCTGCTCTAGTGAGGCCACATCTGGAGTAGTACTCAGTAGTACCCAGTGTCCAGTTCTGCGGTCCCCAGTTTAAGAAAGATAAGGAACTACTGGAGAGTGCAGCAGAGGGCTACGAATATGATCAAGGGAATGGAACACCTCTCTTATGAGGAAAGGCTGAGGGAGCTGGGTTTGTTTAGCCTGGAGAAGACTGAGAGGGGATCTTATCAATGCATATAAATATCTACAGGGTGGGTGTGAAGAGGAAAGTGCCAGAATCTTTTCAGTGGTGCCCAGTGACAAGACAAGGAGCAATGGGCACAAACTGGAATGCAGGAAATTCCATCTCAACATGAGGAAACACTTTCCTTTGGGGGTGCTAGAGCACTGGAACAAGCTGTCCAGAGAGGTTGTGGAGTTTCTTTCACTGAAGGTATTCAAAACCCACCTGGATGCATTCCTGTCCACTCTGCTCTGAACCTGGTTTGGCAGAGGGGTTGGAATAGATGATCTCTGAAGGTCCCTTCCAACCCCTACCATTCTGTGTGATTCTGTGATTCCTCTGCACTGAAGACTTGTCTTTTCTCTTTAGTAGAACTGAATGTAACATCTTAGTGATCAGCATCAAGAACATACTAGAAAGTCTACATTTATTTTGCTAGAAAACAGTGTGAAGCTGAATTTAAGTAGAAGCAGTCACCCTGAAATTCCCTTTTGAATGTCATAAAATAAATAAAAAATGAATATAACAACTGCATACAGTAGTGAGTTGAGTAGAAAACAAAACAAGATCAAAAAGCTCATTTTTAACTTCTGACATGTAGTTAAACAAACTACATTTATATTTGTTCCTTGGACATAAGGTGTCTGGGTTGCTGTCTAGCCATGTTATTTGCTAAAGAAATTATTATCTTTATGTCTAATTTATCCGTTATATCATTTGAGGCCTAGACATTGCTCTTATAACTCATCACAGGGATTAAAAATAATAAACTATGTCCAAGGAAGTTTTGAGAAACAAATGCCAAAGCTGGAGGCAAGGGAGTTGTTTGCAAATGGCAGGGATGCAGCATCAAGCTAATGAGCAAGGGATTAACCATTTTGATGTGCAGTATTCCAGAGAGGGCAAGAAGTGCAAGAGAAAGCAAAAGTAATTGCATGTTAAGTACTGAACTAATGAAAGTTGTCATATCATAATTTTTGACAGGGGTGGGTTTGGCTGTTACTTTGCACCTGGTGTATAGTTAAATCATTGTTAAATTATGTATGTTATTGTGCCTTATTCATGCAAATCTGAGTGAAAATAAGCAAACAAAACCAAGACAATAGCAAGTTCTTTGGAAGATTCTTTTCATAGTTCTCTTCTTCCTGAGCTAAAGAAGTCATATTGTCCATTTATCTCCTGTCATTACTGATTAGTCTAACCCTTTGGATAACATTTTAAACCAGACAGCTTGTAAAACAGAAGTGGCACTGCCCTTCACACTGAGATAAAAAAAAAAAAAAAAAAAAAAAGAGGCAAACAATGCTGATGCAATTATTTTACCCAAAGAAAATTAAACCAAGTAGAGAGAAGTAATTGCTTAGAAATTGCTCATATTGAAATTGTTGTATGCCGGGTATTCTCCGTAATCCTGAATCACACTTTCCATTCATTTCTGTGTTGGTGCAGCCCTCAAAGAAAAATACTATTTCAGTTTTCCATGCTATATTCAAGGTTCATATTGGAAACAAATGTGAACTCTCTTTAGAATAACAACCTTCTGTTACTTTTTCCATAAGCATCTTTTTTTTCCCTTTTCCCTTTTAAGTCTGTAATTCTTTCTGTCTGGTTTTATTAAGTGTGTGAAAAGGTAGGCAGGCTGCCCAGGTCTTGGAAATTAAAGTACCCTAAGTAGCTCAGGTGGTTGCATGAAATCCAGAAGCTCAACAGCTAAGAAAGAAAGAACATATGACAGGATGATCTCACTTTGTATAAGAAGAAATTTAGAACATCCCCATATACTGATCTCTCTGCAAACTCATTTCTGAGATCTATTACCATGGTGGTAAAATGAGGAGGGAAATCCACATAGCAGAGAAAGGAAAAATCACCCAATCCCATTTTCATTGATATGGAAAGCATAAGAGAGCTGTATTTTTTAAAAATGCAGTATGTTTGTATGACACTGGGAACACAAATTCTGTAGACATTTACAGTTAGTTAACATCATGGTTATTTTCTCTGCTGTTCCCAGATACTCTTAAAAACAAAATAGCAAATTAGATGAACATTGCACTAAAATCTAAAATGTTGGTGGCAAAAATCAAGACCAGAGAGACAAAACCAAAATCAAACTTCCTGTGCCAGGCAAAAAGCACATAGCATTTTGTGGTAACCAGTCAGACACAGAACCACAGCCTTTTTATTCTAGTGCAAACTGCTGGAAAGCAGGTGATTTTCTTTTACTTTATTATTCTTTGCCTTTTTATCCATCTTAAACAATTCATACAATCTAACAATGTTTGCATAAGTGAAAATTAAAACCTTGTATTTTTTGAAAACAAACCACAAAAAATTATGCAATTCGGTTTAAATAAAACAAAAAAGTTGTTCAAAAAAAGATTAAGCTTTAAGGAAAACGTTTATTGTATGGGTTTTTTTGTGTCTTTTTGTCTTTTAAAAGCATGATTACATATTTTTCCTCTGTGTGATTGACCATTTCCAGTCTCTTTACATTTTTATCCTCAGTTTGAGTTGTTCTGGCCTGAGACTGCCAAATTTGGATTGCAACATGCTGTAGAAACATATTTACTTTTTTTCCCATTAGAGTTCATAAATGAAAGTGATTGAAATAATTCAGTTTCAAGTTCTGTAAAACTTTGTCTGATATTTTACTTGACCTCACAGAGTCTCCTAAAGTACCATATGCCATTTGTTTCCTATTATTGTACTTGAACGTACATACAAATATCTAAGACTGATCCAAAATCACCAAATGCAGTAAAGAGATCTGAGTGTGTTTTAGATGGCCTATAATCAGGGCTGATACTTTTATCTGGATGAATCTCCTTTTCATCTAATGGAAAACCCACACTGATTTATGATACCAAGTTCACAGCATTATTTGGACTGTAGATAACAAATCTCTGAAGTATGAATTCTGACTTAGGATTTGCATTTCTATATATATTTCCTTTTGAGAAGTAACTGTGCATCTAGACAGACTTAAAAACATCCAGTAATATTGATAGAGGCGTCATAATGAAAAATGACCACTTTTTCAGTGTATATGGATAGGTTACTCTGGTTCTTTCTATCTGATTTCTCTACTTAGGTGACTGGGCAATTTAAATGTCCATCCCTAGTTTATAGTTTTCAGTCTCAAAGCTCTCATACTGTACATTCGATTGTCATTCTTTCTTAACTGTTGAATACTAAACTGTAACATTTTATGGACTTCATCAGTGAATTGTAGAGCTGCCCTGCATTTTATTACCATTTTTTTCACATACTCAGTTAATGAAAACGATGAATGGTATTGAGAATTAAGATGATGGAAACATAAAATAGTAATGCAACTATTTCATATGACATTGTTCATCATTCATCCCATTAAAGTTTCTATATTTGAGTTACCTGTTTTTCAGAGATACTAAAGTCAGTTAGGAGAATTTTAACTACCTTTCCCTCCTCTACCATCTTCTTTTTTGATTAAAATAAATGTTAGCACCATCAGCTAACTTGCTTTGTCTTCTTACTGAGGTACACAGGTTCTGAAGGATAGACAATCTGTCTTCATGTAATCTTAATCTACAATATATGACAATGAGGATGTGGTAGATTCTTAGATAGTATGTAACAAGTGATTAATCCATTGGTATCCATTACAGTCTCCTACAGAAACAGAATTAAGTTTTAGACATTATCAGAGGAACAGCTGCAGAATTGCCCTAAAGCTTCTCTGAGGTGCCATTATGAAAAAGTCCCTACCAACTGGTATCTGTTTCCAATGTGAAAGAAACATCACCAAAACTTTAACAATATCATTCAAAGACAAGTTTTCTACAGTACTGGCTGAATGGGACTCAACATGTTTGTTCTTATGCATTATGTATAGATTCCATAAGGCCTATGCATAATACATAAAGATATACCTATTCATAAACATAGACAATTGTCTGATTCAAAAGAAAGACAGTAAAACTGGAAACACAGATGTTTTTTAAAAAAGCTTATCCAGATGCAATTACAAAATTAAAAAAAAAAAGTAAAGAGTATAAACTCTGTAGTGAATAATATATCTCCATAAGACTTATACACCTTAGAGTTTGTGAATTCTTGAAGTGTTTAACAAAGGAACATAGGAAAATTTCATTAACTAATAATGAGACTAATGATAACAATAAAAGTCTCTATATAACTAGGGCTTCATATAGGTCTCTAAAGGAAATTTTACAAAAGCTGTTAGGAACCTGAGAGTCACCAATAGAACTGAGCAACCTATCTCCAGCAAATCAGCAGTTTTAGTATAGACAGTCCTAAGTTTGCATTGAATTTGCAATTACTTTTGGCTGAATCAAAATATTTATGTTACAGAAATGTCAAAACAGTTCATTTTGACATTTACTCAACAAAGTGTACTGGCATTTTTGAAAAATTATATTTTTAAAGCCTCTTAAAGACTGGGACAAGCAAAAGAAAGATTTATGTATCAACTGTAAGAATAAGCCCTTTTCCTGTCCAAAAGTCCATTCAAGGCATGAGACAGACAGGCTCAAATCTCCCCTTTGCTTCAGAGGGTCAATTCCCCAGATTATCCTTATCCTTAATATATGATTAGGTATTCCAGAACTGAGAGTCAATAACATCTTCTGGTATTAATAATTTATTTTCCAGGATTGCATATCTTTTCCAGGAAGAGAGAGAGAAAGACAGAAGAGTTTCATGGCAAAATAGATTACATTTTTGCTTGATTTAAATTTACTTTCTGTTAATTTGTTAAATCCCAGTTATGTTCTGTGAGAGACCTTAGTTTTGGGGTTTTTTTTTTACAATGGTAAGTAGAGATATCAAGAAGTTAAGTGAAGTGAATTGTGTGGGCAGATACAAAGCTAGTGACAAACTCAAAACTAGAAACAATCAATCTTAATACTCCATGGTTTGACTCCGTTGCAATGCCCACATTTGTATTCCAGTTGGATAGGAAGGTGAACATATTGCTACACAAAGTTGATGGCTATTATATGAAATATTATTATTCATAGCAATCCACCCAGAGATTTTTAAGAGTTTTGAGTTTACCAGAATTCTTCTTTATGTGATGGTGGATAGTAACAGAGAGTTTTTCAGTATTTCTTAAATACCTTAGTTCATGTAAATGAAATTCACACCAAAATCCAGAATGTAATCAGACTGTAAAAATTCTTCACGTTGTTTTTAAAGTTGTTACTGACTTTAAAGTTTTTAAAGATGTTATTGGCATTACACAAGACAAAATGTTTGAGTCATGCTTTAAAAACATTTGATGTTCATCATTATGTCATGCAACTATAAAAAAAAGTACTGTTTCAAAACAAAAATGGTGGTTGTTAGATCTTAAAGCTGAAATTTACTAAGAGAAATTACTGCTACTTAAGCATCTTAAAGGTTGCAAATCAGTGGTCAGAGATTTAGCAGCTTTGATATAGACCGGATAATCTTGGACTAATTGACTCTAAAGTGACTATTACAATTCACAGATCTGTAACATGATAGCCTCTGTATAGACTCTGAGGTTCCACTGAATTAGCTACTGTACAAAGTACAACATTGAAAAAAAAAATCTTGATTCATGAAGTTTTCTTGCTCAAGTGTGCAACTATGGTGCTTACCAAGAAATGGCAGAAATGCTAGTCATCCTTACAGATCATTGTCTTAACACACCAACTCCTGGGGCAGTTTTCTGAAGGGACTCAATAGATAATGAGGTGCTTTGATACCCTTTTACAAGATCTGTATCATCTAAATAGGAAGATCAGGAGTAAAAGTCCAAAAATATAGAATGAAAATCTGAACTCCGTAATGATGCTGGAAACTTAATAGAAGCGCACAGAAGCAAACAACCTAATACTGAATGGGAGATGATACAGAGGCTGAGAATTGATTATTAAGGGTTTTGAAATGTAAAGACAAATAGTCTGGATGACTGTCTTTGCAGCAGACTTTAGATGGAATAATTGTCAATTCTATCAGTAGACACATTCAACAAAAGACTCAACTGTGAAATAACAGTGATAAGGGGCTACTAGTTGAGGCTCATGTTTTCTTATTAAATTTAGTCATGTGGTGTGAGGCATTATGTAAAGTATTAGTGGAATTCAGACACAAGATTTTGTATAAAGTTGATTTCCCACACTGTATCTGCATTCCTTGCCTGAGACTGAGTAGGTAGAAATTTCCATTTCAACATCAACAGTGAAGTTAACATGACCAGTTTGTGCAATAATAATATAAATCCCCCTCCCCCAAAGAAAAATATCAAGCTTAACATTTTCATTTTTATCGAGGCAAAACTTAATGATTTGCATGGAATTTCACATGCTACTTTTGCTCTTGTTTAAAGTTAAGAGCTTGAAGCTAAACTCCAAGGTAAGAAATACCATATGAATCAAAACAAAATGGAGTTTTCATTCCTCCAGACTGAAAATGTTGGCTTTTTGGTGAGCTGTAAGCACAAGGCCTCTATCTTTTTTCATTTGTACCATGAAGTGAGAGTAGAAAGGAAGATACAGAAGGGGGACAGCATGAATGTGCTAAATACTGAATCATCCCAGGTTATGTGCAGGTATAAGTATTCTTATTCAAATAAAAATTTTGAAAAGACAGAATTTGCTGAAAGCATTTTTGATAACATTTCCTCATAGCAGTACCATGTAATGAGACAGTAGTAATACATTTATCACTTATTTAAATTTTTTTTTTCTTAACTTAAAACAAATAAAAAAGGTAAATTAGCAGACAGATGGTCGAAAAACATCAGTGTGTTATCAACATTCTTCTCAGCACAAAATTCATACTACTTCTCATCTCATACTAGCTACTGTGAAGAAAATTAACTCTATCTCAGCCAACACCCACACAGCGAAACAGTCCATTTGTGGGGAAGAGATCATTCCAAGTTGCTTTCCTAAATGAATGTTTTTGCTAATTCCAGAGTTTGGTTTTCTACCTATCTGTCCCACCTTACTAACTTTTGTACCTTAGCTTGAGTATTTAACAAAAAGTACACGAAGTGTTCCAGTATCATGGATACTCTGTTCCTTTTCAGTATATACGAAAATTTTTAGATGGGTAGATAAGGTGAACTCTATTATTTAAGAAAAAGGTAGTCTTGGTTTAGATGTTCTGCTTGGAATGCTGTAACATCAAGAGCAACAACAATATGCCCTACCTTGCTCCCAGATGATGATTTGATGACGAAGTCGGTAACTTTGGGTGTTGTTAGAAGCTTTAATGGAGCTGTGATGGAAAGAATCAGACAAATTACTGTAGAATAGTTGAAGGCAAAGAAAATGTCGAGTAAACTGTTGAATTTATTTTAACAGGAAATTATGCTGAGACATAAATTCTTAGAAAATGAGATTAAATTTATTCCTCTGTTCATAACACATACTGCTCTTCATTTTATTTTTCAAAACTAAAACAAAGCAAATGCAAATACCAATTTTTTTTTTCTATTTTTTTGTTTTCCATCTTTCTGAGATTTAGATTGATTCTCAGACATAATCAAAGCTTTGAAACAAACATTTGAAACAAGCTTTCAGGTAAAAAAGTCAACTTTACATTTTTTTCTCACCTTTTTTTTTTTTTTTTTTTTGTCAAAAATCCTTTTCTGAATTTAACTCATTCTAGTCATTTGGACAGAATCCAATCTGATCTTACATGATCAGAACCCCAGAACATTACACATATAAAACACTGCAAAGTGTCACCTTTACAGAAAAACTATACTAAAAAGAGGAACAATAGGTCTCAAGTGTTAAATAAATGCATATGTTCATATGGTATAAGCATCCACACAACAGATAAATGGTTTAAGAAAAATGCACTGAATTATTTTTCATGGCTATATAACTATGTCTACGTTATGTGGAAATTCGAACCTTTCTTATATCACCTGGAATATATTTGTCATTGGAGGTTTTGCCAGGAGTCATGATAAAAGTTTGTCGGAGTTCTCTCACTTGCTTTACTGTATCAGACCACAATTTCTTTTTCCTTCCAGGTTCCTTGAGTTCCTTCCTGATCTCTTTCTCAACTCAGTCAACTGCCATTTCCTGTTACTTCCTGATATTTTTCACCAACATATTCCATTCAGTTTCTTTCTACTAATCTGCTTGAGTTCATCTTGTGAGGAGGCTTTCTAACACACTGAAGAGGGATAGAAACTGTGACTAACCTTCATTTCGAAGGCTTCACTTAAAGCCATCACCAATATATTCACAGAACAATGAAAAGAAAGTGAATCAAGGACTGCTGAACATGTCTGAGAAGGGGAATTGGCAGCCAGATGGGAGGATGAAGAGACAGCTATAAATTATGTGGGGTTTTTTTTCCTCTAAACAAAACCCCTCTGGCAGCCCTGGATGAGAGGAATGTTCCTTAATTAGCATAGAAGATGATTGCCTTCTTTAGTGAAGGGCAATTCTACACCATTCAGATAAGGTTTTGATTCCTTCCCCTAAAGCTACAGAAGGGAATTTGGATTCATCAGTCATAACTGGTAATGAAATAAAGCAGGACCTGTTCTAAATGTTACATAAGTGTAAATTAGAGCAAGCTTTGTGGTACTTTCAAAATCTGCTTAATATCTTGGGTTTTTTAAAATTTTCTGCGACACAAGGGAAGAGAGTAATTAATTGTAAGTACCAAATACGTGGCAGCTTATCATTGAAAGCTTTGCAACAATAATCTCAGTCACAAACTTGAAGGTGGTTCTCAGACGTTCCTGAGGCCCAGAATGGGTCTTTGCACTGTCAGAAACTTGAGGCATTGAAGGTTAATTCTCCAAAGTGAGGTAAAACCAGTTTATAAGACTTATTTATTCCTTGTTAAATAGTAACTATTCTCTCTTTGGATGCATGATGAAGATGGCAATCTTCAAACTAATGAATCTAAATAAACAACCCCCAAACCAACATTTACATATACTAGCCTAAACTACTTTGAGTTTTCTCTAAACATTTTCTAAAACATAATATATAGGCAGTCAGTTGAGCTTAAGACAATACGTGTATTTTAATTATATGAACCTGAAGCTACTATTTCTACTATGCACAAAAGATT
The DNA here is from genome assembly GCA_027574665.1 of Rhynochetos jubatus. Taxonomy (NCBI): domain Eukaryota; kingdom Metazoa; phylum Chordata; class Aves; order Eurypygiformes; family Rhynochetidae; genus Rhynochetos; species Rhynochetos jubatus. The sequence goes on from CM050648.1 coordinate 127,063,542, forward strand.
TTTTTCTCTTCATTCTTGAAGACATTCTTGCCTGAAAAGCTTACTTCTCAGAATTATCTTCACATGTCTTAAATTACTGTGGAGGAGTCAAATGCACTCAGAAAGATGTAGAACTCATGTCCACTGCCCATGGTTTTAGTATGCTACATATATTAAATCACACTAGTTTAGAAGCCAGAAGATAGCTCTGATAGGTTTCTGCTAATGCAAGCTTGATTCCATGCCCATGTTTTTCTTCACTAAAGCAGTAAACCACTGAACTTCGCTTGAACTCAGATTCTCAGAACAGTGCATATTCGATGCAATCCATCCTGTTCTTATTTAATTTGTATTTCTTTTAATTTTATTTTTACAAAGTTTATTATCACTGACTACCCAGCTAACCAAGAAAGACTGACTGGTTCTGTTGTTTAGTCAGGAATCTGAACTCTATTAAAACATGTTCCAGGAAAAGTTAGCTAACAAAATACTATCCCACCCTCTAACGTTTTTTTTCCACAAACTCAGGAGAACCAAGAAGACAAAGACCTCTGAAATGGAAATTCTGTATTTCAATCAACAATTCATGTTCAAAATGTCATTTCAATAACAAGATTCATAACATGAGCAAGTGCTAAAAAAAGGGTGCATATTTTTCTCAAGTGTATTACATTTGAATGTAACTTCTTCATTTAAAAAATGGGATAAATTTCTTAAATTCTAGTTTTCCAGAAAACTTGGGGTTGGTTCTGTAGAAATGAGAAAAAAAAAGAAGGGAAATTGTTCTGGTAAGTAGAAGCCTTATGCTGGAATTTACTGGTAAACTCATGTTCTAGTAGGCTGTGATGAACACGAAAAACTTCTCATGTATGTTTAAGTCCCATGACCTTCATCCAAGAATTATAAGTATTTCAGACCACTGAAATCAGGCTAAATGTATTTTGCAGCTTTAATTGCTTGTCATTTCTTTCTTCAGTTCCTCATCTACTTGAGTTACACAGTATTTTCAAATACCTGCTGTTAATTTCAGTGAAATGGTCTCCAGAAAAAGTTTTTAGTCAAACACACAAAATAATGTAGTCAAATGGCATTCAAGTTTATGTCAGAAACATAACCAGAATACTTGGTTATTGGTCATCAGTTTCGATCATCACTTACAAAAGAAAATTGCTTCCCATTTTCTGCACTAAGGAGATCCAAAGTTCAAAACCAAATACAATCTAGGCTCACTCAAATGCTTGCAAGTTATGCTAGTGGAAAATAAAATAGTATGATCTGATGAGGTAAATCCACAAAGGAAGATATTTGAAAAAATTGTCCTTGTTACTTTAATTGGTGCACTGACTTGTGAGGAAAGGGAATGGAAGGGGGAAAGGAGCTAATCCAGAGCGGGCTGTAGAGTACTTGTCTTAAAGGCAGACAGTTCTTCTGTAAGGATACAGTATATCTCCTGAAGTAGAGGTGAGTAATGATTTAACAGGCATTTGTAGTCATTTATAACTGTTGAAAAATTATGCTGCTTATCATATCTAAGAGGGTAAGAAATTAGTTTTTTCCCCTCATGGGACAGAAGGTTTTAGCAGAAAAGCACTACGTAGACAGTTTCTTTCTATTCTACAAACACTGAATTGGCCTTCATGAGCCAGTTGTAATGGTGCTGAGTTCTTCTGATAAAGTTGAAAATGCATCTGTCTTAATATATTTTTAATAGCTTTGTAATTCAAAACTTAACACAGCTTTAAATAAGTCTCTTCTTGTTTAGAAGAGACCCTGTTTGCAGGTCTCTTAATTATACATGAATATAACTGCATATAAAATATCTTCAGCTTTCATGTATTTTTCACTGCAATGTCAAATTTGTTTGGCATTCTGTGGTTGCTTTATTTTATTTGAGATATTTGACATATTTTGACTAATAAGAGCTGCTAAGCATACCAGTTATCAAACTGATCAACAACAGAGTATAATCCAAAATAATTAGCTACTTAATATTGGTAGTATACTTTTTTTCCAAATGAATGGAATTCAGTATAGTTTGAATTCAAACAGTCTACTTGCTTCTTGCCTGCACTTTTGTTTCACTATTTGTACAATCTACAATGAAAACTTCAAACATTCTAAAGCATGCATGAAACTTGAGGATGTGTGCAAGCTTTAGGTAAATATTTTTAAAGTTTTCATGGAAACAATTATTTCTTGTTCAGTTTTTTTCTGAATCAGTATCACTCACAGGAGATTTTGTAGAAGACTTTTTAACAGTTTTGGCCTGTAACATGAATTGTCATGGTGATGAAACAGGAATAGTTTTGACCTAAAGACAAGTTGTGGCAAAAATACACCATTTCACTGTAGTGAGAAAGGCAACACTTATAGCTGCTATAGCGTTTTCCCTTAAAGAGATGTCATGTACAGCTACTATTGAATGAGATAAATCCTAGTTGTGTTACAAAACATCCAATGACACCACCTTTTGTTGACTCAGGCATTCCCCCAAACATTTTGACTTCTGACTTTCACACATAATATCAGTTATTATGTTAATGTTGTGAAGTAATAGTTGTTACCGTAATGGAGGTAATAGTTGTTGCCATATTGAGCACAGGACAAATAAAAGAAAAAAAGAAAAAAAAAAGGAAGCTATTTTCTTTTTGTTGTTGTTTGAGCCTCTCCTTTAATAAACTCACCAGGTTTGACTCTTGTATTTCACTTACAGGTGAGCTGTTTTCATCAGCTACTGTTGGAAGATGGTTTTATGGGTGTCTATGTTCAGTTGCTTCATAATTGGATGTGAATGGTGAAAGAACATACCTTGTTATACAAAAGTTAATTTTGAAGACACTGGAGAACTGTCAGTTTATCTTTCCCTAGAGCTGATAAGCAACTTAAGGCGACAGATCTGACTAGATTCTAACTATGCCGCAAGTCATGTCAGCAGTTTTCGCCAAAAGAACAAGATTTTGGTATTTCATATGTATAGATTAATATGCAAGGGTAAGGCAGAGGAAGTTTGGGACAACAGCTATGTAGGAAACTGAGCTAAACTGAAGTCACATCAGCATTGCAAACCACTGAATCATTTAAACTTGCTTTCTAAATTTCCAAAAATTGTATTTGACCTAAGGATAAGAAAATATTTAATTTGAATAGAGGAAATCTTGGATTTTTCTTTATATGCAACCTTTTCTTCATATGTGCCCTCTAAGCAATTAATTACCCTACAGACAATCAAGAACTTCTTTTGCTTGATTAAAACCACTTTTCTCACAGAAATTGTCCCCAAATCAATGGCAAAATTATTGAGCATGAAAAAATAAGGCTATGGTGAAGAATGCCCATTAAGTACAGATAAGTCCTTTCATTGAAACAGCACACAGTACACTCCAGCCAAAAGAAGTATAGCAATTACCAGGAAAATAATTTGTTTTAGGCATAAAAATAAGATAAGTCCTGACCACTGGATGATACTATTTTTGCATTTGATACTTTACTCTGTGCAAATATTTCTAGCAAATTACACTCCTCTGGAAGATAGCAAACAGATTGAGTTGGAAAACTAATCCATAAAAATAAACACAATCTGGCCATTGTCTCTGCTTTTTCCTTTGATAGTCACAGAATTGGGAGGAGTGAAAGAACGTAACAGTCAGCTCTTCACTGCTTATGATTAACTATTTAAGTATTATCACAGAAATGAGAATCATTCACCCAGTTTTGTAGGCAAACTGCATAATTCAGCATTCCTTTGTTATAGTAATCTGATGTGACCTATGAAATAATGTTTAGTGCCTTCTATTCATTAATTTTGCCATACAGTATGTGCTGCAAAAATCAGTGAATGATATGTACTTATATTAATTAGATGTGACTTTTATATATACTCAAAAACAAATAGGGTAGAAGTCTTTCAAAATCATTAGTCTGTGGGGATAAAGAAATTGTTGACACTGCACGTGAAATTACATCAGAGATTTTAAAAAGGGTGGGTAAAATCTCCATTTGCCTCCTATAGTGTTTTTACTAGGGAGGAAAAACAATGTTTGCAATCTTTTCAGTGTTCAACTTTCAGTCCATATATAAAAAATCTAGAAGGGCCTCTGCAACTTAAAGCACAGATCCATAGATTTTAAGGTCAAAAAGAACTACAATGATCATTTTACCTGACGTACAAAATAACTTAAGCTATTAAATTTCAACTCTCATTTCTGCAATAGGGTAATTATTCTTTCCTGCTACGTAAGTGAATGCTATTGAGCCAAATGTGAATTGCTTTGTTTGTCCTTGGAAAGACTCTCTAGAAAAGGTGCTACTACCCTGCTATAAACCAATTCAATTTACTAAATTCATCTGAGTTGCCTATGTCCTCACAGTGAGATTGTTTCAGTCCTTTAAGCTTCTGCTACAGAATATGAGCAAAAGGATTGCTTACATCCTCAAGGAGAAAGAAAGCCCAGGCAAAGCTGGAAGTCATCTGATTGGATCTATCTTATTTCCTTCAGACCAGCAGCTCTGCTTAGCAGAACCCTGAATCAGGCCTGCAATGTTAGGATTTATCTATATCCATGTTTTGCTACAGTTCATTGATATTGGTCTAGCAAAAGTACATTTTTTTTTTTTACTGGACTGCTACTTCCAGAATTTGTAGAACTCTACAATCCCACCCATAACACATGCCTTCAGTCAACTATATGTATAACAAAGCATACATTGCTGAAATGTTTTGTTGTTATTTCTAAACAGTTTTAATGCCCTAAAATTTAAATACATAGAAGAGGCAACAGGAAGCCCTTGTTATTATCACATAATGCTTCTGTTTAAACAAAATGCCCAATCAGGCAATTTTCCATGATCCTGGCATATTTCTTCCAGCAAAAACAAGAAGCTCAGGTTGTTGAACACATGTAAAGGTTGCTGGATTTCCTCAAAGGTTACTAGCTGGCATTGTGGACTCTGTAATTAGGAAGGGTTTCTTCCGACAGATTTTAAATTTAAAGTTCCTGGGATTACCTATGAATACAATAATTTAATTTCTAATGTCATCTTTTAATATGTTGCTTGTGCATATGTATAATTTCAAGCTTATGAAAGGTGTTACTGAAGTATACTGAAGTATATAAGAACACTAACAGGACTTTTTCTAGTTATAATTTAGCTAAATAAAATACGGGTGAAGAAACATTAGAAAATGTTTGAAATACGAATTTTCTGAAAACTGTACCTTGTTACAGAAGCTAGGGAAAACTGTATGGGCAATGGAATTTGAGTGGGTGCATGTGTTACTTTACAGAGTCACTTTAATCTTTTTCCTGAACATATCATTTGTTGTGAAGAGAAAAAGGCCTTCCACTGTAACTCAGGTGATTTCTATTCATTTGTTCCTTAATACAAACTTCCTTTGTGACTTTAAGAAAGGAGTCTGATTTCTTTGTGCATCACTTCTCTCTCTGCAAATGAGCATAATAAAATTTCCTTTTCTCTAGTCATGGTCTACCTTATTTTCCTTTCAAACTAGAAAATATTATGAACAGAGATGCTTACCCACTTTATGGAAAGACAGTTAATTTACACTTTGAGCCTGTATTTTTTTCAACAAGAACAATAATAATAATAATTCAGATTCTATTATCTTGATCAGGAGTCAAAGAAACAGCAGCCCTTTATTCAGTTTGACTGTATTCAGAAGGATGTGCCTCTGAAATGATGTTTTTAATAAAGGCTCCAATTATGTTTTCTTTAAATCATTTCCCTCAGGGATTTTTTTTTTTTTTTTTTTTTTCTGGTGAAAAGAAATCAGTTTGGATTTTTCCCTCTATTTTCTCATGGTTTAGAAAAACCCACAAAATGGTTTCAGTACCCATGATTCCATGTAAGTGCAGACAGAGAGATTATTCAGCTTTTAGGCTATTATTACTTCAGCAATCATTCCACCTGAAGACTTCCACAGTAATTATTGCTTAATATAAACCCTGCTAGAGAACCTCTCCTTTTCCAATGATTAATTCGTTATACCATCCCTTAGGCTGCTGTGCTTGGTGGGGAGGGTACACCTCGCAGAGGGGGCGAGTGGCCCTTTAAAGGGCCGGTGCAGCAGGTGGCCCCACTCTGCGAGGAAAATTAGGAGCAGGCAGGCACCCAGGTTTAGTCCTGGGAAAGACGAGAGGATGGAAGGTACCTGTTTCTAGGAGAGTAGGTAAGTGTTACCGCTGACAGAGGACGCTGGTGGGGGGGGGATGGTGTTCTCTTCAGACAGTGAGGAAGCGGTGTGGATCGGCCGAACGTGGCAGGCCCAGCCGCACAGCCAGCCAGGCCCCTCGCCTCTGGGAGCGACCGGGGCCTGGGCCTGGGCGTATCGGAGGTCTGGTTACGCTTGGGGAAGGTGCCCTGCATGCCTGGAGTCACCAGGGCAAGGGAAACCACGGCAGCTTTTAATTAGTTTCACACTGCATTTATAAGGCTTGTTTGTACACTTAATATTTATCTCCAATGAATACTAGGACCAAGTTTTTTCACTTACATATAATGTGCAGTGATGTGCCATGTTTCACTTAGTATACTTCATTTCGCTTACTTGTAAGCTAGTTTTCTGGCCTGTTGACTGTTCACATGCAAGCCAACGTGAAGTAACTTCTGAAGCAAAGTCCTTAAAACAAAGAAGTGGTTTTCTCATTCCAGTTCTTGCGTTAGCTCTTAATAACACTTTTCTTAGGAGTGGAACTATTTTTGAAACATGTATTTGAAACTAAAACATAATATATAAAAATCCCACTGTAAGGGAGTTTAAGTGTATAAATTACACTCATTAATAGGAATAATCTTAAAATTGATTGCAGTATAGATGTGTATTAGTATTGTTTATACAGCAAGTAAATTTTAGCCAGATCCAAGTATGTGGATTAACAGAGACCCACTGATGGCAAGGGAGTTGGCTGTATTCTCATAATGTGGATATCTACATAATTCTATGAATATGTGCCTTCATATGCTTACAGCATAGCTTTTTCGATAAAAACAACCACAAAAAAACCACCAAAACACCTTTTCCAGAATAACGAGTTTTATACATTGTGAATCTAAATGAACTGAAAGTTTGGAAAAGAAGAGGTAGAAAATTTTCCTTTTTTTTTTTTTTTGTGTGTGTGGGAATTAATTTGTTTTTGTGATATATCTTTTAGCCCTAAGGCTTTTTCTCTCAAGCCAGACCAATAGTATCAACATTACAGAAGGACCATATGTATAGTTAAAACTTAAGCCACAAAGGCTCACACAGAAATAAAACAAGTACAGTTGTTTACATAATCTTGGGACAGAAACTTTGTTCCAGTGCAGTTACTGATATTAATTAGGGAGTTAGGTGTGGACAAATGTTTCCACTGGAGAGAGGCATATAATAATGCGTTTGTCTCTCTGGATCAAAAAGATGCAAGAATTTCAGATTCAGATGCTTGCTTATTAGTTTGGAAGCTGATGATGAATGAGATCCTAAGGCTATTTTGAATCACTTGCTGTTGTAAGGTTTGAAGTATTTTGTATGGAAACCAGAAGGAAAAATGGCTTTATGTACTTGTGTAATAACTGGAAGCAAAGAGGGACTCTTAAGGCACAAGTTGAACTGTTCAGAGGGACCTGTCAGAACAAATATTGTGACTGAGCTTGGACTGAAGGCTGTGGAACTGTTGCAAGCATAATGTTTACAATTCTTTCTATTTTGGGTAGAATCCTCCATGCCTTTGCAAAAAAAGGCTTGAAGATCCTCCCAGGTTGATTCACAGGGGGATGATGCAGTTCTAAAGGAGGACAGGATGTGAGTTAGCAAGCAGTGAAATTAATGAGAAGGAATTAAAGAAACTAGATATTCATGTAGAACTGAATTCTCTTCTTTCTCCTTGGTAAAGGCCGTTGGCCGTTGCCAAGATGGAAAGAGACCTTTGCAAAGCAGGAAGACATTTTTTAAGAGAATAGTCATTTATTATTTGTGATATCAGTGAACTGATTAGTTATCCTTTGTTCCTGAAAGGAACAGGACAGGGGATCTGTTCTATGGACAGTTCTAACTTTTCTTTCAATTTGGGAATTTGGCATGCCTTCCTTTCTGAATCCTTGCTTCTGTGTTAAGTGCAGCCAAATTCATGAGTTTTCTTGTCGTCAGGGCAATAAAATAGATGGCTGGGCTGGTGCATAAATACAGGGAGATTAATTTATTGCCTATTCTATGCTTAGTTTCTACAGAAAGAATAAAAACCAAAGATGGGAAATAGGTAACCAAAGGTAAAATCATACTTTCTACTGCCTTTCTTGGACACAATGTCTGGGATGACCTGGTTCCTAGTTACAAGAGATGAACATTAATAGAAGCAGGTAATAGGACAGTGCATTCGTGTAGTTCCTAAGACTGACACTTCAGGCCAAAAAGTAGAAACAGAATGAGGTCAGGCATAGAACATTCTTTTATTTTGGCCATATTACCGGAGGTGGAATTCATATGTATTTTAACAAAGATATTTGTATCCAGAAACTTCATAGACAATAGAGAGAAAGAAACATCTTCAGATGGGATGGTTCATGGCTGTTGTGAGGCTGTTCTGAGAAAAATGATTAATATAAGGTCTTTGATTTCTGTAGAAGCAAAATCGAGCATTTAAATAGAGGGCAAGGAGGGGAGGCAGAGAAGACAGGTTAACAGAGCTTTCTTTCAGTCAGTAATTTAACTGCACAAACTTGCAAAAAGAACAATGAAAATATAAAGAAAGAAACATTTCAAGTGTAATGGTATTTTTATTAAAAGAGCAATATGAAAGGTTAAGATTAATGCTGGTTATCAGAAAAAGGGATTAGATTCAGTGTCAAAAAAACTTGAAATGTCACCGACTTCAGTTCAAGAAGAAAAAAACCCTCAAAAATCTTCCATCTTCTCATTGTTTTATGCACTGCGTCTTTCAGATATCAAGGCTATTGTTTTCTTTCCCCAATATTTATGGAAAATATATACAGTCCTAGCTGCAAAGCTGTAACAATCTGAAAACATAATATAAAACATTCCTGAATATACTGTATCAGCAAGATGCAATATACATGCACACATAGGACTGCTAATCTTCTTAAGGTAGATGACATTTTTTGCATTACAGACATGAGTAAGTGCTGTTGAGAACAAGTAATGGCTTCTCAAGTGTATTTGGAATGGCTACATCATAGGCATTCAGGAAGATGACACTGACAAAGTGTTTAATGCTGGAGAACAATGAATTTCATTCATGTGAGGGGGAGTAGGAGTGCATTCTGTTATTGTGTAAAAATGAGAAAACTAGTAATCTGTGTGAACTAGCTTACACTGGTGGGGAGTGAACTCAGCTGAGGTAAAAACTGATCTGATGTCCCTATGAGCTCTTAGCCCAATGGCATCTTGTACTGAGGATGTAGAAGTGTTCTGTAACTAGCTCAGCCAGGCCTGATCTTCAGATCCCCATGCGGTTTTCTCATCAGCTTATTTTGAAAACAATCCTAATGCTGGCAAACTCATGGCTATGTCACTGAAACTAATCTAGTGTTGCATTCCAGACAAGGAAAATCATCTGAGCAGAAGCATTATCTGTAACTCGGTCATTTCTTACTGTTCCTTCCTGAGTCAAATTTGAATAGTACTTCCACTCCAGCTTCATGTTTCTTCTTGAATAATATTTTCTCCTAGTCCTGCCTTTATTCCTTACCAATGGCTACTGTGAATATAAAACCTTAGTACAGCCCATTTTGCAGTACTTAGCCTTAGGGTTAAATCACCAGCTATCCTGAACTCTGACTGCAACCCTAAATCTACCCAAATAATTTCTGCTGGTTCCAGACAAAACCTAACAAAGTATAAATTGTGAACCAAGACAGTGGTATAACAAAATCCTAGCCTAGATTTAGAATTATACTTCCCTTAGTAAAAGGGCAGGGTTATAGCTGGAATTGGGCTTCAAAAAACGCTGGTGTCAGGAGTATTTAAGTGTTCTTTCTTGTTTACTTACCTTGCCATTTTCTCCACTGCTAATACTATTATTGCTTTTTTTCCTTACAATTTACTGTATTTCATCTACATATTTATTTTTCCTAATGAATAATTGCTATTTCATGGTGTAGGAAACTCCAAGTCCATAAAGTCACATTCTGTGCTGGTTTCGGGAGGGAAAGAGTAGGAAAAAAATCATTTCTCCTGGTAATTTTATCATTAGTTTAGTTCTGATGTACACACTTCATCCTTATTTTTATACAGGTTTATTCAGCCTTCACCTTTATCTTATTCAGGAATCATAAGACTCTGCCAACAGTTACCCTTTGAGAATTTACTTAGTGCAAGACTTCTTTGCATAGTTTGTCATGCAGAATCCTGAATTAATGCTGCTGGCGTATTTCAAAACTAAGTAGAAACTTTTTTGTTATAAGAAAAGCTAGCCTGTAGTGTTGTTATGCATTCCCTTCCCTGACAATTGTGTAAAATAAAATTAAAAAAAAAGATACAAATAAAGTAAAAAAAAAAATCCACAAGAATGAAAAAACAACCTTCCCCCAAAACTTTTTGATTCCTATTTATCTGCCTCTACATCACACTGACAATTTTATTTTTCTGGTCAGACAGTCCAAAGGCCTAGACACATCACATATGATGTGGACTTCAGTTACTAGTGTGATGAGAAAAGTAAATAGTCAGAAGAGATAAGTAGTTATTTGGTATTGTTTCTATATGTTTTATTGGGTCATTTGGCAAGTGATCACAGAATTTTGATATTGGGATGTTTATTTAGAGTAATATGTGTGAAATTAGTTAAGAAAAAGACAAAGTGAAGCACTGCTTTAATGTTGTTGTCCACTGTGTTTTTCAACAAATGACGAGGTATTTCAAAGGTCTGAGTGAATGTGGATTTTAATTAATTTAATTAAGACTTGAATTTTAATTAAAATTATTATGCAAACTGTAAAATAATAAATTTTTATGGAGTTGTTTGAAAATTATACTGTGTGCTGATCCTCGAGTGCGTGGTGCTGGCTGAGGGGAAAAAGGCTGAAGTATCCCATCTAAGCCCAAAAACCTGGGAAGAAATAAAGAGTTTTCACATGCAAACACTTTTTTCAACAAAAAGAAAAACTCTGGGTTTGCACAGATATTTAGAACAGTTTAATAATCTCAATGGGAGCCAGAGTTCATGGACAATAAATCCTACTCTCAATGGCTGTTTGATTCTACTATGTTCATTGTTTTTCTAAAAACATGATCTTGCTCATTAAATTGAGTAACACCTTATGCTCCTAACACTACTCAGCTTTACAAACAAGAGTATGCATATAGAAATGATACTGTTATTCATGGTTTAGATACTGAAGGATGTATAAAACATACAGCATTTTTTATGTTCAACAATACATTGAAACAAGAACTAACAGACTAACTAAATTTTAGATTTTTACATGTCAAATAGTATAAAAGGTGCATATGTATTTTTACTAATCATCTTTGAATAAACATTAAATTGGTTTCAAAAAGTAATTTGATTAACTACATTAACAGTGAAATTCTACACGTTTCCCCTTATGTTTGCAAAAGGTAGTACATAACTATTGAAAATGATGTAAAGATAATGTTAAGACTGCAAAAATTGATCCCCAGTGAGTTTGACAGTGGAATTGAATGCACCCTCAGCAAGTTCAGGGTCATCACTCAGCTTTGTGGTGCGGATGTCACACTGGAGGGAAGGGATGCCATCCAGAGGGTCCTGGAGAGGTGGGCCTGTGGCAACCTTGTAGAGTTCAACAAGGCCAAGTACAAGGTCCTGCACCTGAGTCAGGGCAATCTCAAGTACAAGTACAGGCTGGGCAGAGAATGGATCAAGATCAGCTCTGAAGAGAAGGATTGGAGGGTGTCTGTTGATAAGAAGCTCTAGTTGGAACTAGATGATCTTTAAGGTCCCTTCCAACCCATACCATTCTGTCATCCCTTTCACAGTGTCTTTTTTTTGGTGTGCAACCTTAGTTCCTCTTAAGCTTAGAAATGTGTTAACCCTTGTGACCTGGTAGTGGTGCAGTATTTACTGGAATATAACCGTGCTAATCTGTTCAGTGCATTACCATTTCTTTGGAAATTTCTTTTAACGTTTTTATAGGCATGGAGTTGAATGGCTAATCTCTATCATATATTTACTATTCTCCTCCTTTATGGTCTTGGACAGTCTGCCTAGATCCAGGAAGCAATTTTCTTTGTGACTAAAGCATTTCTTAACAGTCTGCTGAGAAGTTTCTTTCTGTGCAGTATCTGGTGTTATTAAATAAAAAGTATGAATCAAAACTGACTGCTTTTCTAAAGTACTGCAGTTCTTATAGGGCTGTGTGCTGAAGGGTAAAAGTTTGGATCACAGAGGATCTGTGAAGCATTATGTCCCAGTCCCTAGGCAGTTCCCCATTGAATATGTTCCAGAATTAGGGTCAAAGGGGCCTCAAACAACTTGTCTGAACACTTGACTCTAGGCACAAGGAACATGACTTAGATTCTGAGAAAGGCTGTCAGGTGAAAAATGTCCTTACAAAAAACATTTGGCCTCAAAGAATAGTCCTTTGTTTTCACATGGAAATTTCCAAGGGGTCCTAACAGATACTGACTTATTAAATTAACTTGGTAAAATGTTATGAGTCCAGGAACAGAAGAGCTGTGTTTCAGATGTTTATTCTCCGCTGTGTAGTTAAACGCATAGATAATGGTTTTGAGCATCTGTAATGAAGATCGGTGGCACACTGTGACTTTTTTGTGTAATAGATGTGCAGAACACTCGGCTCCCCACTCTCTAAAAACTATTTAAAAGAGAAAACCCTGATGGAAGCATCACAAGGAAAGACTTCCTTGCTGATTTTTAATTCTTCTGGCCAAAACATAGGAGTATGTAGTGGTGTTAATCTGGTGATGAGAACCTGTGTGTTACAGGTAGACCTTGCTGTGGCCAGATATGGCTATATAATACATAGTGGACGTGCCACTGGTGTGAAACTCTGTTACAAGTAGTTCTAGTGCACGTTGGTATATTTTTTTGGAGGTACAACAACAAACTTTCTTAACCTTATACAGGAGACCTATATACTTTGAGTCTGCTGTGGTTGAATCTGTGGTAACATCTAAAAGCAGACATGCTTTACAATTGCTTTAGTAAATAGTGAAATGGGGTTCTGGGTCTATTAATACTTACCCCTTTTGTCTGTTCTGCACCTAGGTGTTCTTACTCATGTTATTTTTGTGTCCCCTCCCTTGACCTGCAGTTAAGGAAGTGAAAGACTCTGCTTTTCATTGATTTTTGATTATTTTTTTCATTAAAAGGTTGGCATATCAGATATAAAGCATTTAGGTAGTCATTAATCTTGACTCTGCAAGCCATACACATCCTGTGTTTATTTTGTTTGTTTATTAACTGAGAGGAAGTCTAATGTTAACAAATGAATACGTGTCAGTATGCTCACCACTGCCTGTGTACTTCATTGCACTCATCAGAGACCTCTGATTTTGTAAATTCTTAATGTTGTGCTAGCTTTGATGAAGAAGGTTAGATCAAACTGACAGTTCTATTCAGCAAAAGTTTATTACCATTTGTAAACTAAGTATTTTATTAATGTTGACAGTTTTCTTTATTCTTTTCTCCTATTTGACTCAACTGGTCATTCCCTAGCAAAAGTGAACACTTCTGGGTAGAAGCTGATGACACCGAAAACCTCCTGTGGTGGCTCTGGGTGTAATTATTTGAAACATACCTGGGGCACATGTTGCCATAAAAGCAGGCATAAAGAAGGCAGTGTGAAGAGATGGAAAAATAAAGCTGGAAAATCTGAGATGACATGTTTTCTCATCTTTGCTACCAGTTCTGTGCTGTCAACTGGAGAAACCTCAAAGCCCTGGCAGTAGCACTAATTTAATCCAGTGGTAATTTATGTGCCACTCAAGAAGGTGTGTTTTTTAACAAGGAAAAATTATTCTGATTATATAATTGAATAGCAGAATTCTTTGCTAGCAAACGCTACATGTGGAGAAAGATTTGCTCTAAATCCATTTCTACTATGGAGTGGCAGATTAGGGCAGCATAGAATGTTGTGGGTTGGAAGGTCCCTTCCAACCCCCATGCTATGGACACTGACACCTTCCACTAAATCGGTTTGCTCAAAGCCTCATCCAGCCTGGCCTTGAACACTTCCAGGGAGGGGGCATCCACAGCTGTTCTAGGCAACCTGTTCCAGTCCTTCACTACCTTCACTGTGAATAATTTCTTCCTTGTATCTAATCTAAATCCACCCTCTTTCAGTTTAAACCCTTTACCCCTTGTTCTGTCACTACAGGCCCTTGTAAAAAGTACCCCCAGCCTCCTAGTAGGCCCCCTTCAGGTACTGGATGGTGCTGTAAGGTCTCCCTGGAGCCTTCTCTTCTCCAGGCTGAACAAGCCCGATTTTCTCAGCCTTTCTTCATGGAAGTGCTCCAGCCCTCTGATCACCTTCATAGCTTCCTCTGGGCTCTCTCAAACAGGTTGATAATCTCATGTTGGGGCCCCCAGAGCTGGATGCAGTACTTCAGGTGGAGTCTCGCAAGAGCAGAGTAGAGGGGGAGAATCACCTCCCTCGACTTGCTGGCCACACTTCTCTGGATGCAGCCCAGGATGTGGTTGGCTTTCTGGGTGCAAATGAACATTGCATAAGTAATTCAAGCCATTGTGAAAATTATAGATGGAGTAGACTCAATAAGCTATGTAATCCATCTCCATCAGAGTATGATCATTCCTTATAATGTATTTTGTATTGCCAGTGCAATTTGAAATGGCACAGATAATGATTATTTAGCTGCTTTTATAGGAAATAAATTAAATGACACTATACTGATCACAGGTGCTGGCTGTGGCTGCTAGAAAAGTATTATTAACAGTATTGTTAGCTGGTATTTTTTTCAGTGTAGTGAAGCACAAGATAGGGTTCAAATATGCTGTATTATGCATTCTGAACCAAAAGGACAAAGAAATATTCACTTCTGAATCTTTTCAGACCAAATCCACGATTTGAAGTGTACAGTCTAAAGGCAGAGAAGCATGAGTCTTCACCTAAAGTGATAATGCATTCTTACTAGAGAAACCAGATACTTGTATTCTGCATATCTTTCCCCTTTTTTCCTCAAGTCACCCAAAATTCTTAAGCCAAATAATATAGCCATTCCTAGGTGAAATTAGTCAGATTGCTTGCACAAGAATTGGGTGGTTAAGGAACTCACACAAAAAGTGTAGGGCAATAGATTTTGCTCAGTTTAAAAATTAGCCTTCATATCCCCAGAACAAAGGAAAATAAGCCAGTTAGCAAAACATATGGTGTCTCAGGCAAGGGTTTTTTCCATACAATTTTAAGTAGCAGCTTTCCACTAGAAAAGTAGGAGTCGCAGGACAGGAAGAGAGGTGGCAATCTGTTTCTGTCCTAATGGTTAAAATACTAACTGGCAAGGGACAAGAGCCATTCATCTAGATCCTTGTCTCTAGTATGTTTGGATCTTTCACACCTTTTAATATGCAAGGACAGATATGGTTAAATGCCCATGGAAATGCCATGATAACAAAAGAGACCTCCCATGACTTTAGATGCCTGTGCAGTTAGAAATTGGACTAGTAGATAGGTTGGCTAGTTGTCAATCACTAAGACGGGCAGCATCTGTCTAAATAATAAATTAAATCCAATTTGGTTGAATAGGATCTCACCGAAAATGTGCAGAGAATGTCTACTTCAAATGAAACCAAATATATTTATTCCTTTGTTTCTTGGTGCACTCATTGGGGGGGAGGGGAAATTCCTCCTGTAAAATTCAATGTATTGATAATTTGAAGCAGTTCAGATATCCTGAAAAGTGTTGAAATATTAATACACATTCAATCTTCAGCATCCCTGTCTTAATTTTTAAGGTGTGTCAGTAGTTCAAGGTTCTGGTAATTATAGCCAAATAAAAAGTAGTAGTTCTTCGGGGGGGGGAGGGGGGGGGGGGGCAACAAAGAGAAGGAGGAGAAAAAAAAAAGCAGCTTTTTTTTTTTTAAGAGATTAATTCTGGAGAATATATTGTGTTTTCCAAGAGTACATGATGGCAAGATAGAGTAGGCATTTTGGCTGTAAAAATTAAAATTACTGGAAAGAAATTCCTCTGTCCCTAGGACAGAGTTTGTAGTCAGTGTGCATGCTATGGATCTTGCAATTGTATTTTTTTATGCTTTTTTATACATATAACATGCCTTCATAAACAAGGGTATACGAATTTGGGTTTCTAAATGTAATGTATAAGAGTGTGTTATCAGGTAGCTTGCTTGGGAACATTCAAACAATCTCTTTTGTCATCACCATTATTTAAAGAAAAAAAACCCCAAAAAAGTAACAAAAATATTCAGTAAACTATATTTCTAACTCATACGTTTAAAAAATACTTCTCCAAATGGAAATATTTTCCATTATGTCCTTTAAATCTACAGACTGAAATGTCATCTTGCAGAAGCATGAGTCACCCTTTTCCATATCAATAAAAATGAAATAAACCTATCTCAGTGTTAAGCAAGAGTTTGTTCGGAAAATAAAATGGTCAGAATATCTCCCATTACTCCTTACAAGGACAGCCATAAAAAACACCTTATTGGAGCAGACTGATGGATAATGTAGTGTAGTATCCTGCCTCTAACTGAGCATGTCTGCGTTAAGATTTTAGTTGTGGTCAGGAGTGCATTTTTAAATCAACCCACTGACTGTGCTTTGGTTCACACCATACCTTGGTCTCATAGAACTGCACCCATTGTTTGGAGAGAGCACCTGAGATGCAGAAAGCTTTGCAGCTTGGTTAAATACACTGAGAAAGGTAATGATTTTGGGTTGATAAGCAGACTATGGCATGTATAGAAAAAATCACAAACCTGCCATTCTTTTTTTTTTTTTTCCCCTTTAAACCATGAAGTAATTGCAGCTCTGCAACTGCTTTGAGCAAACACATGATCATCCTTGTTATTCAAGGAGGGTAACTGCTTGTGCTGTCAGGTTAGTCTTGACCTAGTCAGTATAACTAGTTGGCAAGGAAAAGTGCTAAACAATGTCTCTGAACTTAAGGTGATTTCCATGGTAGCAAACAATCATGGAAAACATGCTGCATACATTCAGAAATACGGGATATGGAGTGCAGGGTAAGACTTGACTGTCCTCTCAAGAGTTGAAAAGATGGCAAAAATAGGATAATCTAAACCAATATTGCCTTTTTGTTTAGATTTACACTTATATTTATCCTGCTCAATTGAGCAAAATTATATTTATTAGTGTGTAGTATCTGCCAAAAATAGTATTTGATAGGGAAAAATGTTTTTTGAGTGACATCTTATGAATATTTTCAGATAGAAAAAAATGGAGATGCAGAAATCTTGTTTTGACAGTTTTTAAATGAGGCATTTAAACTTTTTTTACAGAACTGTACTTTTCATTTCAAGTGTGTCCCAAATTAAAAAGGAGGCTAACAAAAGTATTTCATTAAATTGTTATTAAACAATGCACTCCATTTATGTTGAGAAAAATGCTTCATTCCATTCCATTCTGTGACATCTGAAATAATTGTTTTTTTTACTTTGTGTAAACCCTGAATTATTTCAGTTCAGTGCAAAATGAGTTGGTTGTTTGGTCCCCACTAGTCTTTAACCAGACTATAAAACCCATTAAAAGGCCAACTGTATAAGTATTATTTGTTGCTCTTTAACATGTTTCATAAAAATATTTATCTCAAGTCATGCTGCCTGTCTCACAATTGGTGGAATATGTGATATATTGTATTTCTTTAGTGCTTTTCCCTAGGTCCCATCACTTTAAGGTACAACTCATTCAAACCCTGCTATTAGATAAATACTATTTGCACATTTTACAGATTGCAAAATTGAGGCAGAAGGAATCAGAGACTATAGTCCTGGGGAGGTCATCTTCTATCTTATCTTTGCAGAGTATGACTATTCCCTTAATTTCTGCAGTCTTTCACTGCATGTGAAAAAAAGTGTATATATCTAAAATTACAAACTAGCATGAAGCAAAGATGGCAATAGTGGTGAGGTCTTATCAGTCTTGTTGCTTTTAAATACTAGATGAAACTGGAAAATAAACTTTTTTATTTTAAACTGTGTCACAGTGGACAGCTTGATGATGTGAATCCTGAATAACAAGTCAGGTTCACTCTTTATGGTTATCTGAGAGCCTTAAGAAAAGAGTCTTGGCAAACAGTTGCATTTTAAATAAATTTGCTTATATTATGAGATATAGTCTGAAACAATGAGAAACTCAGTCATGGAAACAAACAGTAATGAGATCCAGGACCAAAAAAAGCCTGTAACTTTAAAAGCAATTAGCTTGTCTATCTTTTTTCACCTAAAGGTGCAAGAACAATGCAGCTGTCACTCTTAGAATAACTTACAGTGATACTGGTTCTGAAAACTCACTTTATTTCAATATTCATAAAATTTTAAAGGTGAAGGACAGGGAATGGAGATAATTCAGGTGAATACTTCTGCTGAACTATTTCATAATTTTGTTCATTTCATTGTAAAATGGAGGTCTTTATAGTGGAAAACACAGCTTCAGTTTGCTCTTAAATTTTTATTTATTTGGTTTTGGAAACCAAATGGAGACTATGAAGTCCAAATACTGTCTTTATCCTCCTGGTGATATGTTTACTACTAGAAAAATACTGTTCTTTATTGTGTCTGTGTAGAAGTTCATATTGCTACTCATGACTGCTTGGGATAATTTCATTCACATCACTTGAGCTGTCAAGAGTCATTGGTGTAATCTATACTGTCAGCCTAGTAGAAAAAGCTCTGTATTTAATTACGACCAGGTGCTTCAACTCTTTAAAATAGAATAAAATAATGGGCCAGAAATAAATGCTGTGAAATGAAAAAAGCCCCATGCTAACATTACTTGAAAATCTTACTTAAATTTTTAAAAAAATATTTAAATTGTAAATAAAAATATAGAAACAAAAAAAACATTGGTACAAAGTGGGCTCCTCTGGCAAATTTTTCTAGTGTTACCTTAGTCTTATGAAACTGTCTTCCCATGCTAAATAGCACTACATAAAATCATTTTTTAAAAAGTGTAAGTCCATTCAGATCCTAGACTTGAAAAACCTTGGTTGTCTTGTTGAACATGTGTGACAGCAGCTCCTGATGCTCGAATCTAGTCATGGTGTTCTATTCCTTAGATTATTTGGAAGGGTCAGGGATCAGTGGCAATAAAAGACAGACAGAGAAACTGCAAGGAAGGTTTATCATAAATTGAAAAGACTGACAAACTTATGGGGGTATTTATTCGGTTGATTTCTGAATTTAAAGAAATGGATTTAGCTGTTTTAATGACACTTCGACTTCCTATCATTTGATCGTGTTTTGTTTTGCTTATTACATATGTTCTGGTAAAAAATAAATGAAGAAATCAAGTGTCTGAGGATTCCAACTTCCATTTGTTTAAAAATATTTCCTGAAATAGCACCCAGATACTGAAGTTTTAACTGTAGGAGTGACTCATTAAAATTGTGTTTCACCTCTGAGTATAATAATGGAGTATTTAGAGCTGTGTTGAGAGCAGCAAAACAGAACCCAGACCTGGAAGGAACAGTTACTTTGCATGGATGATCTGAACACAGAGGGTAGCCCTTTAGTGGTTTTGAAGGAGCTACTTGCATGCTGAGATTAGAGTAAAAGATAAAGCACAACAAGAGTGTTCACAGGCTCTAATGGAAAGCTTGCCCATTTGATCT
This sequence comes from Rhynochetos jubatus, assembly GCA_027574665.1. Classification (NCBI taxonomy): domain Eukaryota; kingdom Metazoa; phylum Chordata; class Aves; order Eurypygiformes; family Rhynochetidae; genus Rhynochetos; species Rhynochetos jubatus. Next base: position 127,083,304 of record CM050648.1, read on the forward strand.
AAGTCCAAACCACAATCTACCGCTCACCCAGAATACTGTCTCTCCCAGCAACTCTCAACAAAAGCAGCACTTCCAGATATGGCATCACTTTCTCAATTCGGAATAACTATTTTTAGTTACTTAATTTGATGTTAATGGAGATAACAGGAGTTGTCTCTGCCTAGCGCGTCATTGCAGATAAAACAAGAGAGATCAGTTAAACATATAAAAGGTTGCTCCACCCCATCCTGCATGTGTTTATTCTTTCCCCTTTGTTTCTTAAGTATCAGTTTTGTAGCTTTGAAGAAAAGGTTTCCTATTGAAGTAGGGGGGAAAATACCTTTTAAGGCACACATACAATTCATAAATTCAATTTTTAAAAAATATCTATGTTCAAAAATGTGTCTGAAGTGAAAGTAATAAAAGGTGACTTGGCTATTCCTGTACTTGACTTGTATTGTCATACACCAGGATAATTTATATAACTAAACTGATTTTTCTAATTATTTTAATTGTGGACAGGTTCTTGGTTTCAGTATTGCCTCCTATATAAGCTTCCCCTCTTTTAATGCAATCAACTGTTTATTCTTATTTGTCAAGGACTGCTTGGAGACTGTTACAGGTCTTAAATGTTTTCATTTCTTGGTATCAATCTCTCATAAGTTATAAGGACTTCTGTTGCTTTTGGACTCTCTCTGGAGTGTTCGTCAGATCAAAATGAAAGGATACCTGGCTGTCATTAGGTCTGCTCGGGGCTGAATGGTTTGTCTAGTAGCAGAGGCCAGATATGGGTGGATGCTGGAAAGACAGCAGCAGCCAGTGGCGTTATGAGTGTGCTCTTTGGTCAAGATGATGCTAACTGGCAGAAAGGAACGAGGAGCGGTTCCCTTCATTTTCCCCTAGTACCTTCCACCTTCTCCCAACCATATTGACAAGTGATTTTTCATCCACTGCTTCAAAATGTGTCATGATTCAGTTGCTTAAGCTATGTAAGCCTATCTCACTTAATCACTTCAGCATTGCAAGATAGTCAGTTACCCAGTCTCTCCTGCTCTGAGTTTGGCCTGAAACTGTTCCAACTACTGAGGAAAAAATATTTTAGTCTAACTTTGGTCTACATCTATTATAAAACTTACCTAACAAATACAGTTTGTCAGAGTTATGTGGCCTAATAAAGTCATTCTAGCTATAAACTGCATGAAACCTCACTCTGTTGCTCTAATGCACAGGGTAAACCACACACAGTGTCCTGGAAAGGCCGCACATTTCCTTGATTAATGTATTTGTTAGAGTGTTTTCCTATCAGAGCGGGAAGGTTAGACTTTTTTTTTTTTAACCAGGATAACGGCAATAAGAGATCCTGCTGTTCCATGGATCTTGCTTTCCAGTTACACCGTTTTATTCTTTCAGTGTTGTATCTCAGAACACAAACAAGACATAATTGGAGGCTGAGAGCCAAAAAGCCTCCAATCAATGGAGATGTGCAGTGGCAACAGAATAAAGTAACGCCTTCCAAACTACTTTAAAAATACACAGGAAATGTTCTCTGACACCTTCATCGTCTTCTGGTGGATATGATACAATAAGACAGGAGCAGCAAGTCTTGTTAAATATATATTTTCAAATACTTTTAATGAAAACATTTCATTCAATCCACGTAATGTTAAGTAAGTGCTTTCATGAAAAAGTAATACGAACTAAATCTGTAGTGAGTGACAGGTCAGGGAGCAAGCTCTGAACAAGTCTCTGTAGACTTTCATAAGTGACGGAAGCCTTAAAGTTCATGTATGTGTTAAGCTCAGGTGAGGTTTATAGACAGGTAGCTTGTACACCTGTTCATCTTTGACTAAATTGCAGTATAGTTTTAACCATGAAGGATAAGTTCAGTGGAATGCGAATTGATTTATAACTGAAGTCCAAGACTTAAGTTACATGATGTTAATGGGTGTTGTTTCAGCAACAACTAAATATTTATATAGAATCTAAATATTTAGGGACTGACCTGGTCTGATTGGGTTGGCAACTGAACTTTTAAAGTGAGGTTTCTGACACTACAATGCTGATATCAAACTCCTCAGCAGTGAAGGCTACACAAAGATCTCTAGGCAAAAAAGCCCCACACCTGAGAAAATAATCGGTGCTTTTGTGCCTAAGTTTCCTTTTCTATAAAATGTTCTATCTATAAGGGATTCTGGCTATATGGGACACCATGGTATTTTGACTGTGCACTTGAGCACACCTCAAGTTCAGTATTGGGACAGGCAGCAGCAATGTTTTAGCACAAATAGGCAAGGCCCTAGGCTGTGCAAGCAGTGTGGAGCAGCCCAATCCACTGTCTTGTGCTGACCTTGCAAGGATGTGGGGAGCTTCAAATAGATGAGATGCTGCTACCACGTTTTTGGAAAGAACACTGACTTCACATGCCCCCTGAGGGTGGGTATGAATTATATCTTATTGAAACTCAGGTGACTTTTGAAATGTGTAGCTTCACAGCACTGCACTGAAAGCAGTTCACATTCTGGCATGTGCGGAATGTAAAAAGAAATGTCTACTTCAGTCTGCTGCTTGGTTTGCATTCCTCAAGCAGAATAAGTACACAGGTACTGTGACTAGTGTAGCCTTCATGAGGGACAGAAAGTAGCAGTCAAACGTCTTTTGTCCACACCTAAATGATTAATATTTATTTCTTTGCAAAAGGTCAAGGAGCAGGCTTGGTTTCCTAGGTGCTGGCCCTATCTCATAGGATAGCAGACTGTTTAGCCCTCACCTTACTGGGCAAAGGATGCGTATGCATGTGTAAAATGTTGACTCACTGATAGTTTCTTACGCTGACCACAAGGACATGATGTCAGATTCATAGGAAATAGTAACTGGGTATAAATTTGTATAAAAGAAATTGTGGTATTTTGAAGGATGACGAAATCGTAGGAAGGGACAGGCAGGTCATAGCGTCAGGTTGATAAAGGTTTGTGTTTAAAAGCACAAAATCAGACTTTTAATATCAGGTATACTCCTTGCTGTGTATCCTATATCATTGCTTCTCTACAGTAAATACTAAAGGATACTACATCTTTGGATTTTCTGCTTGTATGATTAAAGAAGGTATTTTTTTCTTAGTATTTAATAATTAATGCTATTAGAACTTGGCTGCATAAATACCTTTGGAAAATTGAAAAGGGGAAAATTCTTAACTGATCTTAACTGATCAGAAAAGGTGCATCTGTTTTTTTATATTGATGTCTTTAGTAAAAGAACCTACAACATTTTTTTACACAACTGACAAGGTTAGAACTTTCCTAACTAGTAAATTCAACCAAAAACCCTTCATTTAAGAAAGTGACCAATACTTTCATCAAAGTTATTTCCAAGAGCACTATAAAATGAATTGCTGTCTATCAGTGATAATCTAAGATGAAAAGACTCAGAAGATTGAGGCTTATCAACAGAAAGAATCTACTGAAAGGACTCGAAAGTTCTGGGATTTAGATCGCTGCAAGCAGCTCAAGTTGTTTTCCCCCACACAATTCATTAGCCAAATACATTGGAATCAATGTCTGTGCAAACAGCACGTGGATCGGAGGCTCAGTGCAAGGCTACCTGAAGCAACACCAGCAGCTGAGGAACCAGGAGCAATAGTAGCTTCTGAGGGTCTTCCCACTGCGTGTGACATACGTGTGCCTTCAGATGGAGGCCTTTGCAGTAAGATAATCCTTAATTCTCATAGTCCCACTATACCTTTTCTGTGCTATTTACTGAGAATTATTACAACTGTTTCAGATTTTGTCTGTAGGTTTGAAGGTAAGCCAGCAGATAATAACAAAATACAGATTCTGCCTAACATAGGCATAGGCTGGTGAGAAAAGCCAAATTGATTAAAGTACAGCCAACTTCAGAGATATGGTGTACAGAAAGTATAGAAAGGATGGCTCTATCAGAGATTGGTGCTAGTCTGTGAGAACCTGGATGAGTTGGAAGTACACGTGTCTCCTTTTGTGTCTAACATTTAAATTATTGCAGGGAACAGAAAAACAAGACTTAAAAATACTTTTTTTAAAAGGTGTTTCTTTTTATCATGCAATAACTTCAGATTTTGGGGCAATTTTTGGTAGTGGGGTAAGAAGGTAGAGCAAAAGAAAACACCCATAACTGAGCTTAAAAAATGAAGTAACCACTGATTTTGTGCACATTAAAAATATTTCTAAATTAACAGATTAGAGCCTTAATACCAGTGTTCCTAGTGATACTAAGAATGCAGGAATCTGTCTGTATCAAATAACTTTTCTACTATGATGGAAAGCCTATGAGCCAGAACACATCAAAATCTACCAATAATTAGATGCCTGTTTTTAAAACAAGAGCCCTCTGATGTAAGCATATCTTCTTGTAAATTCAGTAGAGAATTGGGATTTGGCTATAAAAACCTACGAAACTGATACAGCTAAGCTGAGGGTTGTTTGTTTCCCACTAAGAGAGGCAGTATCACTCATTTTTCTTCACTCTGCTTTGCCCTGTCTTTTGTCAACCTTGGATGGGCAGTCCTGCAACCAATCTGACCTCTGGCAGGTGAATTGAGTACTCAGAAAATACTTTTTATGCCAGCTTAATTCTCTGACAAAGTAGTGAGTTGTGTCCTCTGAGTGTGAAGGCAGAGGAGTGCTTGATCCTGGTGGGAACTGGTGTCCAGGAGCTGGAGTGGGCTTTGCAGATGGGAGACCCTTCTGGCAGCTGCTAGGCATTAGTTCAGCTCAGCAATCCTGTCTAAATGCACTTAATAGGTGTAAGTTTAGCCATACTGGTTCTTTCTGCACAGTCTGTCATTACTGAAACCTGATTTGCTTTCATGCATTTTCTTCTTTTTGATTTTAGCATGAGAATGGGTTTTTTTTTCAGTTGTCACCCACATCAACAGCTCTTTGGCTCTTTGAGGTCATTCCAGATCTTGTCTGTGTGCACCAAGCCGCTGCTTGGTACTACAAGGAATTATATCAAGCCTGGTTGTTGGCCAGTGTCAAGGAATGCATGTTTTAATAGCTTTAATTGTTGATGTTTGTTCTTGTTTTGTGGTAAATGCATTAATGGAGTATCAGAAATGTGTGTTCTCCACTAGGACTTAGACCTCAGTTCAGCAACAATCAGAAATATATTGTTGCACTGTAACTTCAGGACTGGGCCTGAGAGAGGAGTAAATCAGCAGTGTAAGCTTAGTAACAGCTGTAGGAGTTTGGAGTCAAGAATTGTTTTCTTCTCTAGATAATATTACTTCCTGGACTATGGGAAAAAAAAATAGTATTTGGTGCTGTTTTATGCTAGCAAATTAAACAACCTGGTGATGAACTTTGCTCTTTAAGAAGTGAATCTAGAGACTGGAGTCCATAACAGTATGCTCTTTGCTCTATCTGCTTCTAGTAAATGTACTTTGAACTCCATGCATTTAATGCAGGTCCTTTGTGAAAGTTTTCCCTTGTGTCAGAAACTAGTGCAAGTGACTGTTCAGTAGAACTGTGAACAGGATCCTCCTGTACCTCACGTCTGCTGCAGATATGCTTGCACCTCCTCACATCCCAACAGCCTACTTTGGCTAACACCTAATAAATCCTGGAGAAATCCCCTTGCACATTTTGTTTATAGTGCAATGCCCATGTCTTTGATAGAAATCTCCAGGCAAACATCTGTATGCTCAGTGGCAGACAATGAATTGCTGTTTTTAGGAGGGATTGCTCTCTTTTCACACATCTGTGAACACATCAACACTGTTTCTTTTTTAGTTAGCTGCTACGACTCCTTGTCCAACAGTAATCTTCATATTTATTTTTAACTTCTTTTAAAACTAAATTTCCTTCACCTGTCAACAGATATTACACTGTTCTTTTAATTTCATTTCACTTAGCTGTGAATAAATTTCATTACAGTTTTCAGATGCTGGCTTTTAAATATGTTTTCCTTTTCCTTTTTGTCAAAACATGAAAAAATATTTTGAATCTTCAGCTCCCACTGTATTACTTCCCATAGACTCCTCAGTCTGCTGAAAACATTATTGTCTTTTGGTATTTAACACCCTGAGAGCAATGTTATACACAGGTGTTCTGTCTCTAAGCCACAAAAGAAGAGGCGAAAAAAAAAAAGGTAAAAATCTGTGAGGAAAGGAAACTAGGATATATCTCTGTATAGGAGGAAGAAGTGTAAGCACATCTCAAGCAGCTAATGTGGATCAGCAAGATGTGATTCTGGAACTTGGTGATAAGCATCCAGAAAAGTCAATCTGGTTTTGGTGCATAAACTGACTTTTTCAGTCTTCTTGAAGACCTTGCTATACAAGCTCAGATAAAACATAAATCTGTTATCCTCTGTAAGAAAATATCACTTTTCTGTGTCCAAAATCCCTTTGCCTTAACAGCAATATATGAAAGAATTTCAGATAGAGCTGCTGGAACTAGGCTTGCCTCCTGCTAATATCCAGATATAGACTTCTGATTTTGAGGCAAGAACTTTTATAAACTGTGCCAGACTCTTCAAGGCACTATTTCAATTGGAAAAGCACTAGAAGCTCTCTGCTGTTAGAAATGTGTGACCGTGAATCTCTGTTCATGAGGGAAAAATGACTGTTATCACAGTAAAGAAATACAGATGCTGAATCAGTACTACTGAGGTTCTTCATTTTTAAAGTTTAGCATGTGCTCAAGTAGTCTATTGATTTGTAGCATTGTGATGTCACCCTCTCCCCCTCTTCATCTTGTACAGATGGTGAGGTGTCAGCATACTTATTATATCTGTGGAAGGAAACATAAGGATGAAGAGGCTGTAAGAGTGGACTGGACATTCTCAGCACTAACTTAATCTGTGTAATTCAGAAATAAAATTTGGAATTGTACTTTAGCAGCCTTCAGAAACATAATGACATACCTTGTCCTCTCACAGCACCCTTCATCATATTGTAAATAACACTAGTAGGAATTTTGCTGTAGACCCAACGTAAGGTGCATCCACAGTACTCGGAGCAGGGGCTGCACAGTGACTTCCCTCTGTCATATGGCATCAGAGTGCACATCCCAGTATGAACACTCAGTCAAGTTCTTAGTAAGAACTTTAAGGTAGCCTTTGTGGCAGTGCTGTTCTGATGCTGAAACTGCATGAATATAAAGTGGAGAAGGGGAAAAAAATAGAAAAATTAAGGGAAGCCCCTGAAAATTACCTGTTCTAATTTTGGAGAGAATTTTCATGAACATTTCCTTTTCTAACCTTTACTACTGAGGTGCATAAAAATAACAAGCTATAATATATATGAACTTATATTTTGAGAGTTTTTCAACTTGAAATCTGATATTTTTTTATGATATAGCTGAAATAAGAAACAACATTTTTTTCATTTTCTTTTACATTCACTTAACGAGCTGTAGCTTGTGCAAAACCAATAATACATACCCCTAAAACCATCACAGGAATCTGTAAAATTAATTGTAGCAGCCAGCATGTTGTGAAGTAGAAATATTACAGTCCAGTAAGAATTCATAATTTGAATGTTTCACAAATTAATTTGTGTATCAGTTCATACTTTAACTCTTTAAGCTTTATCCAATTTTGAATTAATTTAATAAACCGTTGTCTTGCGGTAGTCATTACTGGACAGTTCTGCAGGCCACAAATCATAATGTAAGAATTAAAAAAAAAAATCATCCTAAATAGCAGATTCGGTCATCTGCTTCGTTAAATTTAGAAAAAGGAAATGGAGGAAGAAAGTGTTTGTTGTAAACAATTAGCTGAACTCTCATAATTGTGTCATACCACTTATCTGATCAGGGGATAAACTGGATAGTGGTAACTGACAAAAATAACATCTGTGTAGATAAAGTTATTGTTTTCAGTTTTCAGTAGAGGGGAGAAGAGTATAGATTAGGACTGAAATGATTTATAAGGAAAAAAGAGGGGATTCAGTAGAATAGTATCTCATCTGTGCTTTAATCGAAGAACTCTTACATTTTACTAGTACCTCCTCATTCTTAAAAGAGCAGAGAATCTGAGTCTGACTGCTTTGTCTTCTAGATGGAAACATGATATGTTCAATATTTTGATTAGGAGCTTGGATGTAGTCTACTGTATGACCATGTCTCCATGAACTGTGGAAACATCCAAATAAAACTGATATTTTTTGCACTCCCTCAAGAGATTGAATGTCTTGGAGAATATGCTTTTCCACTTCAAAACAGAAAGACAACTGTAAGCTAATATGTAGCTGAATAAAAGAGGGGGGGAAAAGGTAAAAAGTCTTGTGAAGCTAATTTCATGTGTAATTTCTTTGAGGCTTTTTTTAGTGCCCAAGATCCAAACCCAACCTTTCTTGTTGTATCTTCCCTGAAAGGTTGTCTGAAACTACTAGCACAAATGTATTTTAACAAGAGTAGAATCACACCACATATCCTGTAAGATTTATTGTTATGTCAGATCAGGTGAGCTGTAAATTACCATTTAGGTGCAGTTGTTACTTCATCTTTCCGGTTTATAGCAAAGGTAAATTCCTTGAGACTTCCACTGCTTTTTCACACGTTCCTGGTAATTTGTAAGGAGTAGACAGTCTCTTGTGGTGAAAAACAGGAAGCAGACTGAATAAACAATGGAATCATAGAATTGTTTATGTGTAGAAAAGACCTTTAAGATTATCAAGTCCAACTGTTAACCTAACACTGCCAACTCTGCCACTGAACATGTCCATAAGCACCACATCTACATGTATCTTAAATACCTACAGGAATGGTGACTCAACCGCTTCCCTGGGCAGCCTGTTCCAGTGCTTGACAACCTTTTCAGTGAAGACATTTGTCCTAATATCCAGTCTAAACCTCCCTTGCTGCAACTTGAGGCCATTTCATCTTGACCTCTAGCTTTAGTATTTGGGAGAAGAGACCAACACCCACCTCTCTGCAGCCTCCTTTCAGGTAGCTGTAGAGAGCGATAGGATCTCCACTGAGCCTCTTTATCTCCAGGCTAAACAACCCCAGCTCCCTCAGCTGCTCCTCAGAGGACTTGTGCTCCAGATCCTTCCCCAGCTCTGTTCCCTTTCTGTAGACACACTCCAGCACCTTGATGTCTTTCTTGCAGTGAGTCCAAAACTTAACACAGTATTTGAGGTGCAGCCTCACCAATGCCCAGTACAGGGGGACAATTGCTTCCCTAGTCCTGCTGGCCACACTGTTAGTGATGCAGGCCAGGATGCCATTGGCCTTCTTGGCTACCTGGGCACACTGCTGACTCATGTTCAGCTGCTGTTGACCAACACCCCCATGTCCTTTTCCACCCAGCAGCTTTCCAGACACTTGCCTGCAAGCCTGTAGCGTTGCAGGGTGTTATTGTGGCCCAATAACAGGACCTGGCACTTGGCCTTATTCAGCCTCATATGATTGCCCTCTGCGCATTGATCCAGCCTGTCTAGAACACTCGTGCTTTCTGAGCACGGCCAGCTGGTTGTCCTGTATGTGCCCTGTAATGGCACTCAAGATGATCTGCCATACCCTTCCCTGGCACTGAGGTCAGACTGACAGGGCTGTAGTTCCCTGGATTCTCCTTTCAGCCTTTCCTGCAGATGGGAGTCATGTTTGCTAACCTCCAGTCAACTGGGACCTCCCCAGTTTGACAGGACTGCTCATAAGTGATTGAAATGGTCTTGGTGAGTACATTCACCAGCTCACTCAGAACCCTTCAGTGTTAAAAAAGAATATGAAACTTGGAAATGGGGGAAGGAGGCATGGTACTGTAATAGGAGGGGTGAAACAGAGTATTAGTCATATTTTCCCTTCTTGTAATACATGCATACGCAAACAATGCAAGTATGTCCTTCTCTGACAACATTTCAAGCATTAATACCATCATATTGGATAGATTCTATCTGGCCTTGCAAATTATGTTTCTGGAGGGTTTTGTTCTTGGTTATTTGCTTTGCAGGTTGCTTTCTGAAAGATGCATAAATTCCTGTGTGCAGTCTTCCAGCTAAAATTGAAGACAGCCCAAAAATAGTTGGAAGATGCAATAATGCTTTGCTGAACAATTCGTGTTTTTACAATTACAGTACATTTTCATTAAATGGCTCTCCTGAGACAACTTCTTCAGGTACAAGATTGCTGTAGGTTTCTGGCTTTCAAAGGTGCTGAAAGTCTATACCTCTTTATTATCCTCTCCACTACATTGTTTCGTACAGCTATGCTGACTCTCATCTTCCAAGAAAACCTGGCTAAAGAAGGAGCTGCCAGTTTAACAGGAATGCCAACCACGCAGGAAAATGTATAGCTTACATTCCTGAGGCATTGAACTACTTTTATTATGAATGTTCCAGTATAAAACCACTATCATTATAGGGAAAATGACTTTTCCTGAAGAGACAATGAGGCATCACACCTAGTGTATACTGTAAGTTAGGAAGTGTAAGTGGTCTCTGAAGAAAAAGGAAACCTTTCTGAAAATGTAAAGTTCAGAATGTACCATATATCAGTAACAATAAATAAGTTTATTTTATAAGGACTTAGAAAATGTCAAGGTTTAGTAATACATAATTAAGGTCAAGAACATTAGGAAGGTGTAGACAAGAAGGTGTGTATTGTGTTTCAGAAGAGAAGGGAAGGTGTTCTTATTTATTAGTAGACAGAAGAATGGTTCAAAGCTAAAATTGAGTAACAGTAATTACTCATAGTTTCATAACACTGTTGGGCAATGCAAAGCATATTGGACTCAGATGGCATCCTGGGATACACAGGAGTAGACATATATTTCTTTTTACTCTGTAGAAAAGGAGTTTGACGTGTGTGGTAATCGAATGATTTGGAACATCGTTCCAGGAGCCGTTTCAGGCATCACCACCTTTGTCATGGAATTATTTTTTTAAAATTAGAATTCTAATTAGGAGTCTTGCTTATCTTTTGGGTACTCTAATGTTTCCGTATTAGCCACAGTGTTTTTGTGAGAGCTCTGCTTTGGCAAAACTGTTGTCAGAGAGATGTAAGGTGAAAGAATGCGAAGGTGCTTTAAAAGGAATAGTGTTGTTGTCTACCTTGACTTACTCAAGGGGAAAAAATAATCCCCCAATCCCACCAAAGAACTTGCAGCTTTTTCTTCCTCACATACTTTGTGTTTTGTCAGTTAGTAAAAACTTAAAGGAGATTAATTTACGCAGTTAATCCTTTGAGATACGGAAGTCATGTAGACTTCTGTTAAATATAAGCTATTTTTAGTCTTGGAGCAGTTGTAGCATGGGATAACTTCACTATAGATGAGGACTCCAGTGTTAAGTCCTATCCAGAAAAATTAATGTTCCTTATCTCAAGATGATTCTTTTCTGGGTTTAACTATGAACCTAAGAGAGAGGTAGACTTATTAGCTACTCAGCCACTGTAGATACCAATCAACAAAAATAACAAAATCTGGCATTTTTCTGAGATTCCTTTTGTTAATTACAAATGAGAGAAACAATTGCATTTTTTCGTCATATCTAACTCAGAGTGAAACCAGAGTGGCTAAATTTGAATGGAAGTAAGTGAATAAAGCATGTGTGTGTTTTTCTGATCTGAAGTTCATTTCTGATATAAACCAAAATAATCATAGTATCATGCTATAAATAAGAATTTGACACCTGTGAGACCAAATATGTTCTGCTATAGAATTCTGTTGTTACAGAGTCCTGAACTGGTATGATGGGAATGTTTTACCAGAGAGAGGATTTCTTTTAATGGCATAATTACATACACTTCCATGTGTTGGCCTGAGCTTGTGTCCCTTATGAACATTTTCATTCTCAAGAAATGCATTACACAGCTTCTGTATACTGGTTTTTTTTGCGGAGGTTAAGCTAAGCTTCTTAATGTGGGGTTGAACAACAGTGTAAGGTTATGACTTTTGTATTTTATTTTACATATTTATTTTATTTAACTTTATTTTTCTCTCAAGCAGGAGTGTCAGAATTATTCTTCATTAAATATTAATTATGTTTGTATGTATGTAAAAGATTTAAATGGAGTTTGCAAGTATATTTATGTAGACCTCCCAGCTTTTGCAATGTTTTTTTGAAAATAATAGTTAGAGGTTGTTGCAGGTGACTGTTTTCATTATGGGATAGTAATGTAAACTTAGTGCTGTTTTATTATACAGAAGTTTTTAATAGGATACATACTTATTTCAAAAGTAGCTAATGGGCATTCTTCTAATAACTCCTCTTTGGATAAATCACTGTATTGTTTTTCCAGACTCTTACGTTCAGATATCAGTGCCAAAAATGCCTAAGAAAAGGGTATCTGACTAATCTTTTTTCCTTGCTTCATTGCTAGACTAACCCTCTGTATTACGTCTTGCACCTCAGAACAATACAAATCTTTGGAAATTGTTTCACACCTGACCTGAAATATTCAGGGTCAGACTGTAATCAATAACTATGCAGTTAGCAATATAAATAATTTTCTTAATTTCTTCAGTGACTTTGTCTCGTTCAATCACCCAGACATCACAAGCCTACTCAATGTAGATAAAATCAGTTTTAGTGTCTTTTATGAAGAAGTATTAGCACATGGAAGTCTGAAAAAAGGAGGTGATCCCAGAGGTAGCCAAGTGGTAGCTGTATCAGTAAAGATAAGGTAGTAACAATGTTTTTGCAATAGCTCATTAAAAATTCTTCATTTTTTGAATGAATGAAAAAAGATGAAATAAAACTGGAACACATTCTTAGAATGTCTGCCCCAATCGTAATCTCACTTAAGGAAAGTTTATGATCCTGGTGTGCAGTAAAATGTAGGTTAATCAGGGATGATTCTCCGTGAATTGTCTTGGGATAATGTCCTGGTTTTGGCTGGGATAGTGCTGTGTTTTGGATTTAGCATGACAATAATGTGATAACACACTGTTTCTGTTGTTGCTAAGTGGTGTTTATACTAAGTCAGCTTCCCATGCTTTGCCAGCAAGAGGGTGCACAAGAAGCTGGGAGGGAGCATAGCTAGGACAGCTGACCTGTCTAAAGAGATACTCCATACCATATGAGGCCATGCTTAGTATATAAACTATGGGGAGTTGGCTGGGGCTCAGCAATTGCTGCTCAGTCACTTTCTGGGCATCTGTTGACAGATGGTGAGCGGTTGCATCACTTTTTTCCTGGGTTTTGCTTCTCTGTTTTTATTATTTTTTTTCCTTACAATTATTATCTTCAACAATTATGATGTTGTTATATTTAATTTAAATCATTAAACTGTTCTTGTCTCAACCCAGGACCTTTCTTACTTTGCCCTTCTGATTCTCTCCCCCATTCTACCGTGGCTGTGTGGTGGTTGATTACTGACTGGGGTTAAACCGTGGCAGATAGAGATGTATAGTCCACAAAGAACAACACAAAAGGCACATTATTGGTCCCTGCCAATGTTCTGTGTTAAAGGGGGCGTGGCTTGGCCAGTAGTACACCAATGAGCTGGTGTACATTTATGAAGAAAGTACAGTGCACCCAGATAAGCATTACTGCTGTCAACAGATGTTTTTGCTAGAATTTAATGAACAGCATCAAAGACAAAGTTGTAGTATCAGCAGTGACTTTCCTTTTGGACAGTCTTCAATAGGCTCAAACTCTTAAATGACACCTTCTAGCAGCCTGTGATATCCTAAGAGCTGTGAACTGTTCCTTACAAATACCCTACTAACAGTGAGTCTTCATAAAGGAACAAAAATAATCCTTTCAAATCTAGTCTAGAATCATAGAATGAATCACAGAATGGTTTGGGTTGGAAGGGACCTTAAAGATCACCTGGTTCCAACCCCCCTGCCGTGGGCAGGGACACCTTCCACTAGACCAGGTTGCTCAAAGCCTCATCCAGCCTGGCCTTGAACCTTTCCAGGGATGAATCCAGAAGGAAGAGGAATCCTGTAGTTATTTGTTGCATGATAGGAGGGACCAAATATTAATAGATAGGCTTATAAAATAGCCTGGCAGAAATTCAGTGCACTCTACCCAATCTTATAGGCACCAGGAGCTTTAAAAACAATACCATTGGAAGAAGAGGATGTCTACATTAGGACACAGGGGGAAATATTAACTTAAATGGTCTAAAAGAGCAAATTTGTATTTCATTAGTTAAACCACAAACAATTACCTGAATCCTCTCCTTCAATATTAAAGTGACCGAAATCTGATTGAATATAATCTACTTCCAAGGTAAATTAAAATAAACTGAATTAAGATTATTTTAGTTCTGAATCAAGGTGTTTACACACCCATATGATAAGGTAAAATTAATCTAGTTAATTGGGATTAATTTTTCTGAAGTACACTGATGTTAAAAAGTCTTAGAACTGTGTTTTGCAAGATGTTTGGATGGGGCTTTGAGCAAACTTATCTAGATGAAGATGTCCCTGCTCATTGCAGAGCGGTTGGACTAAATGACCTTTAAAGGTCCCTTCCAACACAAACTATTCTGTAATTCTGTGATTCTGTAACTAAAGTTTTCTTGCTAACGCTGTATTTAAGCACCTATACTGTACTCAGCATACAGAACCCAATAACTCAACAAAGCAAGACTAGGGCAGTCATATTCCTTCAAAGACGTGGTTTGATTTGGTTTTGGCTCGCCAAAAAAAAAAAAAAAAAAAAGCCAAAACAGTTGCTTGTTTTAACATAGATATTTGAAAACTGAGGCAGAAAATAGAGGGAAAGAGGGGACATCATGTTCCAGGATAGTCACAATATGGAAACCACATAGTCATGAGAAAGATTAAAAAAGGATTTGACCAGTTAAGAATTGTCAATCTTTCTTATGCAATTTTTCCCAACTGTGTATGGAAGGAGGGCATGAACCTCAGCAAACATGTCTTACAGTGATCAATATGACTAGATACTTTCCATTCATCTTAGCAGCAGTTTCAGGCACTCCTGAAGGATAGAACAAATCCCTTAATCTTGTCCTGGTATTAATAGCCAATTAAGATCACATTACAAAAGCCTTTCAAACTGATACCAGTGTCAGAAGGAAACTAATTATGAATTGTTTTAAAACATTGCAGTAGGATTTTGAATCAGACAATTATGAATTTTATCATGTAAGAGAACTCATTCTGACTTTTTTCTAAACCTTCCTCTATCACTGAATACTGTATTAAATCCATGAGACCTGGAGTCTGAAATTATTGTATCATTTGGGCTTGTGAGATTAGTGTTATGTGTTTATATTATTCCTCCTCAAGACAGTCCATTATTTCTGATTAATTTTAATTAAAACAGCAAATGGGCTTTTATCTCTCTACTTCCAGTAGCTGCTCTGTGCTAACATTTGTTTGAGTTTACATTTAATAAATATCTCCTGCTTAACCCTTCAGGAGCAGCTTGAACTGGAGTGCTGGTAATGAAGATGTATGGAAATAAAGACAGGAGAAAAGCATTAGAATGAAATGGATTAAGTTGGCTGAGAAGTCTGAAAGGCTCACATAACAAATGATGCTACAAGCACATCAAGGCTGAATAAATATCAGATTGATTTAATTAGGTTACTTTGTCAAGGTCACACCTAAGAGATTGTATTTATCGCTTTTGCCACAGAATTTCTGTTTGCATTAGTGAAGTCTAAAGCAGTCCCCTGGAGGAAAAGAGAAGATACTGCTAACTTCCACACAATGGCACCATTTCAATGGGACAATATGTGCCTGTTATGTTTTCAAAAAATAAGAGACTGTTGAAATCCCGTGTTAAGTGGCTGACTCTTACAATACTCCATAGAAATTATGTATCTGCCACCATCTGTCCCCCAGTTAGCTGACTGGAAAGAAGCTATTAAATAAAATCTGGCTGTTGATGACCCAAGACTATGCATTGTCTAGTGGTCTTGTTAGTTGCTTCAAACGAAGCCGAATGGTAACCTGAAAGTAGAAGCAGTTTAGTGATAAGGACATCATCTACTGGGATAACTTTCTTAGTTTTGGTTGATATTTTATATTTCTTGCAGTTGAGTTTCTAATCCAAGGAGAGTCAATGCAACTAACTTATACAGGCTTGGTTTATTGGATTCTGAAAAAGATAACGCTCATCAGTATTTAATTATTTCTTCAAAAATTTCAACAAGGAATATTTTTAAATTGCAAAAACTATGTTGATACTCAAGATTGTCATTTAATATAAAATAATAATCTCAAAGCATTATGTACCTTTGTGTCATAGTTGTTCACAATACTTTAAACGTGTGTAAATTAAGTTTACTTGAAGTTTTGTACATTCTTCTGGGTTAACTTTCATGGGTATCTTTTATTTTCTCTTCTTGCAGAATATGTCATTCACAAATGAATGGAGGTGTTACGAAGCCCTGAAATTCAGTGAAAGGTACAAATTTTAAATCCCTTAGCCTTTAACTTCAGCCTAGGTACTTTCTCAGATTTCAAAGGATAAGCAAACACTGTCTTCTTCCATTTAAAGGAGGAAGATAATTCCATAATAAAATTCAACTTTATTAGCAGGGACTGTGCATGGTATGAGTTCAGAAATGCACAGAAGTACAGTATTCAGTATCCTTGAACAAACTTCTGCTTAGTATATCCCCTTGGTTACTTGAACCCTGGATAATGTGTTATTTGGAGTTCAGTAAACTTCATCTATAGGAACATAACAGAGTATTTTTTAAGATGTAGTATGGATAATCATAAGGCATTTTAATGGATAACATATTTTTCACTTAAGAGGTTTAAGGCACCCAGTGGTGTTTTGCTGGCATTGTGAAAGTACTCAAATTCTGTTGTAAGGAGACTGGTTATATTTGATAGTTGGTGATTTTTGTGGATGGTTTGTATTTCATACTGGGAAACAAAACAGATACTTGCATAAAACATCTCATTATAATGAAAAGAGATTGACATACACAACTAAATACTGCGGGTTTTTCTGTGTGAATTACAAGTATATGCTCTTTTCTTTGTGACTCTTCACCCATGGAAAGGCATCTACAGATGTCTGAAAACAAGGGAAGGAATACAGTATTTAACAGCATGATATAGTGAGGATTGTGCTTTTTAATACTATTATATACTTGGTTTAGCTTTTCTCCTTAGCACTGAACCCTAAAAAAGGTTTCACTACCAATATTTGTTCATTTTCAACACATGGAAAGTGTTAAGAAGTGGTGGCTGGATGTCAGTTCTGTCAGGGGTGGAATGGGCAAGAATCCAGGGATACCAGAATTCTCCAGTCCTCTGTCCTTGGCCAGTCCAGGAAAGCATTCCTCTCCTCCTTGGTCTTTCTGCAATCCAGTACTAAAAACATCGGTTAATATGGGTTCTTTGAATTACTGAAATCAAATAATGAGAATAATGGATATTGCCTTCAACAGATTACAACTATGTATCCTGAAATTGCTGTGCCCCAGGTTAATATGTATCTACCTGTAGGCCCTAAACCTAATTGCAAACACATAAAACACAGGCAAGTGTGGCAAACCATAGGATAGAAAGGAAAATAGATGGTAATGTAATGAAAGTAAGTCCATCTGGTATATAAATTCAATGGGTAATATATCATCTACAGTCTATTTATAAAGAAGGCATATTTTTTGTTGTTAAGAAATAAGCAATTTAGCTAGAAATTCATGGTTTGGTTCCCATTTCATACAATGGCTTTGTTTTCATGTTGCAGAAGCCACTTAACCTTACAAGAGCAAAAAATGTAAGGAGTTAACTGTAAGTTTGTTGTGCAGAAGATGCTAGACAGGCATCACCTATCTTTCTATTGTGACAGAGCTTAAAACTTAAAGCAGATGCTACTGCACTGAGTCCATTGATTGACATTAGCTCAACTACATTCCCCAGTAAAATTTTCCAGTTTTGCTGCATCCGCTTTCACCAATTATAAACGTTCTTTGGCTTCACCAAAGTATTAAACTACAATTAATTTTCAGAAATCTCCATTATGTTCTACTTGTATGTTTTGAAACTTCTGTCACAAAACTTCTTGCAGATGTTCTGTGGAACTGCCGTAACATTTCCATTTCTTCCTTACCCAGTCCTCTCGAATACACACTTGCCAATGTTAGTACACAAATATGTGGTTTAGAGGGAATTACTGTACTTAACCTTTAATTGCTCCATATGCTTACTGTTATCAGAGAGAAAAAAGTATGCCCGAGAATGAGTTCTTGATAGGCAAAGGCAGATCATCATCTCTGTGTGTCTAGCAGGCAAACTTTATTTTTTGCTTGATTTAATGAACTACTGCCACTGTGCTTACACTCTGGAAAAGAAAAAAAAATAAGTCTTCACAAGCCTACAAGGCTTTCTGAACTGCATTTGTTACAGTGCTAAAACAAACAGTGCTTCTGCCAGTTTGCATTGAAAATGTTTCCTTATTTAACTGTGCCAGTTATAATCAATAATTAGCATCGGTTGCCCTCCAAAGTCTTTATACCTATTAAGTATTTTATGAAAGGATTTAATAAGTAAAGTAGTTTTTGCCATGTCTTACTTAAAGCATATAGGCCGTAGAGTTTCAATGGTCAAAACCATATATTTCCTCAGAAGTCTTTTTTCATTTCAGTCATGCAAATTATTGTGTGATAGAATTCTCTTGGTAATACTATAAAACAATCCATTACTTGTATAATCGTACTATAAAGTACGTTGGATTGTGACTATGGCGTTTGTACTTCCTTCACCTCCTCTGAACTTCTTTAACACTAACCAGAGCTTTATATCACGGGTCACAGAATACTTTCATAAATAAACAGCTTGTGTTAAAACGTGGTTCTATCGTTTTCCATTCAAAGTGCAGCAGAATCCAGCCATGTTTACTGCAGCCATCATGTGTATGTTAATATCCAAGATAGACTGTGTATGCCAAAAAATTATGTTGTATATGGAAAAAATCCCATGGTAACTTTCACAATAGTGAAGCAGAGCTTCACTGGGAAACCCAAGTGTCAACCAGTCACTGATCTGGCTGATGACTTCAAGCTTTTAGAATGCCAGCTTCCAGGGTGTTGATTAGGATCAGACCTCAAGTTTTTCAAGTTTCTGTGTTTGTCCTTCAGATACCGTACCCCAAAGATCCCAGAATAATATGTAAGTTGTAACTATGCCTCTGTTAAAACTCATTTACTCTTGCCACAGCAGTGAAGTGAGATATGAATAGGATTCATTCCAGTTCTCCACCCAAAACTTCTTCTTTCTTTGTGTATTCTATCGTCATTTTGTTTTAACAGTCACAGCATGAGAAAGTGCATGTTGTAGTACCCTATACAAAGTCTAAACTAGATAAAATGGTTCAGGGTTATGTGACCACACAAACATCTTGCAACTTCATAGCAGAGTTTGACTGTTTTGTGATGTTCTGTCGTTTTTGAGCTTTAAGGGTGGGGTTTGGGGAAGAAGCAAAAAGCATTGAGGGTACGGAAGTGATTTGGTGGTTATTACCAAAAAGCCTCTGGCAGAAACCTGCCTCATAAAACTTAATTAATATTTGTACCAAGTTCTTTGATCTGAGGTTCTACACTTCAGTGTTTGTGTGATCACACAAACCCAAGTTACATCTAAAGTCATCAAACTTCACGTTAAAAAAAATCTTGTCCTCCCTTTCCAAATCAGCATCTTGTTATGTTAAATCTATCACATATAAATACTTCATAGAATCGTGGAGTATCTCAAGTTGGAAGGGCACTGTAAGGATCGTCAAGTCTAACTCCCAGTGCTTCTTTGCTCCAACTTCTAAAGCTACTTTGATAGCGGCATTAGAAAATGTGCTGGTTTTGGCTGGGAAAGAGTTAATTTTTCTTCACAGTAGCTAGTGTGGGGCTGTGGTTTGGATTTATGCTGAAAACAGGGTTGGTAACAGGGATGTCTTCATTATTGCTGAGCAGTGCTTACACAGAGTCAAGGCCTTTTCTGCCCCTCACAATCCCACCAGCAGGTGGGATGGGGGTGCACAAGAGGTTGGGAGGGGACACAGCCAGGGCAGCTGACCCCCCAACTGACCAAAGGGATATTCCATACTATATGATGTCATGCCTACCATATAAAGCTGGGGGAAGAAGGAGGAATAGGGGGAGGTTCAGAGTGGTGGCATTTGTCTTGCCAAGTAACTGTTGCATGTGATGGAGCCCTGCCTTCCTGGAGATGCCTCAACACCTGCCTGCCCATGGGCAGTAGTGAATTAATTCCTTGTTTTGCTGTACTTGTGCATGTGGCTTTTGCTTTACTTATTAAACTGTCTTTATCTCAACCCATGAGTTTTTTACTGTCTCTCTTCTGACTCTCTTCCCCATCTCATGGGGGTTGGGGGGGTGAGTGTGTGAGCAGCTGTGTTGTGCTTAGTTGCCGGCTGGGGTTAAAACATGACAGAAAACAATCAAAGGAGACCTACTTCTCAAACATTTTAAAATTTGCTATTATACAGAGTTTTTCCTTCATTGTTGGCAAATGTCCTGCTGTAGCTGCTGATTCTCTTAATACTGAAGTTCAGTGCCTTCTGAATGTTTAATGACCAGAAGCTTCTGACTTCAATTTTCATGTCATTCAGCAATAATTTTGAAGATTTATTCAATTTACATGAGCGCAGGTATTCCCTGACTTTAGGTGCAAGGATACTTGAGTTGTTCCTGTGGCTGGCATATATGACTCAAGACCTAGGGAAGGCCCACGCGTTTCTTAAATGGCCAGGTTCAAGTGGTGTGCTGGTTTCACGCATGAAAGAGCCGCTTTTCTTCACAATGGGGATGGCTGGACCAGAGTGGCAGGAGTGTTTCATTCCATATTAAGTCATGCTCAGTAAGCATGCTATGCACAGTACTTAGGTGAGAAGTGGCCTAAGAAGTTAAGGTGTTTGCTAGCTTCTTAGCTGGGTTGTTGACTCCATTGTTAGCAGCTTGGTGTGTTGTTAGCAGTGGGGCGGGTTCATTCATTAGTGGGTTAGAGGTTTGGCTGGCTTTTGCCCTGGTTATGTTGTCCCTCTGGGGCTCTGACTCTGCAGGCTCCTGGGCTTGGACTCTTACCACTCGGGACTCGGCTGAGTGTTGGTCAGCAGGTGGTGAGCAATTGCATTATATGTTCTATTTTCTATTGTTTTAATTAGTAGTAGCATTGTTAATGTTAGTAGTATCACTATAATTTTGGTTTATATTCAATTACTACATATTTCTTATCTCAACTTTTTGAACTATCTTGTCTTTTCCTCTGACTCTCCTCCTGTGCTGGGGAAGGGTGGGAGACTGCCTGGTACTTTACTATGAGCCCAGGTTAAACCAGGACAAGTGGATAATGTCATCTGAAGTGCTGAGGGCACCTCATGGCAGTTCTAATGACACTTTACATAAACTCCAGAGAGTCTCTGTAAATGCTCTGTTGTTTACATAAATAGTACCAGACCTGGTTTTCTCAGACTGCAGAGACAGGTCCCAGAAATCTCAGTGGCTGTATATCCTGGCTTTGTCCCTCTGCCAGTCTCAGACTGGAATAAAAACCTGACCCTTAAACCACTTTGCACCCCACTGAAGGCTTTTCTACCATGCAAAGTATCAGCCAGAGCACAGTTCTGTGCTTGAGTTACCACAAAACCCTGTTACCACAGAATATGATACTGCTGATGTTACTGCATAGTCCTGAATCCAATGTCCAGGCCTTTCCAGAATAGTAAATAATTCCACATGTAAAACCAAGTTAGGTCATCATGATTGTTATCACCCTGCAATGAATACCAGAAGAATTAGTAATGACTAGCCACTTGCTGCGAAGTGTTAGAGATATGTCTTTTATACTTTATATACAATAAAATATGTGGCTGGAATGCAAGACATTGGTTTGATTCCCAGCACCTGGAGGCTTGGGGCTGCTTGTATCTTTCTTCTTTTCATGTCAGATGTGGGTGTCCTCATCCAGTTTCTTATTTTTTACAGTGTACGTTTGTTCATTTTTTATTTAGTCTTTGCATAGGCAAAGGCATTTAAAGCAATATCCCGTTCCCTTTTGTGCTTTACTTACACACAACACACACTGTAGCTGTCTGGAGAATAATGATTCGGTGCATGAAAACTCTCAGTGTATGACATTTGTTTTTATTCTTCATGGGAACTAAACCAAAACAATCCTGAAACTGGAAAAAAGAAAGTGTAAAACAAAAATGTGTCAAAACAGATGTTTAAAGAAAGGGAAAAACCCAACAATATTTTCAGCTTTTCTCTTTGTGTCTGTCTCTGTGTCGGTAAAAGTAATCGGAGAAATATGTACCTGAAAGATTGACTACGTGAAAGAACACTGGAAGTAAAACACTTCTCAAAACTTGTATATTTTACTAGAATGAATAGTTCAATCAAAATACATCTCAATGTTCCTATTAGGTATGTCTATAAACACTTCATAACACACCCTCATACCTTTCCCTCACAGCAGACATAACACATGTATCTGTTTCAGAATAAACACATTAAACTATTCACAGAAACATAAATATATTTGTGAGCACAAGACAGTCATTTACACTTAGGTATACATACAGATTTAACACACACATAATAACATGTGTAAAGGAATTCATCAGCTCACTTTCATTTTCCTGACAGGCGCATTTTTTGCACCTTTTCTATATGGTAATAGGAGTCACCTAAAGTGAGGCAGAGATACAATAGCAATATGGAGGTCAGTCAAATCCTGCTGTAAAGAGCAGCAAAATATGCCCCAATGTTTCTTGAGTATTTAATGTCGTCAGTGTCACAGGTCAAAATCACATAAAAGATATATGCCAAGGTCTCTTATTTGAAGAACTGATAAGAGTTTGGAGGAAGCCATTTCCCCATTGCTGACCTATATCCAGAGCAAGTCTTTATGAAACAATATTTATACAAGTTCTCTACATAGACTTCACTTTCTTATTTGGCCATCTAAGCAGAGCGTTTGTCTTCTGTGGTGGAAAAGAGATGTGGGTGAACTTCATGGCTTATCTACAATGTTTTTGAGGACAGTTCTTAGGAGCTCCCTGTTAAAGGGCTTCCCTGCTATGAAAACAGTAAGAAAGAGAATAAGAATCGTATCCTGTTTTGATAGCTTGGGGGAATTAGCAATGCTCCTTCTCACGTATAGCCAAGCTACACAAACAGCAGTCTGAGCAGCTAAAAAATAAAAATGATCACACTGTCTACTCTGTACAAGAGTTCCTGGTTTGAGCAGAAATATAATACTGCTTTCTTAAAGGAAATTCCACATGAAAATTGTTGCAGTTGGAAGCTAAAGTCTGGTCTAAACATAGTTTTTTAACTGGTAAAATGCAGTTGGCTCAGATTTTTTTTTTCCTTTAAACTGAGATATGTGCAATTATGTGCTTAGTTATATCAGTTCTAGTTCCTGGAAAAGAATAAATAAACTGTAGTAGTGAAAGCAATTTCATACCATTATGCCAGCAATCATAGCCACACTTAAGGGATTGCACTACATAAGTCTTTTGATACAGTCATAACAGTACAACTCTTGTGTATAAACAGAGACTTTTAGAATATGGCAAGTATCCTGCTGATCTGTACTTGTTACTGGGATTACTGGCCCCCTCTGACAGAGCTTCCACAATATTTGTAGTAATTCTGCTTGCATTTTATTATTTCCCATTCCCATCACAGCTTACTGAAGTTGTGAAGATGAAAGCTTTAAAAATAATTAATTATTTAGTAAGTGTGTTGTATAGAATCACAGAATGGTTTCAGTAGGAAGGGACCTTAAAGATCATCTAGTTTCAATATCCCTGCCATGGGCAGGGAAACCTTCCATTAGGTAAGGTTGTTCAAACCCCCATCCAGCCTGGCCTTGAACACTTCCAGGTAGGGAACATCCACAGCTTCTCTGGTCAATGTTTTCCAGTGCCTCACTACCCTCTCTGTGAAGAATTTCTTCCTCATATCTAATCTAAATGTACCCTATTTCAGTTTTACACCATGTTCTGTGACTACATGCCCTTGTAAAATGTTCCTTTTCAGCCCCTTCAGGTACTGGAGGGCTTTTATAAGGTCTCCCTGGAGCCTTCTCTTCTCCAGGCTGAACAAGCCCAATTCTGTCAGCCTGTCCCCATAGTAGAGGTGCTCCAGCCTTCTGATCATCTCAGTGTCTGGATTTGCTCCAAATGGTCAATATTCTTATGTTGGGAGCCCCAGAGCTGGATGCAGCACTCCAGTTGGGGTCTTATAAGAGCAGGAGTAGAGGGGTAGAATCACCTCCCTCAACTTGCTGGCCACACTTTTGATTCAGCCCAGGATATGGTTGGCTTTCTGGGCTACAAGCATACTTTGCTGGGTCATGTTGAGCTTCTCATCAACCAATACCCCCAGGTCCTTCTCCTCAGGACCACTCTCAATCTGTTCTCCACTCAGCGTGTATTTGTGCTTGGGATTTCCCCAATCCATGTGCAGGACCTTGCACTTGGCCTTGTTGAACTTCATGAGGTTGGCACAGGCCCACTTCTCCAGCCGGTCAAGGTCCCTCTGGATGGCATCCCTTCCCTCTGGCGTGTCGACTGGACAATGCAGCTTAGTTTCATTGGCAAACGTGCTGAGGGTGCACTTGATTCCCCTGTCCATGTCAGTGACAAAGATATTTACAGTGCCTTTCCTGATACTGACCCCCACTCGTCACTGGTCTCCACTTGGACATTGAGCCATTGACTGCAACTTCTTGAATAGAGACTGTGCAGCAAATTCCTTATCCACTGAGTGGTTCATCTGTCAAATCTATATGTCTCCAATTTAGAGACAAGGATATTGTGTGGGATAGTCTCAAATGATTTGCACAAGTACAGATAATAGCGTCAGTTGCTTTTCCCTTATCCACCCATTGTGCCACTAGATTTGTCAGGCACAATTTACCCTTAGCAAAGCCATGTTGGCTGTCACCTCCTCCTCATCTCTCCTGCCTGTCCTTCCTAAAGAACCTGTGTCCTTTCTTTCCATTGTTCCAGTCATAGGAGCCATACCACTAATCTCCATGACACCAAGAAGATCATAGTCCTGCAGGCATGTGCACATCTCTTAACTCCTCCTGTTTGTTCTCTATGCTCCGTGCATTTGCATAGAGGCATTTCAGTTGGACCCCCCATGAAGCTGACTTACTGGTTGGAGCTGCTGTATTTCCTTTGTGCTGGTCTTCAGGTGCTCTCCTGCTGGCCTGTGATCCTTTTCTGTGCGTCTGTTGTGGGCACTGGCATCACATTGTAACCTCATAAAGTGTTGATTTACCTTTCAGTGACGCTTTTTGAGTACAAACTAGTGAAGGACTTGGTAGTATAAAGAATGAAGTAAATTTTAGACTTACCTAGATCAGTTTGCCCATTACTCCTCTGTACTTTTACAAGCAGAGGAAGTTCTTTCATTTCCATTTCTCTTCTCATTGCTAAGCTGAGCATAAAATCGAATCTAGTTTCCACAAGTGTTGGAAGCAAAAAATACTCTTTTTTAAATCGCACTTTACAGAGCATATTTGGCTGTTTCCTAAATGTCTAAACAGGCTGTTGCTTATTATGGACCATCTTGTCTGTATAAAACTTAATTATGACAGAAACACCATTACACCACTTGATTTTCCATCTGTCTTTTGACTTCTCCCCCTTAAGGAATGGTAAAGGCATCAAACTCAACACTGTTTATAACAGTTGTGTCTTTCTGCCAATCAATAAAAAAAAAATAGATTGACATTATGAAAAAAAGCAGGCCCCTGATAATGTTAACCAGTACAGGAACCTAAACCCTTGTGATCTGTTTTAGCAATTAATTGTACTGTACTCTCAGACTGCATATACTCAAAGAACAAGCTGGTAAATTGACATGTTTCCTGGGGCAGTTTTTTTCTTTTTCATTTTATAGTGCACAATCTTTGTTAAGCAGAGGTAGTGTTTTATATAAGAGGCTCTTCGATTTGTCAATAAAGTTTTTAAATTATCATGCTGACTCCAAGTCTCCCATTTCAAGCCAAGAAGCAAAGACACAATTCTACTTGACAGTGCAAGAAGTATTAAAAAAGATGCACAATGGAAAAGTGAGGTGGTATTATGCCTTAAGCATCTCCAGATCGGATGCTTCATTTCTGATGAAGACTAGCTATAAATAAATAAAATCTGGTAGTAGGTTTGTTTGCTGGTTGCTGACTTTTAAGATCTTTAAATTAGCTTCAGCATTGCACAGAGCTAGGGGTATTGAGGTGAAGAGATGGAATATCATAGCAGTTGGAGAAAGGATGTAAGCAGTGCATTAAAAATTAGCCATGTTGTCCTGAACTGACTGACTAACATTTTGGAAAGTTCAGAAAAAAAGTAGTGTTCCATATAGAGAAGATAAAAGCAAAAATAAGCTTTCTGCTTTGGACATGAACACAGGCAAACACCGTTTCCTCTCATCTACCATAATAATACAAAGCTTATTTTTTCTGTTCTTACAAAGCAGAAAATTCCCATGATACATTAAACTCATGGTTTGGGTGGAATCCTGGAAGTTTCATCACTGACTTCTTACAAACAGTATTTTACCTCTAGTAAGAAAAAGTAATTTTTCTGTAGTAGCACTAATTAAAAAATATTAATTATTTGTACAAATTTCATGGTTATTGAAGTGTTAATGTTGACAAAATGTATGAGTATTTTTATCACTTTTTCAGTGATTGATAGTGTCCTCTGGTTTGGGGTTTTTCCAGATCAGAAGATTATGTGTTTATGACAAAAGAAAAGGCTTCTAAACATTTACAAAATTTTTCTTATAATGTGAGAGCTTTCTGTTCTGCACTTTGTAAAACATAAAATGATCTTCTGATCTCTTTCTGCTTGGTAAGCTCTTTGTCATGGAGTTGGATAGTTTTGACTAAATTTGCATGAAATTTCAAAGGCAAAAAACCCCCGGTGTCATGGTTCAACCTTGGCTAGCAATTAAGTACCATACAGCTGCTTGCTCACCTCCCTGTCTCCTCCAGACAGGGAAGACAATTGGAGGAAAACCAATGGATTATAAATGGATAAAATAGGTAATCAATAGCACTTCACGTACTAAGATGCGGATAACATTCCTAAAAGTAAGCATGGTTATTAGGATAAAATACATTGCTCAAGGCCCAAGAAAAAGGACGTTTTAAAATCCATTAGGTGCAAAACCAAGTAAGAGTGTTGGCTAGTAGCAGATGAAAAAGATAAAGCATTTGTAGTAAAAATGAAAATGATAGCTTTTTATAAATCTCATCTTTATTTTGAATGAATAAAAATTATATGCATATATATGAGAGATGACCTACTGTACACTCCATTTACAGCTGAGGAGACTGTTGATCCTGTAAATAGATAGCCGACTAAATGTCTAGTCCGTTTATGATAATTATCAATGTGTTTTAAAACACTGAGGACATTTTAGAAGTCTAAACAAATAGTTGTTATCATAATTTTCCAATTGGACATTCAAGATGACTTAACTATAGGCTGATTAGGCAGATGTCAAACTCACACAGGTGTCTACCAATAAATAATTAGGAAATGAGAAAAATAATTAACATTAATCAGTGGGAAATACTTAAATACATATTGCTAAATAAGCTTGAATAATTTTATTATAAAAGTATGAATTTTTTCATATTTTGATGGACAAAATTATACTTAGAAATGCATTTAACACCATCTGAACTGCTTTATCTGCAAGGATAAAGCACATATTCCATAGAATTTGCTGTCCAGATGAGGGATCTTAAAACATAGATGTCATGGAAGAATCAGAATTGAGTGGGGGTATTTTAACAGGGCAGTAACAGAAGCAGCAATAGTAGGGTTGACACTATTCAGTGTTTTTATTAGTGACCTCTGAGTTAAAGTTAAAATAACAGCTGATAAAATTAAAGAAAGATTGAGGAAGCAGTAATTATGGACACTATAGTAGTTATATGGAGCCATCTGGAGCTGTTGTCTGATAAATTGGAACTGTTCAGACAAAATAAATTTTAATGCAGTTTACTGTATAAATTCAAGACATTCACAGCATCTACTGGTTGTTGACTGATCTGTTCAAATTAAGCTACTCAAAAGAGGCACTCATGAACTCTTATACAATATCTCTGCTAGTGAACTAAGCAGGACCAGCGTTGGACTTGAACATACTATTTAATTGTGAAGAGATTGTCTGTAATTCTGTGTCACTAGTGCCATCTCAGGTAAAGCTCAATCGTACCTACCTTGCAGATCTTTTTCTGTTGTATGCATAATATCCTATATGACACTATAATTTTTTGAAAGTCAACTAGTGTGGATCTGTAACATTTTATTTATGTGATGATCACTCTTGTTAAACTCTGTATGCATAGGCAGTTTCTTTTAACAGAACCTCTAATGTTGTGCTTGTTGTTCTTTGTATCAGTAAAGTGTCTGACTGAATGCATGTGTGAAGCAGCCTCTGAAGAAGATTAAGGCCTTTCTGCATTTTTAAAAGGGGGAGGGGGAATGTGAAGTAGTTTGAAAAGGTGTTGGCCTAAAAAATGAAATACTGCTACAACATTAAAAGCTAAATGTTTTATATGATTTGAAAGAAGTGACATGCTATTTCAGCTTTTCCAGTAACTGCTTTGGAGTATTTGTACCATTTCCACTGGGTAATGTTCTGAGCTGCAATCAGTTCCTTAAAGTGCTATTCCTGCTGATTTGTGCAGAAGGTCAGTGAAGGCAAATACCACCTTTTAAAAGCATATCAAATTTCATTAGTGCTAGTTCTTTTCTTACCCCTAATTGCTTGGAAGCTTGTTCACTGTGTTTTGAACCATAGAGCTGTAATTTGAAGGTGTTCTAATGTAGCCTGTATCCATTTAAGAAGACAAAAATTAAGTACGACAAGCATAGGTCATATTTGCAGTTTGTACAAAGTAGTTTAGCATTACTGACTTACTACAAACAGTTGACTTCAATTTACATCCAGTAATTTTGTTAAAATTATGTTCAAGCACAGTTAGTCAGATTCAGGATTCAGATTTTTACCAAAAGAAGGCTTTTTAGTGAAAGTTTTATAGTAGACATCTGTGTGCATGTAGGTGTATACCATTTCTGGACTTCTCTGGATCAAAGCAATTAGTTGTGGGTGAAATGAACTTCATTTAAAACTATCTTGTGAATGCAGAAAAACACTGAACCATGGTTTACAATCAAGCTTACCACTGCCTTGTACAAACTATCCAAGGAAATCATCATGTTTGTATCCCCAAAGATGTTGGATAGACACAGACTTTTCTTAGGAATCTCTAATTTCTTAAGTGAAATAAGATCTAATCTATCTTCGTATTACTGCCTTCCTTTATCTGTCTTGTCATTGGCCACAATAATTTTTTTCAGTGATTTGATAAAAGTATTGGAGTTCTTCTTGTATTAAAAAATATATAGTAATTCAAAAACATTTTGAATTTGCACTCAATAAAATGGGAAGAATGAAACAAATTCTTAGGACTTATGTCCTTTTTTCATGCACAGGTTTGGCCAGTCTTACAAGATGAGAGGTTTAGATCCAGCTGTCCTATTTCCCAGGCCTGAACTTTTCAAAGTTTTAAATCGAGGGTTGTAGTTTCAATTAACCTGAATACAGAATTTTTACTGGCATGATTGACAATTGGTCACTTAAATGTTAATAGGTCAGTAGTAAATGAAATTAACAAAGTTTGAACTTTGTTTTCAAAAGAATTTAGCAGAAGATTTTGTATCGTCAAAATAACCTTTACTGGAGTATTTTTAGAACTGTTTGCAATTTCTGCTTAGTTTGAATTTTTTTTCTTTAAACCATGAACCCATAGGATCTGTGGTATTTTGATGTACTGGCATAATGATTTACAAATAAATACTCATCATAAAAACCAAAAAATACCTATAGATATATTTGTAACTACATGTTTATAAAAGTTCACCAAACTTTTCCAGATTTTGGAACAAACACTTGTTACAGATCAAGAATGGCCTAATTTAGTTAAATCAGTTACTCTCCCAACAAAATAAGGTGAGCAGAAATTGCTTCTGGACACAGCACTTTTTTCCTTATGCATGTTGCAAATAATGGATATGTCTTGGTGAATTTAAAAGCGCTGCTCTCCTCACAGGGAGTGATTCTCTACAGGTCTCTTGATGCTCAATAGCTCAGAGGAGGCTGTTATAACTTATACTACCTTTCAAGAACAGCCTAGGTTTAAGCCCAGGGCTCAAAGACTTGGATCTATTTAAGCCATCTTTACCCTGTTATCAATATCTGATTTTAGGATGAGACATCTTTTTTGTCCCAGTATTATATACAGGTAGTATATAGTTACACTGGTGTAACTTCTGATGTAAACAACACTGTATTGAGTTTGAAGTGCTTTGTAATGTCCTCGTACAAAAAAGCCGTATTCCAGCCTGTGTTTTACCACAACAGTGATATCGTATTGTTAAAATTGCACAGGCAGAATTGAAATAACGTTGAAATAGTGAAAATTTTCATGTACCTGAGCTTACACAAAAAATGTCAGAAAATTGCACTCTGGAGTATTTTTCCCACATCTGCTTAGTAAGATGCTGAAGGACCCATGGTAAATCATTTCCAATCTGAATGCAATTGGTTTAGTTTTTATATACAAAAAAGGAAAAATAGTAACAGAACTAACTTTTCATATTATTTAGCTAAATATTATGAATCATTAGAAGACAGCTTTTGTTAAGATAAAAATAGCATTGACTTTTCTTTTTGACATTTCTCAACTGAATTAAAAGAAACAAAATATCTTGAAGTGCAAAATAATAAAATTAAAAAGTGACATTTGTATTCAATTCCAAGCATCATTCTTTTGTTATTTTTTTGTTAAAAAGTACCTCTGCTTGGAATGTGTCTGTTCAAAGACTAACATATCTGTTAGTTGAACAGATACTGTAGTAACAAGCACAAGGAATTCAAGGTGGATTTATTGGGACAGCCAGAAAGTGAGAACCATCTTAAAATACTTTCAAAATGACAAAGTTATATGAGTTAAAGGTGGGGGGTGAGAGTAAAAAAAGACTGAAATTGGCCCCGGGTAAAGACAGGAAAATGGAATCATAAATCATATAAGACAGCTATGTTCTTTTATCCATGGATCCAGATGTTCCCACTAAATGTGTAACAACTTCAGAATTATTTTACAAGGAGAAGAAGGACTGTGAATATTCCATTTCTTTCTTTCTTAAACAACACTTGCTGGGAATGTTTGATGCCAAGTAGAAACTTTGACCTGTGCTTGCAGGAGAGCAGCATCTGAACAGAGTTCTTAAACATAGCGCCTAACCAACCTGGATTATGATATGATTTAAACATCCGGTGTTAAAAGGCTAAAGTTATACTGGAATCTTTGTGAAAACAGTGACTAGAATTGTATCTCTGGTTAAAGCATCTGCACAATATGAGACCAGATATCCTCACTGACTAGGAATTTATAAATGCTAGCCAGTAGCTCTGAATGATGGAGTCCTGTTAAAATTATAATAAGTTTCATACTGGTTTTGGAAGGAGATGAATATTAGATGGCAAGAAAATGAAATTATAAGTCACTTCAGATATGTTTTGAAATGGCAGCTCTGGACAGACCATGACAAAGCTATTTAAATATCTTCCAAGTGGAAATTGATTTTCCTCCCTCCTCTCTTTAAAATACAATAGTTGGTCATAAATTCTTTTCTTTTTTCAAGTAAAACAGAGAAGGAAAACTTTTCCCGCTCTTCTAAATATTTCTGTATTACCTAGAAGTAAAAGATGATCATACTTCTTTTATGGTAGTTCCTTCTAAAACCTAGTTTTGAAACTTAAAGACTACTATCTAGAGCTATTCTGTGCTCATCTGGAAAGATATCTTCTTCTGATGATAAAAAATAGCAAGCTACTGGATATTATTAGGTTATTTCTTTAATTACAACTCTGTGACTGAAGACAGCTATTAGATGATTATCACACCATTGTTTGCTGAAGAGGGGAGAGGAGGATGAGTCTGTTAAATCGTCAAAGATATGAATGCTCTTAAAAAAAGGTGCAGATATTATATTTTCTTTTTAATTTTATCTACAGAGACCAGAGCCAGTATTCTCAATTTAGCTCAATGCAGAGAATACAGAGAAAAAGAAAAGGTAGATAACATCTACCTCTGGATTCAGAAGTTACTGTTGTAGTCATAGTGATAAATAAGTACATCCACACTGAAACATCGTGAAGCTGATTCTTTGCATTGAACAAATGGGATCATTTGGTTAACAGTTATTACTTTTCTAGTGCTATATTCCACAGAAACCTGAGTCCCTGTAAACTTAAGGGTACTTCTCAGTGTGTTCTCTGTAGTTCAGCTGATAAAATTGAAGGTGATATCTGGTGTCTGTAGAATCTCTCTGTGTCTTTACATAAATGCAGCCACTTCAGAGCAGTAGAAATCTTTTGAAGATTTATCATGGATTGAGATGTGAGCATTTTTAAATAAGGTAGAAGACATTGGGCTCATCGTGTATTCTTTGGCAGATCTTTTTCTTTTAAAAAAATTCCTTTTTCAGTGAAAATAATTGTTTCCCAATTTGACAGGTCTCTGCTATATGAAATATATTGAACTTTTTGTTGTTATATAATGTAGTTAGGAAGAGGTGTGTTTTGTTTTGTTTTGTTTTGTTTTTTAACAAAACCAAAACATCTCTTCTTTCTGTTTTCTATATCTTCCCTCAAAACTTTTAATGGGGATGTGAGCTGGAAAAAAATAGTGTGACTACCTTTTTAAGATAAATTTTTAATAAATAGCTTAAAAGTCCCACAGATCTCCTGAAGAGTTTGGAGAGCCTGTTTTCTTTCTGACAGTCCCATTTTGGTTTCGATCAGCTCTGAAAGATCAGTGAA
Organism: Rhynochetos jubatus; assembly: GCA_027574665.1. Classification (NCBI taxonomy): domain Eukaryota; kingdom Metazoa; phylum Chordata; class Aves; order Eurypygiformes; family Rhynochetidae; genus Rhynochetos; species Rhynochetos jubatus. The sequence continues at coordinate 127,116,087 of CM050648.1, forward strand.
GCTAGTGACTTTAGCAGATTTTTCCAAAAGGCTGAAATAAACATGGTTATTTTCAGACATATGCCCAATTCTAATTATAATAACATCCAACACATGAAAAGCTTATAACTTTCCAAAAGTCGTATTAGATCTAAGGTTATTTCTTTTTTGGTTTTTTTTCCCTTTTCTGGGCTAAGAAAGCATCAAGACTACATTACTATTAATAGGAAAACATTGGGCTGAGGAAGTTTCTGTAACAGTGTTAAATGATTCCGTATTTCCTCCTTTGGTTTGGGTAGTGAGTATTTTTTAATTCTCACCTGTTTTTAAAATCCTACACAGTTTAAAAATTCTCCTTCAGTTTGTATATTATATTCCATTATTATATGGAAAGAACTGAAAATTCATCATTTTCAGTCCTTAATCATGACCATGTTACCTCTTTCCAAGGTATTATCCAAGTGTCAGTGTTTACTTGATGTGTCTTACAAAAAGGCTTTGGATCAGTCTATGAATAAAAAGCCAGGTATGTGGTGATTGGAAAATATTTGCGAGTTTATTTCCAAAAGCTGAGGCAACCTGCTTAGAGTTTAGAGTGAGTAGTGTGGTAAACACATTTGTTAAAGATGGGAAAGCACAAGAACGTACTGTGGGAGGAGTGAATTGGATGAGGAGTTTCTGTGTAGCTCTAGCATTCTGCTCAGCATATGGAGAGGTTGGTTTAACTTTAAAAAGGATGAAAATATAAAAATCTAAAATTGATTAGTCCTGCAAACTTTGATATGGCCTGAATATCAAACTTTGCTGTAGGAAAAAAGCTAGGTTAATCTAAACTAGTATAACAGTCCTAATATTACTATTGTTACAGAAGAAAGAAACAGATACCAGCCTGGAGTATTGTAACATGTAAACTCTTTAATCGAAGTATATGAAATACATTAAAAAGAAGATGTGACTGAGAGGAAGTAGTGTCTCAAAGCAGCATACTGGGCGAGGAGCTACCTGTGTTACTGCCCTTCATCCGTTAGACAACTGGGGAAAACAACCCAACACATATTCAGCCAGGGGCAGATGAACTAAGTTGAAACAAGTCTGCATTCCAGCCAGAATCATACTTCAAGTAGCATGAGCTTAAGTAATGTGAAGATGTATCAATGAGTTAAACTTAACATGGTCTCTTTCTCTCATGGAAAACAAACATATTTTGGGAAAAAGATGGTTTAATTATTCTAAGTGCTAATGATGTGAAATGAGGAGTGATGGGAAAAAAAGACTACATAGTAATCACTAAGAGTACATAAGACAGAATTGAAAACTAGAGGGAAGGGAGATTGGAATTGAAGTAATTATGAAAAGGTAGAGAAAATCTCGTTAAGAAGAAATGAGTAGAGGGGCTGATGAAGACAGCAAAGGACTATTGGAAAGAACCTTTAATAAAACAAGGGCCCTGAGACTGGATTGCTCACTGACCTGTGGAGCTCAGTTCCTGGGCTCAGCGGTCGAAGTTGACACAATTTCAGGAACAGATGTTGCTAATAATAAGAGTTCATACACCTCAAAAGTTCTAAGGGTCGAAGGAATAACCCTCATGGGCAGTGTATCTAGTATCACTACAATGAATGTACTGAACTAGATTTCAGCTGGTACAAATCAGTGTAGTTCCACTAGCCATCTCAGTAGTCTCTTACTGTAACTAGTACTTGCCTATAAATGTCATATTTGAAGCTTACTTTAATTTTTCTCCCATAAGAGGAACTATATTTCCCAGATTTGTTTGCATTATGATAATTGTTTCTGAGGTGGTGCTGACAAAAAGCCAGATAGGACAAAAAATTAGGCAAATAAACTACTTATTTGGTAGAGTCCATGTAATTGTAGTAAGACAGTTTGCAAAAATTCTCCCTTCATTTTTTTTTTTTAAATAAATAAAGCATGGAAGAGGAAGTTTAAAAATCTAAATCTTGCTGAAAACTCTAGTTTCACATCGAATCACCCAACTCAAGGGCGCAGGCAGGCAACCAAATTTCAAAGAAAAACTAGATATCAGCTAGACTTAGGTCTACTAATTTTTTTGTCTGGCTTAGATCTTTCCTTCCTTAGTTGTTCTGAGTTTCATTCTGAGCATCTGTCTTTCTACCTTGAACATACAGTGACCATAAGGACCTTGCTAACCATTGCAAATTTCACTATAGCTGCCAGACTTTAGCTTTACACTCTGAAGGGTTCAGCATAAATATGGCTAAAATCTTCAAAAAATCTGGAACCAGCTTTTTGCCCTGTCTACAACTCTTGGCTTTGAATGTGTGTGATATATGACAAATGTTCACTGTTTCAACACTTTGCTGCCTCATATTACTGATCAACAAAAAGACAAAGGATTTTTTGCCTTTAGGTGATGATTTTTTTCTGATGCAAGTTGGCAATGAATCAGATAGCTGTGGATGGCATTGCACATTAATAGAATGATGACTGGCTGCTCCATAGGAAAGCGTCACATTGTATTCTAAGCAATGAATGGATATTTTAATTTTTTTTTTAAACTCATAAAAATTCATGGAACCTGGTTGACTAGAATTTGGAAATATTCTATTAATGTCAGTGTAATCAAAAGTTACTCTGGAACCTTTTGATAAAGGCATCTAAAAGATCTGGCTTTTGTTCCAGAATTCCTGACAGACTTTCACCTATTCTTTGGTGAAAAAATGTAGATGCTAATAGGATGAATATACTTGCTTAGAATGTAAATAATGCTCTTTGGGGAATAGGTCATCTATTTTTCTGTTTTGGACATCCCCTGTAATGGGCTTCCATAATGGAATATGCCAGACTGCAGCTGTGTTGGTTGCTTGGGAGAATTAGGAAAGTGATTTTAATTCTTTGCTGTCTTAAGTATCTTACCTGGCCTTAGGAGGATCAAGGGACACAAGCAAGGCCTCTGAGACTTCCAGCCTAATTTTACTGCATTGTTCTTTTTTTATTGAGAAAGTAATATTGTTGGCAAAAGTGAGAATACAAAACACTAATGCTATTTTTTTTTACCCTTGGATTTCATTCAATAAATTTATTTTCCTCAAGCAAGGACCAGGTGTTGAGACCCATTTCATTAGCCCTTTCATGCAAATGCAGGGAACTTCTGACCCTGCTGTATATAATTGGAAAGCTGAGTAATTACATGTTATATAATTATATGTTCTTTGAAAATGGACCCAGGCAACAGTTTGCAGCCAGGAAAAAAAAAAAAAAAAACCACAAAACAAAACCCAACAAACCAAAAAATAAAACCCTCATGTACTCAACAATGATTTTTCTTTATTTGCATTTTATGCATGAATGAGTGTTTTTTTATCTGCTTTTTTATGCTTTCTCTATGATATACAAATATTGAAGAGTAAGGCTTTAAAGGAAAGACCATAAGAAACCAAAAGATTTTCTGCTGTCCAGGAGAAACACGCTTTTTCCTATCTCTTCTCCCTCTCCAGACTTTAACTGATTATCTTCATGTTGCTATCCTGTTGCACTGTTTTACACGCTTTGGTATTGGAAAGACCTGAAATGAAGGGCTGATGAAGGAATGTATTATCTAAAGAAAAATAGTATGTAAAGACAGGAGAAACGTGGAGACAAAAGGCATGTGACCATGTTGAGCTATACTGTGGTACAGCACTGAAAAAATAAGAGGTCAATTTTTTATTCAATCTAGGAGAACACTTTTTGGTGGTTTTCTTTTGTCCTGTATACAAATTACTGCAACAGTGTGACTACTATAATTATTTCAGCGTTTCCTAGGTGCTTAGGAAATTCAAGAAATTTCTTTCACATACCATATTGCCTTCTGTCTCCACATCAACCTCTCCAAGCATGACATGCAAATAGGGGCCAGAAAAAGTTAGTTACATGGACTTCCGTGTGACAAGAACCCTTAGGCCCTCCTTCAGGGAAGATGCAGAGCTGGTTTGAGCAACAGTTTCAACTGACAGAAGGGGGAAATAAGGTGTATCCAAAAAGTGTGAAGACATAGCTAATCAGATCAGTTCTGAATATAAATAGAATGCAAAGAGAATCTAAAGAGCATTTTTATATGCAAGTATGTAGAACAACCCACTTTCCACACAAGAGTGGGTATTGCTAGAGCCTATGTGACTGATAGTATTGCATGACCACTTAATGGACAGTCTTCTTCACAGCTATCAAGTGCCAGAACTGATGTTTTTGAACTTTTGCTGTATTGTTTAACATGAAATCCTGAGTAGAGCATACAATCAAGAACCGGGTGACTATGTAGGGACCATATTTCTTTCACTGTGGAAAGTTTAGAAGCAACTGTGAAAAGAATTCCATCAGTTAGCAAGCTGATCTTATTATTGCACTTTGTCTTTTTCTTTACTGATTATTCATTGACATGAGGCAAGTTTCAAGAATTGCCATGCTGGGAAAAGGTTAATTGTCTGTTTAGATAATGAATAGGAAGAGAATATTTAATTCTGTAGCTGCATCATTCATTGTAAATATTCTGGATCAAGGACTTCTTGGATTTCATTTGTTCAGTGCCTAGCACAATAGTTCCCCTGATTGGGTTCCTGAAGTATTACTGAAATAGAATGAATTGATGAATAAATGAATAAATAAATACCTAACCAAATGTTTCAGACAGAGGCATGAAATCCTTTTTATACACCTAAAAGTGGTATAGTATCCTCTATAGAGGAAAACAATTCTTCCTAACAGATGACAATCATTTTAGAATAGGAAGATTCATAATCCATATAGTCTTTATCCTAATGTGTAATTGCAAATGCCACCTAAATACAATAGCAGTACGTAATTCTTGTATTAAATTTGACAAGTTCTTTTTTAATTGTATCTCATAAGCCATTGTTTCATAGGTTAATAGAGTAGAGGAAAAAAATGTAAGAAGAAAAAAGGAACAGTTAAACAAAAGCAGGCGAAGCAAATTGGAATAAGTGAGAGAAATAATGATTAGTGTACATAATAACTCCCTGCATTTTTTCCCTGAATTTTCTTAATTATCTCAATATGTTCCTAGTGTTTCCTATTCCTGTGGGGTATTTGCTAAATTAGACCTATTTGAGACTCCAGAACTGCATGCAAATGAAGCCTGCTGATATTGCAGTTTTCAAATGTACTTATGAATAGTCACACAGCTGCGCTGTACAGCACCAAAGCAGCGGATGTTATTCCTTTGGCAACATGAGCTGGTATAGCATAGGAAGTTTGGGATAATTTTCTGAAGCCATTCCAAACTCTCTGGTACAGATTCTCAGCCTTTCTGTGACTTCTTAGGGCCATTCTGACAGTTCAAAGCAACTGTAAAGTCAGCACTTCCATCCTGTTAGGAATAAGGAAAATTTAAACCTTCAAAACTACTCTGCAAATTTCAAGAGAACAGGTCTTTTGTAAAGTTTTTTGATGCTTCTGTTTATTTTTCCACGAGAGAAAATACCCAGACAATATCCAAATGCCCATGCATCTTGGAACATGCTGCATATCCTATCAGCTGAAAGTATAAGGGAAGTGTTAGTAGAGAGCTGCTTGGATTTATTTAAGTCATTATACACTGAACAGTCAGTGGTGCCCGTGTTTACTTCCATGAGCACATATGCTGTTTTGAAATCCAGGGGTAAAAGTAGGTCCTTGGAAAAGGTTCCCTCAGCAGCTTGACTCTACTTGAATGGTGAAAGTAAGCAGAAACATCTCATAAATTACTACTAGGGATTCCCTGCTGTGTAGTAGTCCTGAATTTCAGTCTACTCACATGCTGTGTCTCTAAAGGAGTACAAGAGACTAAATGTGCTTCACCTATTCCAAGATTTCTTGCCAGTCACTGCTACATAACAAAATAATTCCCAATTTGCTTAACCCTAGGTAGGAATGAATATATACTTGAGTCACAGTTTCTATTTTTTGCACTCAACCTGTTGTGTGGCCTGAGCAACTGACAAAAAACCACATTTTTTCATAGCTATTTGTGTTCCCATCATGCTCAGTCTGGGGTTTCTAAGCTTGTAATGGAAGAAAGGAAAAAATCCTTTCTTTCTCAGTCTTAATTCATAGTGTCTAGGATGCAAGGTGAACATCACTAGTTTCAAACATTAAAGACATAATGCCTTCTTCCTAACTGATTCATTTAATCCTCTAAGAAACATGTTCTGCCAGAAAGAAAGGTAGCGGGTGATGTTGTAGAGATACATGTGTAGTGTACCAGTCTGCCTTCATCAAGAAGTGCAGCAAACTGCAGCAGGAGCCCTAGACCTTGGATATGACCCTGAATGTACTTTTTTCTGCACCTTAGATCTCACCATTGGATGTATTTATTGTTTTTTTTACTTTCTCTTGAGACTTATATTTAAGTTAGTTATTTTTGACCATATTGCTTTTTAATCCTATGAGGAATGGAAAGGAAAACAGTTTATAAGGTTTGTAGTGACCTTGAAAGCAGAAACAGCTGCCAAGGTCATGTTCAGCCTGTTGACTGAGTTCAGCAGGGATCTTTCAGGTTGACCAGTTTTGCCCCTGCTAAAGGTATCACATCAGTCAATGGAAATCCCAGGGAGAAAATGGGTTAGACATTTCTCCCTTCAAAGACAAAGAAATGTTTATACATGCACATATTTGAATGTACGTGTGATGTGTTTTGCAAATCATGAGGAATATCTGATAAGAAATCATGTCGTGCATACTAAGACTATACAGCTTGCAATTACGTTTCTTGAAGTTGCCATTAAAAGTGAACCTTTAATTCAGCTTTGATGTGCTATGTATTTCTGATAGAGGGCAGTAAGATTTTTTCTTTCTCCAATCCAGAGATTGACAGCACAGAATAATTGAAAAATGCTTCATAAAATGGTCCTGTGGGAATTTTTTCTGTCTCTTCACTATCAAATTTCATCATGCTTTTTAGGGTCAAATAAGGGGATACCACACACACCACATCCTCATCCCCATCACACTGTGAGCCTTGAAATTTAATAGAGATTTGGAAAATTAGCAGTGTTTTTTCTGAATGGCCATGAATAATAAAATGCTTGCAGTTGGAATGCAAATGACAATTCATGATGGAAGATCCATATTACAATACAGTGTATCCTTTGCCTTATTGGGTCTGTGGTAGAAAAAAATCTGTGTGTGAGACAAAGGAAGATAAATTGTCTGTAAGTAATACACAAAAATTGCTCAAGGAACTTTCTTTTCCAGCTATATGTTGCATTCATTAATAATTTCAAGTTAGTTTTTTCAATCTTGCATGCTTCTCTACATAACTAAGGTCTGGACTGTAATGGAAGGAAAAACGAAGTATGCAGGTTTGTGCAAAGTGTTTGCAAATTTCTTGTTTAAAGAAGCAACTAGTTCAGTCAGAGCTCTTTGTGCAGAGTAGTGCACAGTGACTGGCAACAAAAGGACATGGGTAGGCTGTGGAAGGGGTAGCAGAAAAAGTGTATTTTCTCATTTTCCACTTTTTGTTGGCTCTTAGACGATTTGCATCTTTGGGATCTCCTGTGATCTTGTCATTCCTTCACCCTGGTGGTCACGTCATGAACCAACACCAGGTATAGAACGGTGACTTAATCATTCTCAGTTCCAGCTGAGACTTTTCCGTATCCAAAATACAATTTCTTTCTACAATTTAAAGGGAAGCCATGAAAATAATACCTGTCATCTACCCTGATTAGTTTCTTGGTCCTTAGATACAGCATCATAAGCATATTTAAGGAAGAAGTGTCTTTGAAGATTTAAAACTGTTATTAGCCTTGTCAGAGCTCTGGCACGTGAGCAGTATGAAAGTAGTGGCTATTTGCTATGGTTGTGTTTTCTTTAAGCTTTTTTGATTATTTGGGGTTTTGCATCTCTATGTAGCTAAACTGATGGTTTTCCTTCATTTGAGAGGAAAAGCAATATTTTTTTACAAGATAGTTTTGGGATTTTTTTAAATAAAATGGAATTGTACTCTAAAAGCATCGCATTCTTTTCAAGTTTCATATTTCTTTCATGATACCTGTTATAAAAACTGAAAACATTGTAATCCCACTCAACAGGCCACAGTGCTTTATTTTCTTTACCTGTTCCTCTGTACTTTCAAGGTTGGATTACTGCAGGCTTCCAAATTATTCCACACAGCCTATGTCTTTACACAGATTTTAATAGCCAAAGTTTCATGAGGCTTATAAATGTAGTTTGGTCCAATGGGAACCAGAGTATACATTTCTCATTATATTAATTTTAAATTCATGGTGTAGTTGAAGGCTAATATAAGAATATTGATTTAAATGTTTCAAATTCTTTTTATACAGAATTTATCAGACTCACATTGTCCATCCTGGATTGCTTTTCTTTTTCCTTTCACCTACTGTCCAGCTCGAATGACTAGAATGAACTTCTCATGTTAGAGGGGTTATGTGTATTTTGGGCATGTAATAACATCTGTATGGTGGGAGAGACAATTCAGGTTTCCAGAAAAATGCAAACTATAAAAGAGAGGCAAGGGACTAATTTATCTGTCCTGTGATTTGCACCATACTCACTTTGAGCTGGCAGTGGTTGGAAGAATTATACTGATGGAGAAGATACAACTTGATTGTCCTAGTGTGATGACAAAGTAATTCAGTTACAGCTTTATCTCTGTCTAGGCACTTAAGTCAAGTTACAGCTGCTCTGAAGGTACGTCATTGTCCCAGATAGAACTACAGTCCTTAAATACTCAGTAGAATCAACCATTTATCAGACCTAGTGAGTATATTATGCCTAGTAAATTATTCTTAATAATTTTCCATAGACAAAATTTTCTCAAGAAGACTAGGAAAATAAACACATATGCCGAACAGCTTTGAAAAATGTTGTCAAGATCTGATGAGCAGTACAGCACTGTTAAGTTGATATTAAACCCACTGCTTTCCTCACATGTATCCCAGTGAAACCAAAGACTATGTACTGTTGGCATATGCTTATTTCATAAATAACGGCTGTCATTAGCATAAATCTTTTTCTTTTTCTTGTCTAGGCAAAGTGATTACATCATTATTAAATTTTGTAGTACCCTGGGATAAATTTTAAATTTCTAGTGAGAGGGAAAAAAAATTAAATATTGCATCCATATAGATTTTATTTGAGATACATCTGGCTTTGAGTAGTTGAACATCCTGATGTTCAAAGCATTCATAGTAGTGTGCTTCACAAAGGCAAAATGAAACTAAAATAAGAGGATATGCTGCAACTTTTGAAAGTGGTAGAGAAATTTTAAGACAGCTTATATGGACTCTATAAAGGTTTCAGCAATATTTTGGAGGACTTCCTCTGTTTGGAGCCAAAGGTGGTAAACGGTGAAACAGTGCTTTCCCCGCTCAGGCTGAACATTTATTACATCAGATCAGACCAAAGCTACAGATCCTTCACAAGACTGAAGAAAGAGCTGACTAGGTACTGTTTATCATTACTAGATAATTCTCAAACCAGCCATCTGCTTACTCAGGAAAGCAGAAGAGGGAACAACACTAAGGTGTAGTCATTGATTTTGCTGAAATTAGGCATTTTTTGCATCAGGATTAAAAAGTGTTTATGGAAATCCCTGGCTGGGGGAATTTCTGGTTTCTCTTTTTTCCTTATCAACGATAGATTTTATGATCATGGAGTTTATCTTTCGAAGCCACTGTTACACATGCTGAGACCCTTCATTCCAGGAAGTCGTGAAACATCTACCTGCCAACAGGAAATAGTGAGTAAATACATTCTTTTCTTTGCTTGCAGACATAGCTTATGCTTCACCTATTAAACTGTCTTTATCTCAGTCCACACGTCTTTCCATCTTCCTTCTATTTTCTGCTTGTCCCTCAGGAGAAAGGAGTGAGCAAAAGAGTCCGAGTGTTCAGATGTTGGGTGGAGTCAACCCACAACAGTAGATCATATTGCGGTAAAGAAACACAGGGATGTGTACTGAATGTAGCATGACCCTGTAGAAAAGGACACATCATTGCTTTTCAAATTTGTACTAATTTTTTTTAACGTGCTGGACATGATATTACTGCGTATCACCATTAAAAAGTTCTTCATCATCTTTGTATCCCAGTACAACTTAGTTTTATTACTCAAAGTTATTTTGTTCTTTTTAGCATGCTCACTTAAGGAAAAGATGGAGGCAAATCCATTGCAATTCTGTGACCAGACTGAAAGATGTCAGAGGATAAAAACTAATGATTTCAGCAAAAAGGTATAAAACCAAAAGACACAGACGCTTATACTCCAAGCCAGGAAAACTCTAATCTCATTGGTGCCTCAGTATTGAGGATGTGTTGTCATCTCTGTTATTGCTGAAACTGCCTTCAGGAAGTGTAGAGGGCAGGCTATCCTCCATGTTTGCAATGTGGCCTATTTTACTGATTTTTGAAATTCAAATTGGCTGAGATAACCCAGCTGGATAGGACTGCCTTGATTTATAGCAATCCCTAGAGCAAAGTAGATACTCAGGTCTATTCTTTGCCACTTACTTGCAAATAAGAGGTTTGGAAAACAGGCTGTTAGAAATGCAGGGGACTGTTTACTGAAATGTCATGTGACAAAGACCGTTGAAGACTGCATTAGAACATGTTAAGCTTGTGAAAATCATTTGGTGAAATGCTTTAATTTGCTATAACAACATTTAAAAGGCTTAAAGCAATTAAAAAAACATCGTGAGGAGATTAAAAAAACCCAAACCATTCAACAACACAACCAGTCAGGCACAGGTACAATGGAACCTTGTACCTGCCTAGTAATATCTCTTTGTGTGACTCTACAAACATATCCCTGCTACAACTATGGTAAACTTCATTCAGTAATAGTTTTCATAATTAAGTATAATATGAGACAGATTTCAGGATAATTTGACAGTAAAACAGATGGAAACAGTGCCTAGTCTGACAGAATAATGTTCATAAATTATGCAGTCACTGATGGTAAGGCTGTTTATGTTTTTATACTCTTAAAAATATTCTCTGTGTCTTTGTGTAGTTGATCAATGCTGTTTTTTCTATACTTTCCCTCAGCTGTTCACTCTCTTACTTAGACACTGGTCAAATAGCAGCTCAGTATAGTGTGTTGAGACGGAAAATCAATTGGATCCAATAAAGAGATACGCTTTTAAAATTTGTGTATGTCAGTACACATGCACCAGAGGTATAGAAAATTGAATAGAAGTTGTGATAGTGTTGCCATCTCACTGGGGAAAAAGCATAAATGAAACCAACTTACTTTCAGTTTAAATCATATTATGGTTGACTGAGAATGTCAGCCTTTTTCTGTTCCATGAAAGGTCCAAACCAAATGGCATAAATTCCAAGAGGGGACTCAACCACCCTGGAGCAGGGTTCAGAGGCAGGCTTTCATTCATGTGTGACAGGATGAACAGCAAGACAACATTAAGGATCTGTGACAGGAGTTACAAGTCAGTGACTGTGTTTATAAGATGTAATTAACATCACTATAAGGCAAAAGGTTTATCTACCAGAACTTTGTGATTTTGCAATTTGATTGCACTTTCCTTCCCAAGCATTGAAAAAATACTGCAATCATAGGAAAAAAAAATGTAATACATAGTATGTATACACACACTACATATGTATATATGTGCACAGTATATAATATTGAAATAGGTGCATAATGAACTGAAAAAATGTTGTAATTCCCACCCCTCTTGGATATATTTGGGAAGTTGCAATCAGTAGAGTTAGCAGTTAGTTTTAGTTAGTTTTTATCTTGGCGATTCATAAGATTTCTGTTCTTCACAACTTTCCCTCTATTTTCAGTAATGGATTTTACTGCTCTGTTGGGTCAAAAATAGTCTTGTAGTTAAGGCACAGAACTGAGAGGCGAGTATAATCAAAGTTAGAGCTAAAGCATTGTCAATTTGTCTCAGTTTCCAATTACCAAAACCAATAATTAAAATAAGGACAACATTGATGGTTATGAAAAGCTTTGAAAATTTTCTGTTTGCATGCCAGTATCTATGTTATGTTTTCTGCTGAAGACCAGAAAATGCCACTGTTGAAAACAAGATCAAGTATTCAAACATATAAATACATTTCTTCATTTTCTTAAAATAATTGCTCAGACTTTCAGGAGAAGTTATTCAAAAATTTTAGTGCTAGAAGCAAGAACAACACAGTCTTTTTTTTCCCCTTTATTGCAAACCAATGAGCCTCAAAATCAACCCCAGGGAATTACAAATGATAGTTCAATAAGACATAAGACATAGTTAGTTTTGTACACGTTTCTCATACCGAAACATTTTCCTGAGGTGGTAAGGTTTTCTTATCTATTGGGTAATGAATGACTAACCTACTGCAACACATTTCTTTCCACAAGGAATTCTGACTCCAGGAGTATAAAAACAAAGTGTTCTAATTTATAAGCGCAAGGAGATTCCATTATCTTTTTTCGTAATAACTGAGCTTTAGTACTTTTTTTTTCCCCCTTTATTTAGGAAGACCTACAGGAAATTAGAAGTGTTAGACCAAGTTATTTCAGTTCTTAGAGAAGATATTTACAGCAGTTTGCATCAAGTATTTTACTTTTTATTGTAGACTGGGGACAGTGTTTTATGCTGTATTTGGGTTTTAAAGTGCCCATTTACTGAGGCTGTTATTGACCATTTTTGCAAACGAAAGTAAATGTCCACATCTGCTATAAAGTCATCCTCTAGCACCTCAACAGGGTGATAGGAAAGCTATGCCAGTATATTGAACTTAGACTCTCCCCAAAATAATATTTGGTTGCTGAAAAGCAACTATTCACCTACTGAAAATGTTACTCCTTTGTTACTGTTTGCATGATATTTGTTAAGAGTTTGAGGCAATTTGATTCAGATGAATGGCTGTTGAAATCACAGCTACTTTTTGAACCTGTGGTTTAAAATTGTTTCCAACTCTGAAAATTATCTTCCTGACAATTTTTCATCCTCTCTGAAAGCCATTCTGCCTTTACTGTAGGCTACAGATGGTCCAGTCCTCCTTACTCTAGAGACCTAGATCTGCCCACACATTCCTTGGTTTCTGCTGCAAAAATAGGCAACAGCAAACAAGAAACAGTTCTGGCATTTGATATGGCAAAATAAAAATCTTTGTAGGGCAGATTTGGACTTTAGCCAAACTGATGTATCCCAAAATACTCAAATACTGTGAAGCAGTTCAAATTCAAAATCCACCATGTTAGCATTCAGCTCAGCATTGCACTAAAAAATAAACATAGTTGAAATATGGAAGACATTTTCTAAAATTCCTGTTGAAAAAGTGTCATGGTTTAACCCAGCTAGCAACTAACCACCATGCAGCCACTCGCTCTCTCCCTCCATGTCAGGATGGGAGAGACAATCAGGAGGATAAGTGTAATGGTTATTTGGAAAGAAAACCACTGTAACTCTGAACGGCTGCCCTTTCCTTCTTCCCCTAGCTTTATATGCTGAGTATGATGTCATATGGTATGGAATATCCCTTTGGTCAGTTTGGGTCAGGTGTCCCCACTATGTCCCCTTCCAGCTTCTTGTGCACCTCCAGCCTACTTGATGGAGAAGCTGGAAACTCCTCGCTGAGTATGAGCACTGCTCAGAAGTCACTAAAATATCAGTGTGTTAGCAACATTATTCTCATACTAAATACCGAACACAACACTATACCAGCTACTAGGAAGAAAATTATTTCTGTCCCAGCCAAAAGCAGGATGCATGGTTGAACCCCAGCTGAAGGAAAAAAAACCCCTAGTCAGGTGACCAAGGAAAGTTCCATGTTTTTCTTGACTTCAAACCAATCTGCCATTCTGTCTGTCTTCTTACTGTAGAAAACAGCTGGTTTTAGACCTAAGAGATCATTCTTTGTTATTTAGAAATGCTTAAGTTAGAGCACAGTGTAATAGTCTAAGGCGTAACCCATGCAGGAAATCCTATTTAAGGCTAACATGACAACAGAATTTACAGCTGTTGAGTGCTCATCAGCAGAACTAATGCTTGCAGAATCTGACCCTTCCTTAATCTCATTTTCAAAAAGTGATTTAGATACTCTTTCTTTCATTTTTAACAAACTACTGTTAGAGACATCAGTAAACTAAAGCCATTTAACATCTACTAGAGGTGTCCTTTGAGTTTTAGGGAAAAGATTAGCCAAGACTGACTATTACTTGTCATACAGGTAACTAGAACCTTCTTACTTTCTGTTCCACCCTCTCCCTAATGCTTTTCTCTGGCTGCTTGAATATTATATCATATAGATCATCACACAATTAGAATGCTTGAAATCTTAAAATTACTTCATTGTCTGATTCTACTGCATAAATACTGTTACCATTTGCTTGTGCTTGCTTATGTCAAAATGAACATTGACACCTATGTCTTGACTTTGTTCTTACCTTCTCAGTTCGTGAAAAATTTATGAATGACATACGTGATTAAACATGAAAAGGGCAGTGCTCTGTTGAGGTTTACTCATACACATACCTTCCCTACTTTTTGCTTCTTGATTATGTTAAAATCTTCATCCTGCCCTAGTGTAGGCTTCACTTAAATGCATTTTCATTCTCCTGCAGTCTGTTTTGGAACACAGTATTGATGTTTTAACACTATGTATACTTAATTGGCAATTAAGTAAACATCGTGAATTATTAAAGAAACCTAGACCTAGCTATATCCAATTGCAGGTATCATTAGCCCACAACAGACATCCTTTCCCTACAAACATTGCCTACTTGTAAAATACCGTCAGTTCAAAAACATCATCAGTGTACCATACTGATCCCTAGTGCAGGTCTTTTTTATGCCTCAAAGCATAACATTTAATTACACCCTCCTGCTTTTCAATTCCTTTGGAGCCACCACCACAAATATGTAGGAACAACATGCTGTTCCAATTCCTTCTTAAATCCCTGCTTTTTGACATTCCAAATGTATAGTTTGTGATGGCCACAAATACAATTTCTGGTATAGCTGCAGACCACTACAACAACTTTTGCTTACCTTCTGTTCAAATTAATGGCAAAAGAGCAGTTGACCACAATGACAAACTTGATCTACTGAACACAGTAGAAAATGTTTGCCATTGGTGTAAAAACTTTGAAGACAATTCTTACACTATATAATAGGCTATATTTGGTTCAGAAAAAAATCTCTATATGATATAAATGATGTAGTTTTATTAACATTATTATATGAAAACATTGAAGTCCATCATATTAATAATCACTGGAATGCTGGTATATTTCAGGAACCAAAGCCTGTGCCTGGAAACACGTTAAACATTTAGAAACAATTCTTCCTGAATTGCTTTCTGATAGTAAGTCCTACTGAAATACAATTTTTCTTACAGTATTTTTCATTCCCCTTCTCTAAACATTTGTTTAGTGTTGTCATGTACTGCTAAACAGCTGCCACATTTTATTTTGGGCACAATTCTGTTTCAGTGATGAGTAAAAAGATTCCTGGATGTATATTTTCAATCATTACTATTAACAAAGAGCTTGCCTCATGAGGAAAGTCCTCATTTTCTGTTTCACGTCTCTTATTCTGAGATGTTAAACTTGATATTAATTTTCAAGAAAGCCACTACAGTAAATTAAAACAGAGTTAATTTGCAATGTTTGTCACAGTTTTAAGATAGTTTTTACAGGAGCTGCTTTTTCTCCTCAGAACAACTGTTCTAAAGGTAGCTATTATCTTACAGTCTCAAAGGTCAACTATAGACCTAGGAGACATCTGGTAGGAACCCCATTGTCATGGAGAGGAATGGCATTCTCTTCTGCAATGCTTGTACTTGACCATAATGTCAGTCATTTACCTTGATCACTTTAGAAAAATGCCATTTTCACAACCTGGGGTGTAGTCCTGCATAACAGACCTAAAGGCATGCACACAGAAAAAGAAAATACATATAACAATGTATGTGAAAATGTGTACTGTCTCTCTCTAAATCAAGTTTATATATCACCACTGCACTAATACTTCAACATAAAACCATGGGATGTTTTGTTATTCAGCCCTTATTTTCTTTTAGGTGACTTTGTCACTAGGAGTCTTGACTAAGAAATAGAATACTAAAGGAGAGGATTAAGTGAATGTATCTGAAAAAAAAAAACCCACCATGTAAAAGTAGATGGGAGAACAGTTCTAAGAGGGCCTCATCTACATCATACCTGTTTTTTTAAACAGTGTGACCTCCTTGATAACCACCTTATACTTCACTGTTAGAACGATATTGTATATTTATCTAGGGGATCATTAACAGTACATTGAATGCATGATTCAATAACAATGTTGAAGTTAAAATACCATATGAATATAAAATTCCCTTTCAATCTTGCTCAGCCTAATTGAAGGCTTTTCCTTTTTTTTTTTTTTTAAATAGTCTACTATTTCAGTTAGCATTATGACAGAGAAAGCAGGAAGGGAGAGGGACAGCAGAAAGTTTATTTTGATAACATTCTTGTTCATGTGGAAGAAGATTACATTACATGCAGTTTGATCCCCAGATAAAAGAGTGCTCAAAGAAACAGCAGCAGACCCCAATTATAATGAGCTTCCAAGCCTTCAATCTAAAAATGAAGGAATCCAACTGTTTATTTAAGGTGAGGGCTTTTTTGTAAGTGAGAAGTGTTAGGGGAGTGATGCCCAATTAACTAATTGACCTGATAGGAAGATGAAGCCCCTCATAAAAGAAAAAGGAAAAAGGTCACTTTCAAAATTCATGCCTTTTCTTGTTGTGATCATCCTAATTAGCTTCTGATAAAACTGAAAAGTGAGGTGAGGAGTAGAAGGATTTGCTTCTTGAAGAACCCATGTGAGAAACTAAACAGCACATGATTAGTTGGAATGTGTCAGATATTTGAACACAAGGTGTGCCTGCTTTTTATTTCATCTAGGTGCAATGAAGTTTAATGGAACGACAAATATATTTGAGTTCCACTCCAAGGACTGCAACCCTGGTGATTGATTTTTTTTTATAAACAATTATTTCAAACTGGTTTAGATAAGTTCATTCTATCATTCATTGAATGTATCCCCAAGATACCTATTAAGGGGAAAAATCCAGAATTGTCAGGTGGCTTAATTACTCATTTCAATTCTGGGGGGGTTATGAAGAAGTACACCTATAAACATGATGATTAAATTACATACAAATGATGAATTCTTTCAGATCTCTAGTCAGTGCAAAGTGTACACATACACCCCAGTTTCACTAGCTTGGAAATATGGCTGGTGATAGGCTGTCACAAAACCAAGAATAGTATTTGTTGGAAAGGAAGATAACAGAAAACAATGAACTGAGAGCTTAGAAGTTTTACCTGGGGGGAAGCAAGAGGATTGAGGTGCTTAGTGCTTTCAGCTCTTGAAGTACACAGGTGTTGAGCGGTCATAACACCTCAAAGGAAGCACAAAATTACAGTTGTAAGATTCTGGTGGTTTCATTTCACAAGAATAGTATCACTTCATAGTATAACATGATGATCGTGATGATCAAATACTGAAGTTCCTTCCTAAGGCTTTGTGCCTGAGGTTGAGAGCCAAGACAGAAGAGCAGATTAATACGAAGAAAAAGATGTGCAGGTCCATGAGCTTGTCGTGCTCAGAAAATTTCCTGGCCAATGTATTTTCATGAACTTTAATTTATATTACAAAAATAGTTTTTGCCCCCCTTTAAAGCATATCAATGATTTCAAGTGTTGCAGAAAAAAAACCAGCTGACATAAGTCATACCTTTTCTTTCTGCTGCATCATTTTCAAGTTCAGCCACATTCTGTCTTTCAGTTTGAGTGAATCACATTAAATAAATATGATCAGCAAGATGTACTCTGAGCACAAGCAGAGTCTGCAGCATTAACCTGGAAGATTTTTCTCTGAACCTTCAACTCAGAAATGACTTGCAATAAGTGGACTAGCCATAATTTCACACAAATATAAAAGATTACTTTCCCTTATATTGAACCTTACTTTTAAAGTATGTGGCAGCTTTACTTTGGCAGAACCCGTATGGCTGCAACATGGTCTTTCAGCTTTTCTTCTCCAGCATTAAACTGAAATTATTTCTGTCAGCTTATCAAGGAACAGTTGTTTTCCTTTATAATTTTCTTTTAATGCATCTGGAAAGCTATTTTATACTTGTTTTCAAAACTTATTACTGTTCAAGTGTTCAAGTATGCATCTAAGAACATCCTGAGAATGGTGATAATTGTCACAAACCATGTTCTCCTTCAGTCACTCTATAGAACACCTTCCTCTACAGAGGGGGAGCCCTGCACAATTTTTTGTGGAAATACCATGGGCTAAATTGCTACTCACTGAAAGCAAGGAATCACATTTTCTTCTCAAAGTATGTTGTGTATAAAGTATACTAGTATATGTTTGCATTTTGAGTTAGAGATGAAAGAGATATTGAACTTTAATAAACAATTATTTGCTGTCGTCTAGAGTTGAAGAAGCTTGTAGTAGAGAGACTTAATGCATTTGATTCTCATTTTAGAAAATGTCTCTTGTTTATTTCTCGGCCTCTTACTCTTCCAACCAGCTTTGGAAAGCCAACATAGCATGCTCCACAGATAATTAGGGGCTTTGACCTGAGATAAGAGAACAGAAGGAGTTTGGGGGCAAGAAGGTAATTAGGAAGAACTAAAAGACACAATACCCTTCGCTACGCCCACCCCCTCCCCTCCCACCTTCTTGGAATAGAAGAATGACGATTTGTGTGATTTTTCCAGTATCAGCAGCTTTTTCACTACACTGTGACTCCATCATCCTTCTTTTGTCTTCAATCCAGTTTTCTGCTTTTTAAAATTATCTAGAAGCAAACAAGAAGCATTTTCTCAATTTTTATTAATAACATGGGAGGACTAGTAAAAATGACTGATCTTTATCTGGAGCATAATAATGTACTAACAACAGAAGCAAGTCATTGCAATACCAGTGGTACCAATTATTTGATATAGCTATCAAAGGTAAAACATAAAACAAGAGCAGAAAGTTTTAGACACTAGTATAGATTACTTGTACACATGCTCCATATTAAAATGGAATTGTTAAAGCTATAAAAAAGACCCTCACCTGTACCTTTCAAACAAGTTGGCAGCAGGTTTATTCTATTTTTTTGTGTAGATGTGCTGAACATTTCCTAATCTTTTGAGTTACAGGTATGAACAGAGATAGTTTCTCAAAACAAAAAATATTTTAAAAAAAGTGCAAACTTGCACAGAAACAGCCACAGTGCATCTGATGAACAGTCTGTCTTAACTCCAAGTAGAAGTATGACATTTTGAGGATTTAAATGAAAAAAATCACTAGGTTCACTTTAATCCCTTAGCCTAGAAATGATTTATAGTCTTCACTTTTCATTTTTACACAGTTCAGCTAGAATGAAATTACAGAAACTGAAAAGTCTTTTCAGAGGAATTAAAAAAAAAAACATAACAACAGAACCAAAGATACTATGTTTCTTCTGCCCACTATGTGCTAATTAGTGTTAAAATCTGTAATCTGCCTCAAAGGAAGATACTGTGTATCTTCATGAACAAGAAGAAAATAATACCTTCTTATTCAGGACCAAGTACAAGATTTGTTTTTCAGAAAGTTGATTGTTTCCAAAGTATGATTTTTGCAGGACAAATACAAAGTATGTATTTGCAGGACCTTTGAGTTAGTGGGAAGCCTATACTAATTCTGTAAGGCACAAATAGGAGCAGACAAGCCCTATCTGGGGTAGTTTTTCCATATTGGAAAACAGAATCATGTAGATTTATAATTCTTTAATCGATTAGGGATATTAGAAACTTGCACAAAACCTTGTAAGATAGCTGACATAGAACATTCAATGCTACATTAAATGGTAATCTCAAGCATTTTAATCCTTCTTTGACTTCAAGTAGTTATATGCTGACTAACATGTCTGGTTATTCATTGCCCAAAAATGTGTTGTAAATTCCTGTTATGTCTAGAACTGACACAACTTTAACTCACATGTCAGAGACATGTCTGTGTCTCTGGAATAAGATACCATCTTGGTAAAGAATGTACATTAGAGAAACAGAAGTCTGTAGAAACAAAACTGATGAAGTAGCAAATTGTTGTCAGTGGTGAATAAAAATACATTTTCTAAATGATTGGAAGTTTTCACTGAAGTTAGACCACAAAAAAAGAAAACAAATCACCAAGGCAGCCTAATTCTTGTACTTTCTAATGATTTTCAAATGCTTAACTTCACACTTCAAATGTTAATTCAGAAACTACACAGGTGTTACTTAGCTCTATATTTATTGATACCTACAAAAATAAAGCAAATACAACACACGTTTTACTGCATATAAGTTCTGCTTCATAAACTGCCAGTAGATACTTCCTGATGCATACAGTGGATTGCTTCTTTCTTCTTTATCTGTTAAGGAACTACCTCAGAAACTTTCTAGATTCCTGTCAGTAGTATAAATCACTCAAAGAACAAATGCATATACATATATGCATTTTAATTGTAAAACAAAACATGGATAAACAAAAACCATTTTTCAGTGAGTGATTCCATATTGATTAAGTGTCTTTTATTTAGGAGTTTATTCTTCGCTCTAATCCAATTTTAGATAGATACCCAGAATTGTCAGCTGGAAAGGGAAAAGCTGCTTTTCTTCTAAAAGTTTATTGGTTATTTTGAATTCCAGATTCAGTCACACATCTTCATCACTTATGTTCACTTTAAGATGGTGTTGCTAATAAAAAAAATACTGTGAATTTATTATTGAAATCCAGAAGAGACTAGAATAAGTTTTCAATTTTTTTTTCATACAATGGGAAATTGTTATTTATGAATATGCATATTTAAGTGTATGTAGATTATATTTGAATCTGTAACCTGACAGTCTGTTTCCTTTGTCAAAGCTTGGCAATGAAAATTTTACTAATATATTTGAATACATTGTTGGGAATAAGAGAGAAGCCATCAAACTTGGTACTTGGGGTGGTTAGTTGTATGCAACACTCCAAACAAAACAGTACAAGTCAATGTCTCTGGTTGCCAATTTCCCCTTCTTATGGTTGATTTCAAAACTGAGATAGCAGTCAAGTGTTAAACTCTTGTTAGTTTTCTATTTTTAAACAGTAAATGAAACCTAAGTGAAAATGTTGTTGTTTTCATGTCCACTTCCTGCAAGCATTAGCTCAGGAAGTGATAAAGCTGGCACAGTTACCTATGGCCTTTTCAGTGACTAATGCCAAGTGATTTCCTGGCTAGTTTTAGACAAAGGAAACAAGCCTTGTGACCAGGAAACTCAATTTTTTTATACTTTTTTCTTAAAACTAACTGGCCTAAAACAATAGATGCAATAAGGTACCTTCAGTTCATGATTACAATACCTGTAACTAGTGATGAACAAGCAGTTAAATGTCTAAAGTAGTCTTTTTAACTCAAAGTTTCTCTTCTGATATTGATACTACTGGTCTTGATTTTTTTTTTATCATTCCTGCTTACACAAACGCTTCTGGTTTTTATTCGAAGTACATTAGTATGTTTGCCATACAAAATTTACCACGCCATAATCACATGCAGAAAAATACACATACAAATCTATATGTCCCACAATACCAATTTTCAAAACTATTAGAAATTTTCATGCAAAAGGCTTTTTTGTTTTGCTCTTGCAGACAAATGTTTGCTTTCTCCTTCACTTTGGCTTGGAAATATGACAGGTGTGTGACAACCTCAAAATTTACAGAAGCTCCCATTTACTTCAGTGCGGTTTGATGACAATGGGGCCAGAATCCCAGCCCATATCTCGAGGTTCAAATGACCTTTTAGCTACTTCTGTTCTTAACAGAAATGAGGAAACCACACCTGTGAGAAAGTTGCAAAAAACATTTCTAAATACTTTTGTATACAGACATCAGAATTTAGTAGTAAGGATTTGCTTTAAATATAATAGTGTGTCATTTGTACCTTTTGTGATTGTATAATATGCTTTACTATTTAAAACTGAGTTGTGTACATTGACAGAGAAGGAGAAAAGCTTCATAAATACATATAAGATCTTCTAAACTTACATGAGCCAATGAAAATATTCTGCTGACAAGAATGGTAAGAGGAATTCAGTGGAGCTTCTGTAAAAATGTAAGATATCTGAAGAACTGGTAAAATTTGAGGTCTGGATCCAAGAGGAATTAAAGAATAAGTTATAACTGAGAACAGACAGCAAAACAAGCTTGCTGTAAAATGAAGACACAGAAAGAAGCTATTTTCCTTACATGGATGAAAGGTTGAATAGTGAGAAACTGTGGTTAGGCTCTCTTGCCTCAGTTTCCCCAATAAGGGTTTTTGTAACATAAAATGAACTTAATTTTTTTGTTTGAAAAGTACGTTGAAGTGTTTATATTGAATGATGCTGTAGAAATGCAAAACTATCTTTTGGACAGCTCTGCTGTCTGCACAACAGGGGACAGAAGAATTATTTTTTTAACAGACTAGGCTAGGGTTTTGTTTGTTTGTGGAATGTTTTGCTCACTCTAACTCAGGGTCACTGCTGGCTGACTGACTGGTCTCTGTTGGAGCTTTTGGAGATCTGGTGGAGGAGGAATAGTATAAATCAGCATGTATAAACATTACCCCCAAACACACCATTCTCTCCTTGCCTCCTCTCCATTCTGGAGTTAAAAATCAAGACCTCAAGCCAAATTAGAGAATTAAAAATGCCATTTTATTCACAGAGAACTTGACCCTCAGATCAAGATGTGATTCCCCCCCCCCCCCCCCCCCTCCCGTAAATAGATATCTATCTGTGCAGCTATTTGGTTTTGTTAGTTTTGGAACTTGACACATGGGATTTCTGTATGCTTAAATAAATTCTATTTTCCTGAAGAACTTATATTTTTAGATATAATATATATGCACACAATATTATTTTTCTTGAAGCCATAATGTGTATGGTTGCTTATATTACAGCTTGCAGACAAATAGCCTTGTAAAGAACAAAATTTATGTCATTAAGATTTAACAAATCTCTCATGCACTAGATTTACAGCCCTTCTTGCATATTTGTGTTTAATATTAATGTTTGCTGAGAGCCTTGTATACTTGAGAATGAAAACTTCTCGGACATGGCCATCCTCTTTTATATAGTCTTAAAGACTGAAGAAAACTGAATGCTCAAGAAAAACTGTTTCAAAAGTTATGGTTCTAGCTGACACCACAGAGAAAAAACATCTGAATCAGCAGTGTCTGTCTAGAATTTTTTCATGGATAATATTTAGTTAATGCTCAGAGAAAGAAGGGGCAATGGAAGAAAATTGTGAAGCAAACATGGAGGGCTAGGATACAATACTTGGTACAGGAGAAAGGACTTCATAGAGATGACTGTACAGCAGAAGAGAATATTTCATCTCACTTTCCCAGTAGTGGACAGGGTTAAATAGTGATGAATACAAAGTCATAGAAAGAAATTTCTTACCTCTGTAATAACTGGAAATATAGCAGCTAGTATCATAAACAGTAGAATTGTTGAAATCTGGTATCTTGTACTTAGATTGTATTGGTACCTGATAGAGCACAAGTTCCACTGGAATCTTACTCCATGCTTAGAACATTCCAGGTGATATTTCCCAGTTTAAGTTCTGTACTATTTTATTAAATTGAGCTAATCCCAGAGTAAATCACGACTGTCTTTACCATTTTTTAAATTTTTATTTTTGCAATGTTTTCTGTGAAATAAATACTTGAAGCCCCTCTGCATCTGCCAAAGTACTCCATTTAGCCAATAGATTTAAACACTGTCATATAGAGTTGGAAGTTGACAGACAGATACAGAGGAGGGAAAGGAAACAAACCATGATTTCATTTCCTTCAGAGACCACAACAGAAATGACAAAAGCTTTTATAAACACTATCTCAGTTTGCCTGAACCTACAGAAAGGTTCAGATCAAAATCTAAGCAAATCTCTTGGCTGGATGCTATTTATTTTTAATTACTCCACTCACTTTTAATACTATTTTGAAACAAATATTACTATGAGCAAACCTGTGCGGTAATTCCTATGTCTAAGCTTCCCAGGGGTTAAAGTTTCCACAGTCTTGAGCAAAACATTTAAATGTTCAGCATTGCTGTCAACACAACGCATCAATTAAAGGTCCAAGCAGTGTCAGTTGCACTTGTTTATTTCATATATTTATCTTTTCCTGGATTTCAAGTGCCTTCTGATTGGCTTTCTTATCCTATGAAAACATCTGTACAGAATTGTTTCAAATTAACAGAAACTTACTGCAATATCTGTTCAGCTGTCAGACAATCAAGGTCATACAAGGTGCAAAAATGCTTATCTGTATGAGAACAGGCTGAAATCACCTCTTATGTAACCCCAGTGACTCCAATTACAACTTTGTTTTCAGTGGGGAAAAGACTTGGAACTTGTAGTGTATTTTTCAGTCATCTTTTCTGAGACCCTTGGCTGTTGTGCAGACAGGAATGCACAATTTAGAAGAGACCACAGAAAAGCTGCAATTCCTTAGCTTGGTGGTTTATGTGTTTAACACCAGACTTGGTACCTCACTATGGTGGTCCTAAGGCCTTGGTGGTCCCAAGGACCCAGTTGTATCCATAAGCTTTACTGTAAAATGTATAATCAGTTCTGGGACCACAAATCAGAACCAGAGACTCAACCCTTCACTCCTTCCCTTTCCAAGGGCTTAGAAACTAAGTCCTGTTTAGATCTAGAGTTCCACCCAGATCTACAGTCTATAGTATGTCATGTATAGTATAAACACAGCAATTTTGATGGCTTCTAGCATCTTTACAGCATTTAGCATTAGGTGCCTAAATCACTCTTAAAGGTGGATTTTAGCATCTATATGAATTGTGTGCATTCTAAAACTGTACTTAAAACACATACTTATATTCATAAACTGGAGAGAAAACAAACAATTATAAACCAATACAGGTCAATATACATGCTACTAGACAACAGGTGAATCCACACTGTTGGACATATGCATCCTGAGGTCCCTTTGCAATTCTGATTCCTTAGCGATCTATGCTGCAGAATTATCCTACGTCTCCCTTAATATTACATTAAGGATTTTCTTCAGGAGCAGTACGGATGCAGAGGACAACATGTACCAAATTTCACATGTACTCAGAACCTGGCAGAGTATGAACTTGAATCCAGGAGCTGGTGGTTACCATATGTTATATGAACTTTAAAAGCTCAGTTTATATTCAGTTGGCTTACTAAAACAGTTTTCTTTTATAACTAGTGGCAGCGAATTAGAAATTAAGAGTATTTGGAATCAAGAGCCAAGATCAGAAAGGGAAAAGGCATGCAAACCTATGGAGATTAGTTCAGATTGCATTAGATTAACTAATACTTTCACTTCCAATACCTCCAAAACATGTTGGAATGTATGCTTCAGTACTAGCTAATACAGAAATTTGTTTGCTGTCACACATGTGCAACATCATTTATCACAAAACTTATTTAAATTAATCTGATTACATTATGTGTGCACATCTATAGCCATTTCAGCGTGCATAATTGCACATGAAAAAGTTGCACAAACCTATTGAAAATTGAGGAATACTTGGAAAATTAAGAAAGCTTTTCACATGTTGTGATAGAATATAAATGATGAATTCAAGTCACACAAATGATGAGCCCAAATCATTCTTCCCTCCACCCCTTACATTTTTACTGGCAAACTACTTCTATCTTAAATAAACTTGATTACCCCCTCTATAAAACAGAAATCTAAAAGTTCAGACATGATTAGAGTAATGGAATTTGCCTGCCAGAAAAGTACTTAAAAAAAATCTCTAACCAAAACAGTGACAAAATCTAAATACAAGATACAAATATCCATGAATAGTAGCATGAAATCTTAACTCTGATTAGATAGTCCAACTGAATTCCGTAGTCTCAAGTCACCAAAAAATAAATGGCATTTTACGTAGCAAAAAAATAATGTGACTTTTTCCAGCTTTCCTGAAGTGTGAGAGTTTAGAAATTCATAAATGGATTAAAAGTTGTTCTGGAACAATTTAGAAGAGGCCCTTTCTGTCCTGGGAGTCTTTCCAATTCTCTTCATCCTTGAAATTCAGACTCCTATTGGCCAATTTCTCACACAAAACACTTGTTCTCAGATATGCAATCCATCTTTTTATTTGACTTCCTGGTCACTTAAACAGTTTTTCAATTGCAGACCTAATCCAGAATCCCCAAACTATTCCTATTGAATTTATTTTATAACCACTCTGTTATTTGCCAACTTCTGTAATTTATTAATTTACTTATACATCACTGCTTAGGCAGCTTTTCAGTCTCACTCAGCACTGTTGACATGAGGACTTAATTCTCTGCAAGCTGCATGTATTATTCTGGATTTTGTTTACTTGCTTCTTTTAAAAAGGGACATCAAAACCAGCAGCCAAATTAAAAGGAGATTTAATCACAGATAAAACTTTCAAAAATCTCTTACTTCCCTTTTCAATTATGCAGGGCCTTGCATTCCTCTAACTCATTTTCAAGCCATATTAGGATTTTATACATTCCACTTTCATAATAATTCAGTACAGTAATATATGTGACTATGATCTGTTTCTTAGGTTACTGTACTTTGCATGAGAATTTATGAGCCAGTTTGGAACGTGCACAGGATATAAGTGTTCCAAAAACTTTGAACTTGACTGAATGACTGTAAGAATTACTATTTTACAGTTAAATATCAGTTCTCCATGACTTTAAAAATACAGAGTAGTGGTGCAATGAAAGGGGAAAACAGCTATCAACAGGCAGCAGTAGCTGCAATACTGCAAGCTCTTCCACAGTCATGAGTTCCATCATTTGAGGGAGTTCAGACACTACTTTGGGCTATTTTAAACCTATGTGGTCTGTCCTTACTTTATAGACAGCAGAGATTACATAATTATGGATAAAAATCATGGGTAGAAAAGGGAGTCTTACTTTCGTTTTAGGTCTGAGAAGACTTGCTGAGAAAGTTATTTTGTTGAAGAGAAGGAAACTATGAGAAAGTGTTTCCTTGAAACAGAAGAAAAATTATATGATTGAAATCATGGGAATTTATGTGAAAGCTTCTGCAGGGGAAGTGTTATTCTGTGACTAAAATGAAGCTGAAAAGTAATTAGTTTTTCTTTTTAGGTAATTAAATCTCTTAAGTTAAAAACATTAGTATTTTTTAATCTTTGGCAAGTTTAACTTAGAAGGCTGTATGGTTATACTGACAGAGTAAAACAAGGCGCCAGATAACGGTGCAAGAGAAATCAATCACAACTTCACACACCCTGTATTGTGCTTTTCACCTTTATACACTTTTTGCATGTAAGCAGTTTCTCTCATCACAATTGTCTGCTTATTCACACTGAAAATAATAAAAGAAATTAGCAGAAACAAACCATTTATAAACACTTTCACTGCACATAGGCATGAAACAAGTATGAGTCTGTTTTTCCCCCAAATACTTCTTTTCCAGAGTAATCCAAGACAACCATTCTGTTAAGCAGTATCTTAAATTAGTTAGAGAAACATATGGTGAGCCCTCCTATGGAGGGTATACTTTGGGTATTGCTTTTGGCATGAAATACCTGCCCAAGGACATACAGTATCCTTAAATGAATTGTAAATTATGTTACCAATAATGATTTACAGCTGCGAATGAGTAGATAGGTTTATCAGTGTTTGTTTGGGGTTTTTTTTTTTTTGTTTGTTTTGGTTTTTTTTTGTAACTTGCAGAAAGGCTGTTTCTTCTATAAAACTCAAAGAAGTATAACATCTGTGTTGGGGGAGGGACACATTTTTCTCAGGTGGTGTTGGTAACATGAAGTACATAGGTGAGGTGTGTGGGAGTGGAGAGAACCCAAAACATTCTGAAAGATAGTCTCACTTCATATAATATCTTTTCATGTAAGCATGTTTACTTGTATTTTCATACAGCTGTAAGGTGATTGCAGTGGCTTTCTCTAGCAAAACTGATTCAATTGGGGTAGCAGGTATTAAGCACAGATGTTCATTCGTTCTTGCAAAACACACCAACGCTGTATTTCCAGTATACAGTGTTATAGTGCTGTATACTACACATGCTAAAGTGTTTCCATTAAGTGTTTCTTCACCTACTGTTCAACAAATTTGAATCATGGTAAAGACTGCATCCATAGCCAGACCATCTCTTCAGCAGCACTTAAAAAGCAGTCATGTCAAAAGCAGTTGAGAAATTGGAGAAAGAGCAAGCAAAAACTCTAGATTTCATTTGGAAGTACTCAGACACCTTCAGGAGTTTCCTGAAGGGAGAAGAAACTTTCGTCTCTGTCTTTCTAGAAAAGGCAAGTCTAAAGTGCCAGTAGCAGTCAAATATTCTGAGCTAAGCAAACAGCTTTAACCACGGGAAAAGGTGATAACATCTGCTTACAGAAATGCTTGGATGATCTTGTTTAATGCTTCAGTACTATCTTAGTTTGTCAGTGCTTTTGTACTCTGTTCATTAACCCCTGTCAGAATAAGCAAAAATATTATTAGCTAAATTAAAAAGGAAGTTTGTATTTTCTGCTGCTGAATTTGTATGGTGAATAAGCATACGATTATGCAAACAGACACATCTATACATACATACTTGTATTTTTGCTGTTTGCATTTGTTTGCCATTTTTATTGCTGTTAAATGTGTGCAGTTTAGTCTAGGACCTTGAGATAACTTAGTCTGGTGAGACACCTCATACACTGAAATTGCTATTTCATTTATATACTTTGCAGTCCTGTAATGCAATAATGCATACCTTAAATATCTTCAACATTCCACCCTGGGGCTTAATCCACTTGAATTGCATACAGAGCACTAATTGACATTGTCTGGTTTCATGACCCAGTCAAATGTTTTACAATAATTACAGCCAACAACATGAACTTGCTGCATAAGCGTAATCTGTGTCAGTGTTATGAAGAGTGGCTGTTGCCTTTTAGAATCTTCTAGGACAACAGTGACAGATATTTATGTTCAGTAACTGATATTTTCCACTTTCAGCCGACCATCCTGTGGTGGTGTTGAAACACTTTGCCCCTGCTTAATTTCATTTTCAGTGTACTGTCACTAATGACATTTCTACATTTAATGTATGCAAATGAAAATGAAATTCTGAAAGTTGTGTCTCGCTATTGCTGCTACGTGCATAATTTCTGAACATAACTGATATGTTTTAATGTACACCCATAATATTCAGACCAGAATTACTTAGCAGTGAGCACTGAATGAGATTTTCTTTCGCATGGTAATTTCTTAAACAGTAGCTTTTAAGCTTACCCTACCATAGTATTTAAGCTTGAAAAAGACAGTTTGCTAACTGAAGTTATTTAGTTAGGTTGTTGCAGAAAGAGCAATGACACCTCCTTCCACTACCACAAACTGCTTATCAAACCGTTTTATTCAGGTATAATAAAATAAAATAAAACCAACCATACCTATTAGCTCCTGAAGATCAGGAACTAGCCCAGTGGAAAGGACAGTGAAGTGGGCCCATGTGTGGTTTGAAAATCTACCAAACTAGATTTTATAACTTGCTTCTCCTGTTAAGTTTTATTAGTATTACGACTTTATTACTAAAGTTAGTAGCAACATTCTTTCAAGATTTCTCAAAAATGAGGATTTTGAAAGTATTGAACTGATCTACGTCATTAGGTATTTCATCAGTACTTCAAAATTATCAAAACATTATCCAGCTAATTTTCCCGATACAAAATAAATTTTAATATTAAACAGCTTCAGCATTTCAATAGAAATTTTTGCTGTATGTCAGGGGTGAGTCCATTAGTCTTGTAAAAATATTCTGGATTACAGTTGTCTTTTCTGCTCATAATCAAAAAGTTAAGCCCAGACACTACATAGGACTTAAGAAAACCTGCCGTCAGTTGATACAGCCTTTGTGACTATACTACTAAAAGAATGTACACTGTATAGAAAAATATTGGTTTCATGCAAGTTCCATATTGAACTAATGCAGTTCTGTATGTAGTGCTGCAGTTCTTAGAAGATAGGCCTGACCTCCCTCTTAGTGTGCTTGAACAAGAGTTATAATAAATGCACTGTTTCTCAGCTTACCACTTCAAATTGCTGGTGAAAGCAAGTGCTTCCTCTGGCCTTGAGCAGGTACAGTGCTGGCAGCCTGTCTCTGTCCACTTGATGCTGCTATTGTGGAGCATGTGCAGTTAGATCCTGAACAAGCACTGAAGTAATCTGAAGGACACATTTCAGCAGCTTTTTTGTACTGTGTTTAACTCTTCCTTATTAGGAATTTAGTGAAGTCTGAAGGCACTGGGACATAATTAACCAATAGATATTACTAGAAAAAAACTCATGGCAATACAGTCGATTGCAGAATATGTTCTGGAACAGGAAGATCCAGGAGGGGAACAGGTTGTCCAGGGAAGTTGTGGATGTCCCATCATCTTCAAGGCTGTCTTCAAGGCTAGGCCAGATGAGGCTTTGAGCAACGTTGTCTAGTGGAGGGTGTCCCTGCCCATGGCAGTGGGGTTGGAACTAGATGATCACATTCCCACACTGATGTAGACACTAAGCTGAGTTAATATGGGTATGAATAATGGTGTAAAAATGACTTTATAGGGACATGAAATTTGTCATAGGAGAGAAGACAAAGCTTCAGACCCTTGCTGCCAATAGCACTTTATACCATGTACACCCAACTTAATGCTTGCATATGACTACACAAGAAGTTTTCTTGCAGTCATGGAGCTTCACAGCCTCTCCACTCCCTGGTCACTCAGCTCTTTCCTTTCAAATCAGGCCTGTATCTGCCCCTAATACTTGAACTGTCCTATAATAACTTTAACATTTTTGATTGGCAAGTGTTTCTGTCTTTTCCTTCACTGCCTCAGGTTGTTTTCTTAGGAAAGGGCAGTCTACAAGTTCAGGGTAAAAAGTTACAGGATCATTAATGTCTGTCATACAGGAGCAAGCTTAAGCAAATTTCTCTCTTTAATAGCATTAATGGGGCAAATAACTTCAGTATACTGGATCACATCACTCAGTGACTCTACAAGAATGGAGCAGGTGAGGTTGTTGATGGTGTTACTGTTTTTTCACTTTTTTTACATCTGCACAAGAGCTAGCCTTATTAAGGGTTTTTATTTTGTAAAATAAATCTGTGCTAGCCATACAACTCGAGCCTTGTTGAACTGCACAAGTGAATTCAAATAGCTGACATCCACATAAAAAAAACCTAGCTAAGAACTGATATTTGAAAGTTAAAGCTATTTTCCATATCTTGTGTTTACAGTGGTAGACACTGAACAAGGTTGCAAGATGATATGTGGCTAGGTTACTCTTATTTGCCTTAGGTGATTTACAAAATAGAAACAGGCAGACACAGTCAAAGTTTAAGAAAAGGAAGAAAGAAGCACAAACAAGATCTAGCTATATCTTGCTAGTTCCCATAGATGACAAACTGACCCCTGTGACTCTGAAGTGTTAAGTTAGCTAAGAATCTGTTATCTCTACTTGTTCTTAAACTCCAGTACTTTTATGTTAAATCCAGCTTCACACCTCATCTTTCTGCCACTGACCCATTAGCAAGATAATTTTGGTCTGGGGTACTGCACTACTGTCAGTGCACCTCTATTCATCAGTCAAGAAAAAGCCAGGAATGACAGGCACACCCAGTACATTGACAGATTTGGTACTGCTTTTGCTTTCCAAAAAAAACTTGGCCTGTTTCTCATCTGAGGCACTCAACTGCTGATCAGCTTCATGGTTCATGTTTCAGCCAGTAAATACACCCCAGTCAGTTGCACTTTGATATTAATTTTGAAAGTGTAACTTAATGAAATTAAGGGAGCCACAATCATAGCGTTAGGTTTTTTTTCCCCTCTCTACAGTGCAACAGTGCAATATATTCCCTATTCCCTCAATAGCTCAATTTGTACTTTAGGTTTAGTTAAAGATTTCCTCAGTCTTCTATTTTCCCTTAAAAGGAAAGTACCAATCCCAAAACAGAACAAATGCTATTTTTTAAAGTGTAATTCAGACCAAAAATGCACTTACCTAATAATATAAGAAGTATATCAACCACCATTTGCAGGTTACCTCAGTATGCTTCAGTTTAATACTTACAGTGCAAAAGTAAGTTTGAAGCAGAGTTAAAAGTTACATGTAGAAAACACTTTTTTCTGTCTTAACAAAGCTTTGAGATGCAGAGTCAGAACAAGCTTGTGCTTGCACATACAAGGAGTTTGTGGCTGTACACTGTTTTCTACAACATTGCTACCGTAGAAAGATCCCAGTTTAATCCTGACATAGAAAAGCATCAGAAGTGACTAGAACAGACTGCTTAGCAAGCAAAGGCAGCTGAGTGACTAATAACAACAAGGCAGTAGAAAGATAAATACAGAAAATGCAGTTCCACCATACCTGAGCAAGATAAGCAGAACTGATCCAGTAGCAACAACCAGGTTCAGTCAACTAGTCAAAAAGCAATAGGTACACCTACACTTCCCAGCCAGGGCAACAGGGCAAAACATAACACTCCTACAGCAAAACTGAGGTAAAGGAAAGAGCCTGAACTTAAATGCAGTTCTTGGGCCAGTGGGCAAATCATGTGTGGATGGACACCCCAGATGTGGCTACTCAGGGCAATTAGGGCATGCTGGTGTGCGCAGGTGACAAGCATGTAAATTGAATAATGGATGTTGTAAGCAGTGAGGAGACATATTTAAGGGGTACTTACTGTACAGATCTCACATGATCTACTCCATATCTGTGTGAAAGGGTGTAAAGCAGAACAGTTATGGGTTCTGTAGAAGTAATCTGTCAGATAAACAGTCATCCCACCTATATAGTTACTATGTAGTTATTTTTAAAGTTTCCAGTAAATAGAATTCACAATGCTATATACATCAAAGGATGTTACAGGTCATCAGCAGCAAAGTTTAGTAAGTTAGACCTGTGTTTAGAAATACTGTTTACAAATGAAATTGTTGCCCAAATATGCATATGCCCTAATCTGCTTTATTAAACGTCAAAATAGTATGGCTTATATGCTCACAGAGAATATATTTCTCCAAGTATTGATCTATACACCAGCCAGTATTCCTTGCATACACCAGGTCAATTCATAAACTACCAGTTTATTACAGAAGCAAATATCCAAAGCACAAACAAATCAATAAACTTTATGCAATGACCAATAGAATGTGTATATACATACAACACAGTAAAGTTATTGTACAGGACTCTTTTTTTTTTCTTCTTATTTTTAGAACATGTGCAGCAAATACTGTCAGGACTTATGCTAATTATTAGGAGGGGGTTATTGATGCAGTTTGCACAACACTGATATACAGTAGGGCACCCTTCACATTTGTTGACTGCTGGCTCAAATCTCGCCAATGTCGTCACAGAGCAGTGGTCAAAATCTCTATTGACTTTCATGACAATTTGGTTGTGGACACCTACGCAGGAGACTTAGATTCAGTGCATTGCTCTAGCTCATTGAACTTTGGTGAGTTACTTTAATCATCTGTTCTCATTTTCTTATTGGTAACTCTTTCCTCTCCTGATCACCACTTGTTGGATATTGTAGGCTTTTTAGGCCAGAAGGTGCTTGGGACATAAGGAAATGGTACGCTTACATCAGAGTGTAGTTACTGGCTCAACTCACTAGTCAGTTTAGTTATCTAATAAAATGAGAGTGCATCCTCTAAAAAAAAAACAAACCAAAAAAAACCCAACAAACCCAAACAATGCACTCACAGTAACCTGTGATCTAACTGTCACTTTATTTGACTAGTCTTGGAAAAGCCAAGGATCAAGAACATGATGCAAAATGAATTCATTACCAGCAAAAAAAAAAAAAAAATTTCTTCCACAGAATGAATGGTAATTACTGGCCAGTATTGTGTAAATTATATTTTCCTGCCCTACCAGTATGGTATTGCTGAATTTGTATAGCTATCAATCCAACATTTTCACTGAGGTAGATTCATTCATTGTGATCTATAAAAAACGTGAGATATATGGTATATCTATCAGATTTTTTCCCCTATACTAACACACATGCGCACACAAAATAAATGTGTGTTTTCCTTCTTCTGTAATGCATTTTTAGAGAAAAATCCTGTAAAGGTTAGTCATGAGTTAGGAAATTATACTGCAGTTCCGTTTTATGTTTTACGTACTCCTGTGTGTAGTTTTCTGCTGCCGTCTTTGTCTCATCAATGCTAACTTGAAAAAGGTATTGCTGATTTCTCTGTTCCTGTAACAAGCACTTGTAATTCCTCCTCACAAGATGTTAACCTCAGCTTTGACAGGTGTATTTGGTACTCCCTGATGATCCTTAGACTAATAAATACTTCAGGCTTCAGAGGCTACCTTCCCTTTGGTCTTTTTAAAGAACTAGTCAACCATAAAAAATGACATTAACCTTTATTTTAATTTTCCCCGTGATGGTACTGCACGAGGCTTTCAGGAGTTTACTGTCATGAGGTGGAATCAGCATAGCAGTGCTGCGAGCTGATGTGGGAATAGCAGTGGCATGACAGATGTGGTCAGTCTCTAGTGACAGAAAGCAAAGGTGAACAGAATTACTCCTAGTGCATATTTCACAATACATGCCTACTTAAATGAAATACGATGTTATAACATGTTTAACTATTAATAACTTACATGTAGTTAGGGTCACTGTCACTGGAAAGGTAACCTTGAGGTAGCTCTGAGGAGGCAGGCATAGCACCAATAATGCTATCCAGAAATGTGAGTACACTGCTTGACCAGTATAGTTATTTTAGCGTGACTACTGCTGTACCATGCCATGTGGCATAAATGAGCTGAAAGGCCCGTAAACCTTTACTTTAGTAAAGGCAGCCCTTGCTGTACCTGGCCAGATGATAAATATAATATTTCAGACCTTTACTGTTCTTCACTGGGCAGATGTGAAATAACAGAATAAATAAGTGTATTTAAAAATAAAAAAAGAAAAAGGCAAAAAAAGTATCTCACAGTAGAAGCTGAGACTGAAGTGATAGATAGAGGGAACTTTACAAAGCAAGGATTTGTCATGAAGTGACAAATGCAGTTTGTGACTGCAGTTTGTGACTCAGCAGTTCACACTTCTAGCCTACTCGTTTCTTTCCACTTTATTTAGACAGGTATCTTTTACATAGTTGTCAAAGGCTTGGAGCCCTGAACCTGACACTTACACAATTCAAGCAAAACTCCATAGTTTATATTAAAATTTGTTTAAAAAAATATAAAGAAATGTCAAAACAATGTTAGAACTACAGTAGAATAATTTTGTTTGTTGGCTTAAATATGTGATAATCAAATGTTAAAATAAAAACCTTACGAAAATATCAATATATCAGAAAGTCCTTACGAATTTCAGAAACTAAACTTGTGTGTAAAACGTGAACAACTGCAACAAATAGTTGTGATGACAGTGGTAAATTCACATCTAAAATTTGTGGATTAAAAACTTCTTATGTTGGAGTAAGAAACAGATTCTCTCAAAGGTTTCTTTGACATCCTTGTCACTTTCACAAGATAAAATATACAAATAAAAAGGAATAAAAAGACAAAACCAGTAGTAATAGTATCTAAACCTCTAGATACCAATGCTTTACTCTGAGCTTCATGCTCTAGGTTTTTTTTTATCTTTCTGTAGTCCTGTTACTCAGACTTCTTCCTCTGCATTTAGGCTGGTCTGTTCTTTCTTCTTTTCCTGATGCATTTTTCTGTTTTGCCTGTAGATACACAGCACCCATAGCCAATGCTGGGGTCCTGGATTTGCACAATCTGCCGTCAGGGAAACTGCCTGATTGGTTGCCTGCTGTTTAAAGCTTGCCATGTGCCTGCACTTTTGATGATTACTTCTACTACTTCACCTACATCATTTCTGAATGAAGGGCAGTGGCTAGGCCCACAAAATTCAGTTTGGCTGTGTGTAAACTCTGACATCAGTCTCTCTGAAAGTGTGTTGCTTTTTAAAAAAGAGGTGAATTCAGATTGGTAGATTAATAAAATCCCTCAGCAACCACCAAGTTATTAAAAGGGAAAATAACAGAAGGGGGTTTAAGAAAAAATCCCCAACAATAATACTTTCATTAAATTTTAATTATTTGAAAATTTCAGGTAATAAAGCAATAGAATGAAAGGCTATTATAATTGACACTGTAGTCCATTTATGTTTCTCATCATCTAGTGAGAAGGAAATGAAGGGTTCAAACCAGTGCTGTCTCTTTAAATCATACTCACTCAGCTTTCCTTTGAAAGATTAAGGACAGTGATAAAAGAAGTTCCCAGTTCAGCCTGGATAGACAACCTTGCACAGATTTAATAGGTTTTCAATAAGCATTTCCAAAGAAGTGTAAATCCTATCATATCCAATTGCTCTTAACCTTTTCAATGAAATCTTTCCAACTTTCCAGAAGTCAGCTCCCCAGATTTAATGAGATTGTCTAGGACAAAAGAAAATGAACATAGCCACCTATTCTTTATACTCAGTGAAAAAAGGATCAAGTACCTGTGCTGGTTTTAGCTTTTCAATTTGTCTCTTACTCCCTTTCCTATCCCCAAATCAAAGCAAACTTGTTTGAAAGTTGGGTCATGACACTCCTGTGTAGAATATGATTTGAGGCATGAATTAGTCACAACAGCTTTATCAGTCTTAATCAGACAGTGGTACACTAAAAATAACTCTTCCCAGAGATCCCTGAATAGGTCTTGCTGGATTTTGCTAGCAGATCATAAGTCAATCCTTTAGAAAATCATATAATTACAGACTGTCTTAAATGCATATTGTCCTAGTAACACCTGCTAAATGGACAATTCATTTTATCGTGTCTGGTATAACAGACTTAGTAGCTGTTCTTATGCCATTCTTAAAAGGATGTCAGTGGGAGCAGCTGAGCACTAAGCACAAGCTCTGCTCACTTCTTCACTACGCAGGCCATTTTAGGCAATCTGCATATTGATTACAGAAATACTGGCAGGTGGTTTGCCTGATTAGGCTGAGAGGTGTCATAACCTTCATAAAAGGCTGCCAGACACTTGAAACAGAAATATCTTCAGAGTTGAGATTGGCAGAGATAACAAATTTTATACCATCTGAATTAAAGCTGAAGTTTAGCACTAGGCATTAAATTTGGAAAGTAACATCATGATTATTGCACTGCTGTAATACCATCCCTTCTAGAAAGCAACCATGTTTGTAATTTAACAACTTCCCATGACATGTTGCTTTTCAGAAGCTGTGTTAGAAGTCTTGAGCAGTCTACCAAAGTCACACCCTTGTCACAGATGACCATTAACTAACCTGATACAGCCTTCTAGCTGAATTTAATGTGCACTTTGAACTTGTTACCTGCTGGTTCCAAAAGAGTTTTCTGTCAATGGATAGGGGCGTTTTGACCTTTTGTATTGAATTTAACATTAATATATTATTTTTTCGAGAATAGATACGACTTCTGAAAAGCCATCCAGTAGGTGAAAGTAGCAATTGATAAGGGAACAAGTTCTCTTTTGTTGAGTCTCTAAGAGTGCTTTTAAATTAAATCTCAACATTGTGATTCATCCTTTTTGCAAAAGGTGAGAATGATAAGGATCAGCATGAAAAGATTATTTCACAAGATTTTACAGGCACTGATGCAGAGAGCTGGAAGTAATTTTATAACCATTATGAGAATGGATAGAAAAAGAAAAAGTTAACTTCAACTATTTCAGACTATACAAATCCTTTTAAAATAGGTCCACCCTTCTTCAAGCTAAACCTCATTTGCTCTATCATACTGTTAAAATGGCACTGACTTTCTAGTTCTTACTTTTAGAAAACCTAATGCATTATTAAGAGATGCTAAATCTGAAATTTTTATATAGGTTATTTATAGTCCATAAAGATTTATAAAATGAGTTCAATTTGAGTTAAATGTTTGCTTAGATGATGCTGTTGTATTATACTTTATTTTTCTTTCTCTTGAAATGGAATCTGTACTTCCACAATGAAGAGACATCACATCTTCTCATTGTTTTTACTATTGTTGTTATTAGTTTCTTAGATAAATGGTTTGATGCTATTTTACATTTAAATCCCCTTTGGTGTTTGTTAACTGCCTCTGATACGGCATTCTTAGTTTGATGCACCTAATCCATACAAAATTTGTAATGCTGTGAAGAATGCCGTAGGTATAAAGACAATTACATTCCCTACCAAACCTGCCAAAAGGTATTAACCAACATCAAGTAGTTCAGAGTTATTTAAGTAGTTAATCTTGTGTTTATGTATGTGTTGGAGTGAGATCCAGTAGTTACCAAGTTACTTCCAGGTTTAAGCATTTACCCCTAAACACCTCCTCCCTTGCAGGTTGTATTTATTTTTGCTATTTCAGTGAAGTTTGACAGAATAGAAAGTGTTCAGATATTCCTAAATTCCCTGAAAACTGTAACAGCTCATTACTTCCTGCACTCTTTATTTTTTTTCTTCTGCCAAGTTTCTCTGAGCCAAGATGAATGGGAAAGTGATCTTTGCTGTAGAGAAAAAGATAAGAAATTGCTGTGAAGCTCTCTGAATGAGAGGCTAGACTGTTAAGATACACTGTAGAATCAAGTTAAATCAATCTGTTCATTTGGATTGCATCTATGTGACCATGAACAATATTTTATGGATATAATTTTCAAGGTTCTGTGTTACAGAGTGTGTGGTTTCATCCTTCAGGTTTAGTTTATCTGGCATGAAGGTAAAGGAGAGGTGAAAGGAGATGTTTGGTGTCTTCTAGAATATAAAGTGAGAAGCATCAAAAAGCAAGCTTAAAACAAAGAAAGTGGTATAACTTCACTTACCAGTGTGAAGTAAAACTAAAAGATAAGAAAAGTTTGAAAAAATTTACCAACAAATTCAGAGAAAAAAAAGTTATGAGGCATTTTGAAATACAGTCGTATGACTTCTGTTTTAGGAAGTCCATAGAGCAAATTGATGGACAGTAGAACAGCATATCGGCGAATAAATCTCTAAAGTACAGATACATCTTTTCTTGCACATACTCCTCTCTAAATATTCCTGAACTGCCACACAGTACTCTGTTACATGGACCTTTGGTGTAGCCACTTTGTTGTGTACAGGACAAGACCAGCTGTTTTAAAAAGCATTCTTTCTCCTTGCAAGTAACAGAGTACTATATAAAAAAACGTATTTATTTTGGTGGCGGTTTACACAAGCCTAAGAAACAATGCAGTGACTGTGCTAACAGAAAGCTTGATTAAAAATAATGGTCTATTATAAACAATCCTCCTTGGCTCTTTGATGGCTCTTACGAAAAGCAGAGTAACATTTTAGAGCAGACAGCCAATTCATAGTGTAGAGTGCTGTCACAGCTTTGTGATGGATTGAGGAGGGAATAGTAAGCCCCATAGTGCAGGTGAGTAGCATTCAGTTTAGCCTTTCCTGTGCTAAAATCTTTATTTTAGCTAAATGAGAATCAGGAGTTCATGAAAATATAGGTTACATCCTGATATTGATTGGACCATTATAAATCCATACTATCTAGGCTGACTTTTTCAAATATACATCTGGCATCCGAGAAATCAATATTCTTTTTTTCAAAAAAAGCCACAGAGGAGTCACTAAACTACTTAATATTATCAGGAAAATATTTTATTCTTCTTCTGGTGATGGTTATGACAAACGGATTCGGATTATGTCAGTGGACTGGAGAAAAGTGAGTGCCCATTTAAAGCTTCGAAGTAGTATTTTACAGAATGGTTAAAAATTTCATGGACCAGGGGGAAAAAAAAACCTGTAAGCAGTCCATTGTTTCTTCTTTTTCTTACACGTAGGGGAATTGAACTCCTTTTGGTTCATCATGCATAAATATAACCTGCATAAATATAACCTAACAGTGCATTCAGAGCACTTGCAACATCCCTGTATGATCTATCACATTATTCTTATTTGTCCACTCATCTGTACAACTTGAGGTTTAAGAGGAGGTCACAGGTGACAGATTGCTCAGCAACGCAAAAGGAACTGTTTACAAAATGTGTCCATCGGGCTGTGGGGAAGAGGTAGGTTTGTAACGCCTGGTTTGTCTGCATTATTTACATATCCCGACCATGTGCAGGGCAGCTGGGGGCAGCAGGAAACTGAAGGGGTTGAGAGTGCATGGCTCACATTGCTTCCTTCAGCACATTCCCCTGGAGAGGAACAATGCAAGCCTTTTGGAAGATTTAGTAACTGACTTGCAGAAGTAAAATATCAAAACATACCAGAGAAATGAGCAGACAGCCATCCAAGAGGAGAGAGCAAACATTCCTTTTATGTGTTGTCTTGTTGGGCAGTGAAGGCTCAGTGCGCTCTCAGGTGTTCATGGGGGGACCTGGCATTTCTCTTACCAATGATTAAGATAGCTGCAAAATGTTTCATACCCATCTTAAAGCAAGTTACTACTTTGACAGGTCCAGTTGTAGTTCATGTAATGTATTCATCAATCTGGAATGCGTTCATTAAACGAATGTTTAAATAAAGAAGATGGGCCTGATCCTGCCATGGTTTTAGTATTCTATCAGCTTCGTAGGAGCCACCTCAGGTTGTCACTGTTGGTAGTCAAGGCAGCAGAACCAAGTCCTTTGTATAGAATGAACAGAAGATGGTTGGTTGAAAACAATGCTTTTTAGCATAATTCTTCATGTAAAAACATACAGTTGGACAACTTGAAACGTGATGTGTTTGGTTTTTGGTTTTAATCTATTGACTGTGGACACTTAAAGAAGCCTACTTTCAAAGCATATGTCTGTCTGAACCTACTCTGATTAAGAGTTTGGCCTGGTACTTTTGTGCTAGCAGTGGCCAACTATTTTATGTATTGTTACAAGTAGATATTAAGGACAAGAAAGGATTTATTCTGGTTTTAAAAACAGAAAAGAAGTGCTGCAATATGTAGAACTATGTAGAGTTCCAGCTTTTGATAAAATCAGACTGACCTGTGAAGTCCAATTATTAATCTGCACTATTAAGCAGAAGGCAGTCATCAGCTGGAGATTTACATTAGACCCGCTTGCTTAAAAATGCTTCTTCCTCTGCTTTTGGGTGTACTTAGTGTTTCATATGTACATTCACAATACATAGTTATTTGTACAGTGACATATGTATACACTGTGGCATTGCTTAAGACACTTAAGAAAGAGCAGTGCAAGCTGACATAGTTTCTGTATATATACACACTGAAGAAGATTTGGACAGAGAAAGAGCAAGATGTGTGGGAGAGAACTGTGTGGACACCAAGGTCAGTGGAGAAGGAGGGGCAGGAGGTGCTCCAGGTGCTCCAGGTGCCGGAGCAGAGATTCCCTGGCAGCCCATGGTGCAGACCATGGTGAGGCCGGCTGTGCCTCTGTAGCCATGGAGGGTCATGGGGGAGCAGAGACCCACCTGCAGCCTGGGAAGGACCCCACGCCAGAGCAGGGGGATGTCCAGAGGAGGCTGTGACCCAGTGGGAATCCCATGCTGGAGCAGGCTCCTGGCAGGAGCCGTGGCCATGTGGGAAGAGGAGCGCAGGCTGGAGCAGGTTTGCTGGCAGGAGTAGTCTGTTCCTGAAGCACTGAACCCTGTGGAAGGGACCCATGTTGGAGGAGTTAATGGAGATCTGTTTCCCATGGGAGATTCCACACTGGAGCAGGGAAAGTGTGAGGAGTCCTCCCCCTGAGGAGGAAGGAGCAGCAGAGACAATTGTGATGGACTGACCACAACACCCATTTTCTGTCCCCCTGCACCATTCAGGTGAGGAGGTAGAGAAAAGCGGGAGTGAAGTTGAGCCCAGGAAGAAGGGAGGGGTGGGTGGGGGGGAAGTGTTTTATGATCTGGCTTTAGTTCTTCTTTCACACTGATTTTTCATTAATGATAGATTAATTTTTTCCCAAACTGAGTCTGTTTTACCTGTGACGGTAATTGGTGAGTGATCTGTCCCTGTCCTTATCTCAAGCCATGAACTTTTCATCATATTTTCTCTCCCCTGTCCAGCTGAGGAGGGCAGTGATAGAGCAGCTTGGTGGGCACCTGGCCTTCAGCCAACATCAACACACCACACCATCCAAATTTCTCAACATATAAAATGCATAACTAGAAAATAATATAATTTTTCTGTATTTTATTCATTGTCTTTTCACCTAAACATTATCTAATAGATTGTTTCTCGAAACACTGTGGAATTTAAATGCAACATAACGTTCTGCATATGATGTCTTTAGTAATATCTTTTCTCCCTAAGATACTGTAGAAGAAAAATAGTCTGTATAATGAACAACAAAATTATAATCAAACTTGACTTTGCTTAATCAAGTGGGAAGCTAATTTCAGAGATCTAAACCCTTTATGTGATCATCAGATTTCATTTATAATAAGGGAGAGACAGCTTGAAGTTATCCCTTGAGCTTTGCTATAATAACTGATGTGGACAGAGATGTGATTTCTAAAGTTAGACTGGATAGACCATGCAAGAAGATGACTTTGGGAGATATTTTTGCCTGTTAAATGTGCCAGCTGTTCCACAATTCATAAACTAGGGAGAATGTTAAACTGATAGATCGCTGATACAGAATTCTGAAAAATGTTTATGAAATAATAATAATAAAAAAATTCTAACTGATGTACACTTACTCACTTCAGATGCCTCAAATTCACTGTTCCCTCAAACGTACTATTTTAGAATGACTTTGATTTGTGTTTTTTCCCCATTATAAAGATAGTGCTCCCTTCATTTTAGCATCACCTTCAACAGTCTTCCTGTAATTCTTTTCTTACGTATAGCTATGTTATTTTCAGTGTAGCTAATAATTCATCTCTCTTTTATTTACACCAGTGGCATCCATAACCAGAAGACTAAAAACTTAATCTCTTTATACCATTTGATTATTTCAGACTTATTCATGTGTAGTTTACTTGAGTTTCTATTGTAATTGATCTAATGATGCATATGAACAGCTCATGCCATTTGAGGAAAAAAATTGCATAGTTTCCTTTGAAGAACTTCTTTATACTTCCAGTTTACAGCACAGTTCATGTGCCCGAGGCTATTTGCTGTCATTATAATAAGGTTTCAAACTGTGCCATGCTAGAGGATCAAGCTGGCACATCTGCAGTTAGGCTCTATGAACAATAATACAATCATGTCTGGCTGCTAGACCAAGGAAACAAAGGTAGTACTCATCCCACTCTGGATCGTCTCTCCAGTTTCACTCTTTTGAAAATACTTCCCACTGGGAAATACATAAATTGATGTTGATTTAAGGGTAGCATAAAGCAATGTAAAGTGTTCAGCTCAGCAGCCCTAGTCTTCTTTCTGCTCGGAGATGTATGTCCCAAGTTTCACTGAATAACGACTCTAAGCCTCAAAGGAAAAGTCCATTGTAATCAATATATTTCATCAAATGAATTAGCTAAACCATGCTAAACATTCTTAATTTTATCATGAAAACACAGACTGCAAATAGTGCCTTTGAAACAGGGGTACAAGTTTACTTTTAACAAAGTTCGACTGTTTTGCCTTTCAATAAAACTCCAAAACAGAAGGAAAAAATGCCAGCCTTTATAGAGGAAATAGTTAGATTCAGTTTGGATTTGACTGCTCAGTTTTTTAGCCTGTAAAATTTCAAGAAAATTCAGACATCATTTGCATTTCTTGCAAATATTTTACTCCACTTTAGAGCAAAACCTTTCTTTCTCCAACATAGTAGTCCCTTTATTTGGCTTTTATGTTAAAGAAGCGATGGCATGAAGCTTACAGACCCTCATTTGATTTGATTTAACTCCCATCATTAAGATGCTTTTACACTCTCTGTCTTGCTCTCTTCCCCTTCTTCATCAATCCACTTGCAGCAATCCAGCCTCTCAGATTCCTACAGTACATTGCTGGCTAGAGATCTTATGGAGACAGATGTGCAATGCAGGACATTTATTGTCCTTTTGAAACAGGTAAACCAAGAGACTGGGCCTTCTACATTCACCTTTTTCATTCTCATCAAACTTGCACATGAAAATTGTGATAGTTCATGAATAGCCAACTACTATGTAAGACAGCAGATAGTTTGGTTTCTGTGAAAAGAAAATGCTAACCTTTCCAGACTACCACAATTCAGTACACTTGGAAATGTACAGAAATCTCTGGAAAGCAGAAATGCTTTTTTTCACACACAGTTGCCTAATGACAATTGGATAGTTTTGCACTGTTTAAATTCTCTAAGTAACTTTTTTTTTTTTTTTTTTTTTTTTTTTACTGGTTTACAACAAGATCATACTTAATTTATCTTCAGTATGAGTGGCTGGGCTTTGTGATATGGAGATCATGTCATGATTTAAAGCAGGTTATATATTCTGACACAGAATCAGTAATTGAAAGATAAGATGCTTTAGTTTTGTATTTTCCAAGACTATGTTTATCATTCTGTGACATACAGAGAAAAATTAATTTGTCTGTAGTTTAGAACTCCCATCTATGAAAAAAAAAATGTTAAGCAAGGCAATTCAAATTAAAATGTAGATTTTTCTTTTAAATACTTTATTGTGCAGTTTGGATTTTCAGTACTGGATTTCCTCATTATACAGCATGG
Source organism: Rhynochetos jubatus (assembly GCA_027574665.1). NCBI lineage: Eukaryota > Metazoa > Chordata > Aves > Eurypygiformes > Rhynochetidae > Rhynochetos > Rhynochetos jubatus. Next base: position 127,160,638 of record CM050648.1, read on the forward strand.
ACAGACAGAGCAAAGGAAGTGCAAAAGAAACCAGGCTGTGCCTGTTGTATATTTAACAAACTCGTGTGTGTGTATTTATAACATAGACTGTCATTTTGTTGAATTACCTTTGATTCATTTGCACTAATTGGTGACAAATGAGAATCATGATTCGGTTTCAACATTGCTTTAAAGTACTTTCCCTTTCAAAAGAGCATTTGGAGATTTTAGTAATTGTTACGGAATGTGAAATTCCCATTGCTTCTGCAAAGCCATACTTGCGCTTTTTATTCTTCTAATGCTTTTTTGTTGTTATTTCTAGCCTCTCAATTATAGTCCATAGCATAGTTTTTCTGAAGTAATAACTCTTCCTGAACTAGGACTAACATGTCTGATCATCCACCAATGATGAATTCTAAATAATTAAAATCAAGACTAAACTGAAGCATAGTCACACTCTTTATACATCAATATATGTGTTATTAATATTATCTGTAAGATCACAAAATAAAAATTTCAAAAGGCAGCATTTACTTCTACATTCTGCTGTTTAATCCAGCATGAGCTGTGATTTCCAATCAGTTGGAAAGTTGAGGCCTATAACTTTAAAATTATTCACCCTATTCTTTTCTATCTTGATATAGATGTGTACAGACTGTATACAGAGTATACAGACTGTATACAGACTAGATATATAAGTTTAGAATAGGTGTGTATATTCAAACAAATACTGTTAATACAAACAGTGCACAGCAATTGCTTGACTGCATTTTACATCGTTGAAGCACTTCATATGACTTAAATGACTCACCAGGTCTGACATTGTAGAGATTCAGTCTAACCACAAGCTAGTAGCTTTGACTATACAGTTGCTCTTTTTTTATGCATAATATAAGTATCTCTAACATGCACAAAAATGGGACATTTAAATATAATTTGGTATCATTGAGCAGCTTTTGCTCCTGAATGACTGGATGCCGTCAGAGGTAGGGGAAAGAAAGGAAATCAAATTCAAAAAGCATTATGAACTTTTAATAACATACCTATTCTCTGCTTTGACCAAATCTGTCATACTCGTGGGTATGTGGTAGGTCAGTGGAGGCTCAGTATGCTCTTTCCACTGTGTTTTAGTTCTTAAGAGGCATCTTTGTTTTAACTCTTCATTTGCCTATGATACAAAATCTATCAGGTGTACTATAGAAACAATTTATCTTTCAGAAACTATTAGTCTTTTTGCCAAATCCAGTACAAAATATTTCTTAACTTGCCCTATGTCATCTCACCTTTTTAAATCAGCACATAATTGCAATCATAATCATCCTCATCCAAAAGAACAACAAGGATAACCATGTTAGAGAATGAATATTTGTTCTTCCTTTTGACAGCTTTAGTGCCCGTTCAATTGTTGTATACTACCCACTATCCTAGCCTTTTTGGATCAGATGAGAATGGATCTTGAGAACAACGTCACAGATGTTAAAACTGAATCCAAGCCTCCTTTACAGAGTTAAGCTTTTTGCAAAGTTTCAGTCAAGTAGCTGTAGTAGCTACTAAGAGGACAATGTAGTAATTGGAAAGGCCATTCATCTTGTATTATGCAAGAAATAGTGTGAACTGGAATTCATGGTGAAGTATATAATTAATCCAGTGTTTTTAATTTTTTCTCAATATACGATGCAACTTAGATATAAGAATTGCTCTTCTGCTCTTCACCTTATTTATTATTTACACCCAAAATAGATGGAAGTTAGTGAGCTGTTACTGATTTAAACATGTGACATGGCTGTTAATAATTACTTGAAGTGCAAAAAAAGATGTGACGTGTACTGCAAAGCCAGAAAGAACACTGCTGGTTTTGGTTTTTTTACTGTACTGTCCATTGTTTTTCTACTGAGAAGTAATTAGTTAAATAAACCATGGAGAAGTTATATATGGATTGAAATCTCTTCCTCTTCAATAACTGCAATCTATATGCCAATTAGCTGCATGACAGTCCTTACAAAAAAAAAAAAAAAAATCAAAAAAAATCTACCCAAACCAACCAACCATTTTTGGTGATTCTTTTCTTCACAGGTGACTTTATGCATAGTGGTTTTCTCAAGGCAGAACACTATTGTCAGAGATTGAAAATTTAGCGCTTCTATAGTTAAACTAAGTGGATTCAGGTAACTGGAATATTCTTCACTTTCTCCCAGTCATGTTGAAGACTTCAGTGCTGAAAAAAGAATCTATAAGCAAACCCATTGACTGTTGTGTAGAGGAGGTCTACAGTCCTTTGATTGTTACTGGTGTAACCATTCAGGCTAAAGTAAGATGTCATCCTTGTCAAAAACATTATGTGTCTGCATTTTTTCAGCTTTCAACCCATTATATCAATAAAAAACAGAAGGGAAGAGATAATTGAAGATGAAAATTCAACAGCTAATATTCCCCCAAACCACATAGCACTCTTGGCAAAATGTCCTTCTGCCATGGTTTAACCGCAGACAGCAACTAGGCACCACACAGCCGCTCACTCACTCCCCTCATGGGGGGAAAGAATTAGAAGAGTAAAAGTGAGAAAACTCATGGGTTGAGATAAAGACGGTTTAATAGGTAAAGCAAAAACTGCACTCAAGCAAAGCATAGCATTGGCAAGCAGGTGTTCAGCCATCTCATGGAAAGCAGGGCTCCATCATGTGTAATGGTTACTTGGGAAGAAAAACACCTTAACGATGAACATAACAACTTCCTCCTTCTTCTCCCACCTTTAAATGCTGATCATAACGTCATATGGTATGGAATATCCCTTTGGTCAGGTGGCGTCAGCTGTCCCAGCTGTGTCCCCTCCCAACTTCTTGTGCACTTTAACACAAAAATATTTTTGGCCATATGCCTAGTATGCAAGAATAGCTTGATTCTTCCAGGTGTCATATCTTGAATTCAGGCAAATTATTATATCTTGCCTTGTGTGAATTTTAGGAAGTGAATTTTATGCTCATTGAGAATCCATTCTTTTATTGTCAAGATGCCTTAAATGTGACATATGGAAAATTATTCCTTGTTAACTAGATGTTTGTGATGTGTTTTAATGAATTCCACAGCTTATTTATTCATTGTTTGAAAATCAGTTCTTTTGTGTGTGGTTGTTTTTTTTTTTTAGTATATTTTATTTTGTTTTCAATTTAAATTTTCATGCTTCTGTAATTTCAAGAATAGCAAATGTGATTAAAAGTTTATCTTTTCCAAAACCATAATTTATAGTCTTTAGACTCTTCACAGATTCTTTCTCTTTCTCTCTCTTAGTTGATTACTCTTTGGAATAAAAAATTATCAATTCATGGACCATTGACAAGTGTTTCACATTACTTTCTTAACATGTCCTCAAAAATCTACCCACTCCTTTTTTTTTCTTAGCCTATTGCAAAAATCAAATATATGTCGATTAGATGTAAGAACCTGCCATATGTTTATATGGCTGAATTAAAATACAGCAGCAATCAAGGCTTTCCCAGTCTTTCTTAATTTTTAATATTACTTCTGTTTGCTCTTCCCCTACAACCCAGTGTTGTGTGCTGAGCAGAACTTCTATTGAACTCTCACACAGAACCTGTTTTTTTTCTTGGATTGTCACAGTGGTGAGAAATGTTCACCTTTTTAATCAATAGCTGGAAAGCAATAATAAAATTACCTAAAAGCATGATAAATGTTTGAGTGTTTTATGTGACAGGCCAGAGTTAATAAACTAAAGTTCTTTTTGCTATCTGCTTTGATGAGCATGTTCAGGAAGGTTGGTAGTCTTAAAGTAGTTGCTCAGTCCTACAGTCCCAGAAGCAGATGTTATATCAAAACTGAGATGAATTAGTATCTGGCACATTAATATTTCCGTACATTGACATTTCAGAAGTGGATATAGAAAGTTCAGAATTTTATAACAGTGTTAGATCTGAAGAAACTCTGGGAAGGATTATTTCTTTTCCATCTTCAGGATGGAAAAGATAAGGTGGGAAGATGGGGATTTTCTTCAAAACACTCTGTCGTCAGTTTTAGGATAGTAACAGCACAACCTGTTTTGAAACTGGAGGTATTATGCCTTGATGGCAAACTTTGGAAGTATAAAGCCAGTAAAAAGATTCGAAACAGACCCATTAGCTCTGCCTTCTTTACTGGACTGTGTCTTTTAATGTTTGCACTCTCTTCTCAACAATATCTAGCACCAGTTTTGTCTTACTAATATCGAAGCTAGTTAGCTTGGCTTATGCTATAAACTACATCTCTTAAAGGAAAGAAAGGCAATGTAAAATCTATTATAGTAAACAAGATGTCTGAGGATTACGTAGAGAGAATGAGGAGTCACAATTAGAGGGACTTTAAGCTTGGTGTTTTGGTAATGATACTTGGTAAACTTTTTTCAGCTTGAAGACACTTTAGTAGTTTCCCATTTAAGGTTAAGTTGCAGACCTCATCAAGAACAAAAATCTGAAAGCTAGACATCATCCAACAGACAAAACTGAACACAAACTCTGCCTTAAAATTATACAAGGTCTGTTCTTTTTATGAGACTGGCAAATAATTAAAATCCCTGAAATAATTGATTACAAATCATCTATCATTACACCTTTCTCACATCTTATCCATTTTATTAGTCTAAGATTTGTTCAAATTATAGCAAAAAGATGTTCTACATTTCTCATTCCATGAAACTCACAAAGCTGTTCATAATAATACAGTCACTAGAGACTTTCTTAAAGGATGGGGAAGAGACAGTAAGGTAAACCAAAGTTAGAAAACATTTAATTGGGGACTTTAGGATTCTTTATCCAGCTGTGCCAATAAATCACTGTAAGAGTTAAAAGTTTTTTTGGTTACGGTCTGTCTCAACAAATTTTAGGTAATAAATTTTAGGAATTAAGCTTTTAGTCTGAGTGAGTCTGTAGCCTTTCTTTGTAGTCAGTAGAGATACGTGGGTGCGTCCTAAGGTCAATTAATGAAGCTTTTTTGAGATATATGTGTATACAGAGAGAGCATGAAATTCTCGCTGGAGTTGCCAGATTTCTCCCCTTCATTATAAAATGAGTTTATACTGATTAGTCACACAGAAGTTATGCATCTTAGCAACACTAATTCTACCCATAAACATATAGTGCCTCTATTTCCATCCATCTAAAAGGATCAAAATTAAGCACAGAGACACAGAGTATTCACTGCAGAAGTATTTGAAACTGCCAGTACAATACTGCACTAGGAATTCCAAAGCTTTCAGCTTTTCTTTGTGAAAGAGAAACTGAGGTGCTCACCTATTTCAGAATCTGAGACATGATATCACCTGCAGTTTATATTTCTATAATTCAGAATATAATTACCAAAACTTCTAATAAACAAGGCTTGAGACACTCTTAGATAATGACAAGGTTAAAGGTTATTGCTGTATCTAGATGCTGTTTAGAAACCCTGTATATATGCACTTAACTTTCTCCCTTGCCAAAATGTGCTATTACAAGTTTTCAGTGCTTCTGTTCACTTGAACTGAACAGTACTTGTTTTCTGCAGGTAACTGTAGTTTAAAAGGGGCAAGGACTATGTTATCTGCTGTAATGACCAAGACTTATGTCCACATCTGTAACCAAAATCAATACTCGTGGTTATCTATTCCTCCTTCCAAAGGCCTCTTTATTTTTAGGTGATAAAATTCAGGTAGTAGGTTTAAAAGGCCAGTTGTCAACAAAGCACCACACAGCCACTCACTCACCCTGCACTAGTGGGATGGGGGAGTGCAGTCAGGGGAAAAAAAGTAAAACTCATGGGTTGAGATTAAGATAGTTTAATAGGACAGGAAAGGAATAATAACAACAACAATAATAATAATCATAAAAGAATATACAAAACAAGTGATGCACAATACAATTGCTCACCACCTGCTGAGCCATAGCCCCAGTGGCCAACTGCCTCTAGTTTATATACTGAGTATGTCACTATATGGTATGGAATATCTCTTTGGCCAGTTTGGGTCAGCTGTACTGGCTGTGCCTCCTCCCAGCTTCTCACTGGCAGGAAATGACTAGTCCTTGGCTAGTGTAAGCACTGCTTAGAAACAACAAAACCATCAGTTTGTTATCAACACTATTCTCATCCTAAACACAAAACATAGCACTATACCAGTTGCTAGGAAGAAAATTAACTCTGTCCTAGCTGTAACCAGGATAAAGGCTCTGAAACTCAAACTTAATTAAAGCATCTGTTTATCATCAGACATAACAAGCCATGAATTACATAGATTATTCAGTTTATTTTGCACTACAAACATGTCACTTTGATCAATATGGATTTGGCTTCTCTTGTGTACAGGAGCAGTCTTGAAAGTTACATATCACATTTTTTTTAGTATAACAGTAGGAAAAGTTGATGAATAATTGTCAAACATGATTGACTGGGGGCAAATTTTCAAAGGCACAGGTGCCCAGTCTCTATTAGCTATCAGTGGAATGTAGGTGCCTGGCTCCTGTTTATGTCTTTGAAAGTCTCCTTGCTAGATATATCAAAAGTCTTATGCAGAGTTAGTTAGCTGAATTAGAAATGAGCTTCCATAACTTTAAAAGGGATTGAAATCTCTGGAAAATGAGAAGGGACTGCATAGTAATTTTATCAGTTAAAAATTCTACTAGAGATGTGGAAAATATTGCAGAATTCAAACACAGAATTCCTTTTGGAATTCCAAACAGGTTATAATAAGGTAGATCTGGAAGAAATTATTTATGGGAAAAGATACATGTCCTGAATCAGTATAGAGAAAAATTAATTAAGAGTCTATTCAGTTATGCTAACTTTGATTTAGACCTTAAGAAAATTGAGTAGGTTATTTTTCTGGAATAATATAACTTCCTTCTGCTGTGAGTGTTGAGTAAATAGTTTGTAGTTCAAGAATGAATCAATTTCTAGTATATGCTTGTAAAGTGACACTGTCCAACCTTTATCTAACCTGGTAAAGTGTGACTGGGATTACAGTGTGAGGTCTGGAATGGCCATTTCGACATCCTAATTACCAGATGTTTTATCCCTTATTTGTAAATTTATTTTCTTTTTGGTTTTGTTTTTGTGGTTGGTTTGTTTGTTGTTTTTAATTTAAGAACTCTTACAGAAATTGCGAAAATAAATTACTGTAGCTGACCCCAATGTTTTCTGGATGGAAAAGTTGCTTAGATTAGATTCCTGTTCCAAGACATTGGAGGAGTGTCTCTCTGTCCATAGATTTCCCCTTTGTTCAGTGGATATTATGGACATTGTTTCCAAGTATGGTTCAGATTTTTATTTGTCATCTTACAACTATAAATATCTGTAAAATATGAAGACCTTTGGTTTTGTGTAGATGGGTTATTTAGACAGATGTCATCTAACACCTTTGCATGATGGATGGTGGGTTTCATCCCACTTTAGTATTTTTAGTGCATGTAAAAAGTTTTGATCATGCTTCCTATTTGGTAAATGCTCCCCTTGGAGAACCCCTGTGGAAGTTTCAACAAGTTCAGTATTAATCCAACGGATTAGTGATTGACAGTGATCAGGAAATGTTGGAACAACTTCATAAATTAGTATCTTGCTGATTGAATGCAGGGAAAACGACCTTCATTTGAATGCCAAGAAGTTTGGTATTTTCTCTTCAACTTTGTTCAGTTTTCTTCAGTGGCTTTTTCTGGACATAGGTTTGAATTGATTTTTGTTCATAAAACATATTGGGAAGTAGCTAACCTTGTGATAGTAGGAGAACCATTTATTGCTTTCTTTAAATCGTATTTTTCTCTTGATTCATAAATCTTTAGCTAATCAGGCAAAATAAAAACGGTTCCATGTGAATTAGGTGTCCATCCATTCCCTGTGAATAGTAAAATGACTGCAGTGCAGAAGTAATCCATTGGATGATAATTATTTGAATTTGAAAGTATAGAAACCTTTACAGAAATTGGGGCATGTTCTTAAAGAAACAGATAGGTAAACACAGTGCTTAACTGACTGATTCACTTTGTTAATTATGAATCATATGCTGCTAATCATATGTTGCTTTTGAGCTTTGTGGGTTAATGAAAAGATTTGGATGAGATACTTTGCCAAGGATTTTATACTTTAGAGATTAATACGAATTAGAAGAATTGGAAGAATAAATATATTCCAGAATTTAGAATAACTTCTAAATGTATGCATTTTTCCTACTTAGGAAAGACTTTGCAAGTCTGCTTCTTACATGAGATGTCATCAAACATAACCCTTAATAAAGAAGGGGAAAAATGTAGTATACATTTTACTGAACAGTGAAAATTTCACTATCTAAATATTTTACAACACAATACCATTTAAATGCTTAGGCTGCTCTTATTGATTTATACTTAAATACAAACTAGTTACACTAAAGTAACATCAACTTGCTTGTAATAGTGGTAACTGTAATGCTGCTTGAAAGCTTTTTGAATTCCCACTAGTGCACTTTTGGGTGGATTTGTCTTTCTTTTTATGGTTATCATGAAATATTTCTTCCCTTATAGCTCAGCTGGATTGTGAGTTATCAGAAATTTGTAGAGGCATGGGGTTGTTTTGGGTGTTTCTGCATGTATTCAGTGTTGGATAAAAGTTGTTAGAAAGCTGACTGGATATGTGATGTGATACTGAGTTGAAAAAGCTGTGTTCTTTGACATCAGAGTTCCAAAGATGGTAAAAACTATTTTGACAGCTGTTTGCAGACTGGAGAGAATGATTCTCTTCATAATAATACAAAACGTGATAATTTTTTCCCCTTTCTTTTTCAAAATTAAAATAAACATTTGAAGTAAGTGATACACAAGTTGCTTTTCAGCATCATAGATGTCTTACCTTTATTATTTTCATTATGATAGCACATCCAGGCTGTGAGTTCAGAATACCATCATATTAGCCACTATTCATGCATAAAATCTAGATGGTATCCATCCTGTTGGTCTTTTGGTGCAAATAGGCATTACAAGGAAGCATAGTACAGAACTTTGAAAAGATAAATGATAAAACTAAACATGGAATCAGTCTCTTTTAACTACCAGACTGCCTCTCTTGTCTCTTAACCTAAATGTTTACTGTAAATTGAAACCATATTTCTTTAGAACTGCTATGACATGCTGCGATTTCTAAATTAATTCTTCAAATAACATAAAACTTAACCACTTGGATGAGAGTGAGGAGGAGGGAGAAATGCAAAACAAAACAACTGCTAGGCTGTAATGCACCTGGGCCAGTCGATGATATTGTGTGAATCAGCAATATATCCTGATGAGTTTCATACTGTCATTTTGTCCAATTATTTAAAGTGTCTTAAGTGCAGGACTTTATGTTAAAAAGACTGGCAATCATAATACTTCTTTTTTGTTGTTAAACAGCAGACAATCACTGGCTTTAAGCAATTGTGTGAGGCTTACAAAAGATGAAGTTTTGTTAGGGTAGATGGGTAAATTGTGCCAATCCTTCTTTTATGCAGCTAATCAATTTGTCTTTAAATTGTTTGTTTGTTATAGATTTTCTGAGGCAGACATCCCTTAGTAAAACTTACTGTGTTTATGAGATAACACAGGTGCTGGGCAAATGACAAAGTTTAAAAAATTCTGGGGAAATCAGTCTGCATATAACAACAGCTGCTCATGCTTACCTTAGCCCACTGTTAACTGTAGTCCAAATATCAAGTTAACCCTTTTAGGGGCAGTGAGAGGGGAAAAAACCCAACACCAAATGAATAAAAAAACTCCTCTGTATTTGCATTTCCTTCTATTCTCACAAGTATATCGGCATATTTCTGTGAGTCTGAGACATTAGGTAAAGCTCTTGAAAAGGTTTATTTTAAACTAAGCAAAACCTTTGAGATTTTTGAGCTGTATGAGAATAAGTTTCTTATTAACTTGCTGGAGTCTAGCAGGGGAGTAGGACTCAGAAAGAAGGAAGATATTTTCTCACAGAAGCATAAATCTGACAGATAAACCAAACAATCCAAAGCCTTCTGGGTACTTCATCCATCTATACCTACAACTGCTGCACCTCATCTGACCGTTTCTTCTCATCCTCATTTATATTATATTCTGGTTCACTAGCTTTTGATTGCAATTACCTGGTAGAATCTAACACTTTTTACTTTAATTTCTATACATTTTACTCAGTAAACGTCTGCCTTTTTTCTTTATCATTTCCTTATATGGCCACCTGTAACAGATCAATGAGCCCTTGCAATGGAAGGCTCAGAGGGGATGATCAAGGGTGATGTGCCTATGCAGCTAAGGGAAGAATGTGCAAAGTGACTGTCCATGACTGCTCTAAAGGATGCTAAACTCATGGCAGAGGGGACCAGAAGGGAGCCTTTGCACCGCACAAATGGTTATATCAGATTTTTGTTAATTGTTCATCCCTTAGTTAATAACTTAAGTAAATCACGTATTACGTATTAAACCCCTCGTGTGGAATATCTAGAGGAAAGCGGGGAGATTTAGATTAGATATCAGGAAGAAATTCTTCACAGAGAGGGTGGTGAGACGCTGGAACGGGTTGCCCAGAGAAGTCGTGGATACTCCATCCCTGACTGTCTTCAAGGCCAGGCTGGATGAGGCTTGGAGCAACCTGGTCTAGTGGAGGGTGTCCCTGCCCATGGCAGGGGGGTTGGAACTAGATGATCTTTAAGGTCCCTTCCAACCCAAACCATTCTGTGTTCTATGGCACTACCAACAGCACAGAACATCCTCTCTGACCTCCATACTCCCAGAGCACATCTGTTCTGTCAGCTCCTCCACTCATTGGAAAACACTGCATTCCCTTGTGGCCCTGGACCTTCCTTCCCACTTATTACTTATAGCTGTTGAGTTACGTAAAGCAGTACAGTGGGGTTTATGACAAGCGTCTCACAAAACACACTTATCTTGGATTATCTTCAATGGCTTCTCAAAAGAAGTGGTATGTTGCATAAGCTAAGGAGGAAAAGCTCAGCCTTGAAAGCAGATTGTTGTTACATGAAATGGCTTCAAATCTGTATGTGAAGCTTTTCTAGCTCTCTTAATTTTCTGTGACCCTTAATGATGAGGTTTAAGTCAGCCTCTTATCCAGGGAAATAAAGCAAGCTGCTGAACAAGTTTAATATCTTTCCTTTAATGCTTTGATGCAGAGTTTGCATAGTAAAAAGGAAAAAAGAACTGTTGGAAGTAATAGGGTGAAATTAAAAGCTGACTAATCTTTCAATGAAGTAATTGTTAACACCACCATTGATTTGAAAATGAAGAGCATACAATGGTAGCCTAGACTCTGAAGGCCAATTCAGAATTTACTTCCTTTGGCATTCCAAAGAAGATAAGCATTTGAATACTCAAGAGGTTTTGGCTTTAGGTGATAAATCTGCTCTTTGCTCTGCTCACATGTGTTTCCTGGATCCTGCTAAGAAACTAGCCAAAGGAGATATTCCTTCATTCAAAACGTTGTTAAAAGTAGAGCATCATACATTAGGAGGTTATGGAGAAAAAGTTTATAGGGGTTCTAAACATCATTGTTTAAAGGGATAGAATTCATCTGAGTGCAACTGAATTAAAAATTAAACTGCGTCTTGCTCCGAGAGTCCTTGAATCACAGATTGCTGGCAGCTGGTGTAGCACTGTGGGAAGTATCGGTATATGTTTGTCCTGTTTTTACAGTCTTACAAAAACATCTATTCTACATTTTAAAAGACAAATCTAGAATTATCTTTTCCCTGACTAGTTCACTCATTCATCTGCCCTAATGTTTTCTACAGGGCACAGAAAAAAAAGTACTCTTAACTATTGCAAAGCTGTCAGCTTTGACATACAGCGATGAAGGGAGTGGGGGGCCATGCAAACTGCCTGAACTTACAGGATGGAACCTGCAGAGTCAGCAGGCTTTTATCCCTTCCCTTCCACTCTGTTTCCTCTACCTCCACTAATAGGTGTATAAAAAAATCTTCAAAGAACACTGCATAAACTGTGATTTATCTGCCCTATGGGCAGAGTAGATGTGTACTTAATTCCTGGAAATCTGTAGCTGGCCTGCTACCATTAGGAAGAGGCCATGGAGAAGTGGGAAAGTAGATGACAAAGACTTGCCTCCAGTCACTTTTTCATTCAGTTCCTCTAAATGTTTTGACTTTGAAAAAAATATTTGATTATAAATCTGTGCTATTTATATGCAGAACCTAAACATGCCAATAATAAATAGCTGTCTGTGAAAACAGTAGATGACCCCTTAATACAAATACCATGTGAAGGGTACTTAGCTTTATAGATGATTTGTTAGGTGAGAGGATAAAAGCACTGCATGGAATTCCTCAGTGATTTGAATTTGCAACAATATGTAGAAAGCCATATGGATGTTATTGTAGGGGGAGGTGGGAGAGTTTGGTATCCATTTGAATTCCTAATGGCTTTTACTATAAACTAGCCTGGGTCTACTGAAATAAGACTACATGTAGCAGCAGGTATGTGGCCAAAAATTAATTACTGCTTTTCACTTGACATTTGTCTGATCTGTGTGATTACTTTCTCCACCACGAAAAATCACTATAGGGTGGGTTACTGAAAAAATAATTTTATTCTGGGACCTGTTCTCCAGCTCCTGAGCAAATAACCCTGGTGTAAAATTCTTAAATAATTATTTAAGGATACAGGTCATGCTGCCCTGGGACATGACATGAATCAGAACGTTCATTCTCTGCACTTGCTCATTGCCCTTAGCTCTGTTAATGTCTCTCGGATTGTGTCACTGAAGAGATTAAAACTAGAAAGTTAGAGGATGTTGAGATTAGGACAATAATTATGACAACTATACCTTGGAGAAAATCAGTTTTCTGGATTTTCCTAACTTTTTTCCCCTGGGTTGCATCTAGTTACCCATAATAATTCCTTTTTTAGACAAAATAAAAAAACACATATTAGAAAGTCTGATATTAGTGAAGATTTTTATAAATGACCAATGGTGATTCAAATATGGATTGTAGGCCAGAAGTACATACTGATATTGAGATAAATTCCAATATAGGATTAAGGTAGGGAAGATAGATAAAGATTAAAAGGAATAGTTACACTTTCATATACTAAGTAACAGAGAGTATATCACAGTCTTGGTGAAAACTGTGGTAGCATAAAAAATTGTAGTTATTCTGTGGCTGTGCAAGAGTGTTTCTTCATGTCTGTCCTAAGCAGACAATAGGTGGAATTCTTTTAAAGCATGGAAACATTGTATTTGATAATAGAAAGCTTAGTACAACTCAAAATTGCTATGGAAGAATTAGCAAAGAGACAGTGAATGGCAACAAAAAAAAATTACTTTTTGAAGAATTAATGAAAAACAGCCTCAGCCTTGGCTATATTAAATAGAATTATCTGGTTGCAACTTTCCTGTACACAACTCTGTGAAATTATGTTCTCTACAGAGAGGGAGTTTATGCCAGGGAAGGGTTACTCTACATTTACCCTATTTTGAATATCTTTCCTGGGGCCACATGCCTAGCTCCAGTGTACAAGCATTCTAGGTTGTATGGATCTTTGAGCCAATCCTGTGCTTTTCTGTTCTTCTACAGACCAGGATTTGAATTCCAGTGCTTTAGGAGAATCTGCAGGGGGATGGATATACATGCAATGTGTTTTGTATTTTAATTCCAGACGGCACAGTAGACTGGGTTATATCAAACTCTGATGGTAACATAAAGTGGCAGAGAAAAGAGTTTCAAGAATAGCTTAATAAGAAGTTAATCATTTTGTATGTATGGAATGGGAGAACTTACTGCAACTTCACAGCTATTACAGTTTTATCACTTAAAAACATCATTCTGTTGGCTACATTCAGTAGCTATAATTCATTGTCTAGTCTGCGTATCGATCATCTATGCTCTGTGCCTTAAAAGAATGAGAAAATGCATGTTACCAATGTTAGGTAGAAATACTGAATTACGAGAGTTTAGCTGTTTACATGGGTTAGTCATGTAGTAACTGTAAAGTCTTGATTATGGCTTGTTGCATCAGTTATAGGTTAAGCTGCTTTTCTACAAGAAAATAAGCTAATAGCTTTACATAAAAGAATTTGGCCATCACAGATTGGGCTAGGACCTCACAAATTTTGTCAGCTTTCACATAATTTATGGAATATTAATAAGAACAAGAACGTTCAGGAAAAAATATTTAAAGTCTTTTGCCAATCCTGGTTATCTCCATTTCTTTGTACTCAAGCTGAGTTTACAAATGATACCATCTGGTTTTCCGGGATGGGTGGTGCTTTGAAATCCTCTAAGTCAAAAATGGGAGGGACGGAAGTTCAGTCTCCCTAAGAGCCACGTCAGTTGTATGAAGAGGTTGAAATGTGTATGCACCTGGACTGATTTTGGTCACGGAAATTTGAAACTATTTTTTCTGCTAGCTCAAGGTGGCAGAGCAAAAATACATGTGGGAAAAGGCAAACCTGGAGGGAGCCCAAGGGTCTTAAGTATTGCTGTACCCACAGAGGTAGGAACCTAACCGTGGAGCTGGACTGTGATACTCCCTACATACACAGCGTTTGCACAAAATGCTGATCAGGCTCTGGTAATACTTTTTGTTTTGCAGTGAACTTCTGCCACTTGTCCATCTTGATAAATCAGTTCATAGAAAGGATACTCCTTTTAATGCAGTGTACTCTGGGTCTTGCATGGTCAAGGCACTCATTAATTACACAGAAACGCCTAAGATTTTTTCTTGAGCGGGGAGACACCCTTCACTGCAGCTTCAGCTAAATAGGCTAATCAGGGGCAGGTTTCGTGTCTGTCTGCCAAGTTAGGAACACAGCCAGTAAGTGTACCACATACCTCAGATGCATTCAAGTGTGCACCTGGTGTTACTTAATTGGGTGAAGAGTTTTTGCCTGTGGGTGGAAAGGATTTAGTGACAGAAGGTTTTTCTGTTCTCCAAACTACCACCCTTTGCAATGCGAAGAACATGATTGACTGGCCTATTTTGCAACACTATCTGGGTCAGGACCAGAGAATGTTCAAAGTTAGAAGGGGACTTATTTTATTTACAAAAGATAAATAACCAAGTTCTAAGATACATGAAGAACAAACATCATTCCTCTCCCAAGTAAACCTTAAATTCTCACTAGTAGGGAAATGGAGGGTGAAGGAAGAAGGTTCATTACCGTAATCTTATTGCTGATTTCTCCAGCAAGGTGTTTGGAAGTGGGTGAAGCACAGCTGGTTTCTTTTTGCACTGTGTCTACACAGAGCATAAAGGCACAGCTACTGGGAAACAGCACACTGGTGGCTGGCAAGCATAATAAATAAATGACTGTGTAAAAAATCCCAGATTTAAAGCATGCTAGAAATATTTAAGAAATTCAGATTCACAGCAACTGTCTACTTTGGGTCTGTTTTAAAAGTAACGGAAATGGAAGCACAGAGCTTTGAGGGCCAGATCCTGCATGCTGCTCCGTGCACAGAAGGACCAGTGCAGTGCAGAGGTTGTAAAGTTCTGTTCAGAGACACATTGTGATTTAGAGGCCAAAAATAATTCATAGGGTGGAAGCATAACCATGCTGTAGCTCCTACTATACTGAAAGGAAAGCTGTGACCAAGCTAAGGTAGAAGATACTGTAGTCTGTGATGTAAGGGTTATATTCCTGCCTCATGCCACTTTGCCAAGTGTGTTTATTCATACCCATAAATAGCGGGGAGCAAACATTCTTTATTCTCTTGCTGAAATAAAATTGCAAGGCAGTGTGCAATTCAGAACATTAACAAAATACAAAATCCTTCTATTACACCAGAAAAGGTGAGGAAGCTTAGTGCTAGCAATGGAAATACAGTTTTACTGGGTAGTAATTAAATGTTCAGCTCATCAGTATACCAAGAGGTGGAGGAATGTGTTGTGAGGTGAGCCCATAGACAACTTCAGCTTTTTTTTCTTTTTTTATGAACAGCTGGACTGCTATTGCAAATACAATGTCTTGCTTATAACAAGGATTTGGGAAGGCTTTGTTGGAGGAGGTTTAGAAGTAAATTGTACTGATTGATGGCACTAGATTAGGAGGAGCTGTGGACTCCCTCAAGGGTAGAGTGTCTTACAGGGAGACCTAGGTAGACTAGAGAGCTGGGCAGTCACCAACAGTGTGAAAATTAGCAAGAACAAATGCCAAATTCTCCACCTGGGATGGGATAATCCTGTTTATGCATACAGACTGGGGACAGGAGTCTGGAGATCAGCCCCATAGAAAGTGATCTTGGAATATGGGTTGATGGCAAGTTTAATAGGAGTCAACAGTGTGCTCCAGTACCCAAAATGGCCAACCGTGCCCTGGGGTGCATCCAGCATGGAATATATAGCCGGACAAGGGAGGTGATTGTCCCATCCTACACTGCACTTGTGTGGCCCCACCTCGAATGCTGTGAGCAGTTTTGGGTGCCTCAATATAAGAAGGAAATACATTTTTTTTTGTAGAGGAAGGCACATCGATCAAGCACTAGTTGAAGAAAATGAGAAATGCAATATCCTGTGAAAGCGATATATGCTTCTTTGCTGTGAAAATTCGGTGTAGCCCATAGTTTTGTCCAAGTGAAGTTTCTCATATTTCTGTATCCTTATTTTCTCTTTCCCATTATATTTTTTTACTAAGGGAGGGAAAAGATGTTAAACTCCTGAAAAAGGAAGCTCTCAATATGTAAAGGTGAAAAGGTTGTAACTATGCATGCTGTGATTTTAGACTGTGGCTTAGCAAGGCAGTTAAAGAGCAGCCTAAACTTAAGTCTCTGAGTCATTTCTTTGGGGTGACACATTTGTAAGAAATGTCTCCTACTTAATGTGTTCTTGTCACTGTACATATTATGCCCATCTAAAATGAATCAACTTAAATTCTGCCCCCCTCCCCTAACCATTTGAAAGCAGTATATTAAGCAGTTCTTCAACCTAAGAGATAACTGGAATTTCTATTTGTTATCTGAAATATTTATTTTTCCAGTATGTGGAAAACATTAATTTGTAGAAGAAGAAATTGTATAAAATGAAAAAGCAAGGAGTTAAGTCTCAGGGTCCTTAGAATAGCTGCCACAGGGTGAAACACAGTGAAGCCTACACATTCACAAGTTTGCTAAAACATTACAGTTCTCTGTGGTCTTCTGTGGCCTTAGAATTTGTTAGTGTAGGAGTACACAAAACACACACCGGTGTGGTTGCTCCCAGTCATTTAACATTCTCTCTGATCAAAGTGCCAGGCAGTAGGGACTCAGACTCGAAAGAGGTAGCCTTTTTGCTCAACTGCTTAGGTCTGAGTCTGTTTCACATTTCTACTCCAAGTCTCTCTATTTAAAGATTACATCAGTCAAGAGAATGAGATTTGTATTACTGTACCTTCTGAAATGGTTATAGTTGGTAATATCCTCTTTCTGAGGAGAACCTTGTGATTAGGAGAGTCATACATACCTGTGTTAGTAGCATTCAACAATAGGAAAAAGAGTCAGGGATTAGAAATGGTTAAGGTTTTGGAGCAATTGTTTGTGAGATTTTGAAATGAGTTTTCAACCAGATGTGTTTTCAGATCTATCTGATTGATAGTCAGATGAACTACACTCCTACATGGGGCATGATGGAATTCCAGAAGGTCTCTGCAATGTGTTGCAGCACTGTCAACTCTTGGAATGTTATTGCAGATTCACAGTTTCTTCCTGTTCTTTCAGAGGTATCATGGAGTTGCACTGGGATAGTGAGTAGTTTCAGCAGTCACTGACAATTAATAGAAGAAGGGCAAAATACCCTCACTTTTTGAGGCAAGAGGAGTGCTAGAATGCACTGTTGCCATGTCCTGTACTTTGGGATGAAGTACTAGCAGTAGGTTAGGTCACTGTCATGATACTTAGATATCAGGGTTTGAGGGACCACCCTACATCTTTGATGGGCAAGAATTGAGACAAAAAGTAAGAGGTGTGTTGTGGTTTAGGCCCAGACAGCAACAAAAGACCACAGGGCTGCTTGCTTACTCCTACCCACAGTGGGATGTGGAGGAGAAAATGTAAGGAAAGGTTCATGGATCAAGACAAGAACAGGGAGTGATCACTCACCAGTTATGGTCACAGGCTAAACAGACTCAAGTTGGGGAAGAAAAATCAATTTAATAAGTTACCAATCAAGACTCAATTTAATAAGTTACCAGTCAGAGTAGGGCAATGAGAGACAAAACAGATCTTAAAAACCTTCCCCCCTATCTCCCTTCTTCCCAGGCTACCTAGTCCCCCTCCAGCGGCACAGGGGATGGGCATGTCCCAGTCAGTTCATCACACATTGTCGATCCTTCCTCCTCAGGGGGAGGGATTCTCACATTCTGCCCCTGCTCCAGCGTGGGGTCCCTCCTACAGGAGACAGTTCTCCATGAACTTCTCCCAGATGAGTCCTTCCCACGGGCTGCAGTTCTTCGTGAACTGCTCCAGTGGGTCCCTCCCACGGGGTGCTGTCCTTCAGGAGCAGCCTGCTCCAGCGCGGACTCACCGTGGAGTCATGGGCTCTTTGGGCACATCCCCATGCTTTGGCGTGGGGTGCTCCCTGGGCTGCAAGGGGGTCTCTGCTCCCCCATGACCCTCTATGGCTACAGGGGGGGGCACAGCCTGCCCTCTCACCACAGGCTGCTAGGGAACCTCTGCTCCGGCCACCTCCTCCCTGCCTTTCTGCACTGGTCTTTGTGTCTGCCAGGTTGTCTTTCTCACATCCCACTCCTCTCTCCATGCTGATTCTCTGCACACTGTTTCCATTTCGGCTGCTGCTTCTGTTTTTGCGTCCTCCCCTGTTAAATGTGTTCATTCACAGAGATGCTGACAGACTCGGCTGTGGCCAGAAGTGGGACCAACTTGGAGCCTGGGGAAGCTTCTGTCAAAGCTTCTCACAAGTGCCATCCCTGTGGCCCTTCCCGCACTACCAAACCCCCCACCACAGAAACCCAACACAGGTGGCTGTCTCAGTGCTGACATTCCACTGAAGCTGCATCTGCTTTGCACATACTCATATACTACAACAACAACAAAATTCTATCCCAGGAAAGAAAGATTCTGTTAAATATTTTCTTCTAATAGATTATAATTTGATTTCAGTCAGAAAGGTTATCTCTTTTGGATCAGGAATCAAAAAATAGGGCATGAGGCTTTGAGTGAAAGTTACAGTGCTCAGATATTGTGTCATAATTATTACAATTTGAAACATGGATTACAGGAAACTTCAGTCCTTGAGCCATGAATGTATTTGTGAAAATGGACGGTCTGCAAATAGGGAGATTATATATTAGAAATATATTTTGTCGTGTCAGTGACTCACCTGCTCTATTAGGTAAAATTTTTCAGTTAAAAATCTGAACATGGATTTGTTCTGGGGTGGCTTTTTGCATGAAAATCATGTTTCTTGTAACTTCTTGTAAAAGATACAGTCTGTGTTCAAGCACATGCACAGCCCCAGTGACCTCAAAGTCTTGTCAAGCTTGTTCAAATGCAGCCTCACTGGAGACTTGGCTGAAGGTTCAAGATGGCATCTAGAGTTTGTGAGGAGGTATACTAGCATCACATGACAAAATAAAAAAATGCTAAAAATGTCCCCAAATAGAATTAAATTATGACTTAATCCTTGGACTTTTTATCATTCATATATAGAAATTATTACAAATTAGTATGGCTAGCCACGAAGGTCCATGAGACACGGTTTGGTTGTCTCTAATAAATAAAGTCAATTTTCCATTTTAGATCAAAAAGAGAAAGAGTGAAAACTTGAGAATAGGAATGATACTATATTGCTATGTCTCCTTTCCATCTTAAGCAGGTTAAAAGCTATTTTTACTAGCAGACATACTGAGGGAAGACTTGTTATTTTTGAACTTTGAAGTCATTCTGTTTTAATCTGTGACCTGATATTTTTATGAGGCATTGTTGAGCCTGGGGGAGGAGGGTTTCCTGTCTGACTGCAACTAACAACTTTTCCTTCAGCTTTCAGAATGGGAAGGTTATGAGAGGTCCAGCTACAGTCATGCAAAAATTATAATAATAAAAATGTAATGGAAACCAGGAACGTGGAATTCTGCAAGAGCATGAACTTTTTACCCTTCCAAATCCAGCTTTTACCTCCTTTCTTCAATGTTTCAGATACCGTTTTCCTGTTGATCATTATCAAACAGCTTTTAGTCCCAAAAACTTTTTGAGCTAGCTCTTAGCGTTTGTCTGTTTTGTAAAATAGATGTTTTGTGGGGAAAAAATGGTGCAAGGACACACAGACATCCCTGATACTGATGGTATTAATACCTGAAAGGAATTCTGGTGTCAAACACCCACTGGCTTTGACCCACTGATTCCAAATTGTGGATGATTTTGGTTTATGTTTCTGAACTACTACTGCCTAGCCAGCACATCTCTACTATCTCCTATGGATTCCTTCCTGACATTCAGCAGAGATCCTCAACTCCTGCATTCCCAAATTCACCAGCATTTGTAGGAATACCAAGTAGAAATCTAGGGACAGCAGTGTTGGCTCATCTCTTTCTCCTCCTGAGTTGCTGAAACCCCTGAGCTACCTCTGAAATTAGAATATACAATCATCGATTTTCTTTATTTTATGTTGTCCATAGCTTAGCTGCTTAAGGAGACAGTAGGATACCCTACAGAAAAAATCTGTCATATGGATTAACAGTTATTTCCTACAGTTGCAGAAGGGAGGTAGGGAAGAAACAAGAGCAGGCAATATGCAAGTATTTAGAGGAGCAGGAAACGTTAGGGAATATTGATGAAACAGTTGAAATGTCCCCAGTGCAACAGATGAGCTAAGTCCTGAGGGTAGTGAGCATCATCAGCTTCTATTGAATTAATTGTATGATGCACAAAGTTAGCACTTTTCAGCATCTTGATCTTTGACTGCAGGTGGGAAATAATACAGTCTAATAATTGGAACAAGGGGTTCAGTCAGGATTTCAGAGTTGTTCTTGAGTCCACATTGATTCATCAATCAATTACAAAAAGAAGAAAAAAAAAGTCCATTGTGTCTTTCTGTTTAGCTGTGTGCAATGGACTTAATAGGCCCTGCTAGTGGATGTACTGAATGACTAAAGTTCCAGAAAGAAAGATGCTATAAGACTGTAAATTTGTTTTAGTTATGAGTTCAATAACATCATTTTGCTTTTAACGAGCTAGGCTGTAATGCCAACAGACATATAATGCTCTCCTTATCTCTTGTTTCTTATAAAACTCTTATTTCCTATAGCTGGGAGCTATTTATCAGGATATTATCCTCTCTATAACACTATATATGCAAGAAGCCCGTGCGGGGGGAGGGGGCGGGGGGTGGGGGGTGGAAAGACAAAAAGAGGGCATTTCTCCAGTCTCCTTCCCAGAAAATAACACAGTAGCTAAGTTTAGATGTGTCTTGACAAGAGTTGTGAATAATCATTAAGGAACAAAAGAAAAGAAACAAAGGAACACTCAGGAAATCATGCAGTAGCTTTCACTGATCATGAAAGATGTAAAAGGTACTTACTTTGTAAAGTTTTTCAAGTGCAGGACTAGGATTTGCACTTGGGGTTTGCTGAAGAATTGGAAGACTTAGCATGAATGAGTTTATGGATTTCTCCCCTACTGTTCAGCAGAGCTTTTAGATGCAAATAGGACAATAAACATGTCATTACAGGAGAAAACAGAACATCAGCCCTTTGGCTCTGTAACTGTTATCTTCAAATTTCCTCTCAGACAACCAAATAGTTATTTGTTGTTTTTGAGTGGAATAGTTGCTATCTGCATGTAAAAAGTACTATGGAATTAGTCCCTCTTGAGTGAAGGGCTTGATTTTTTTTAAGATATATCCATCTGAAATTTCATAGTTGTCATCATGTAGTTTGAATATCGTGACTAAATAATTATTAAGAGGCCCAGGGACCACTCCAAGTTAGTGGGAATGATGACCCGTGTTAAGTTTACGACAAGAGCTGTTTTTTGCTGAATGTGAATAAAACAGGTTAAAAAATTCTCTTTCAGAAATCTGGAAGATTATTTTGAACAGTATTTAGTAATACATTTGGAAAACCAGTCACTGGTTTCACATACATAAAGATATATTGAAAGTGATTTGTCTCATGCAAATATAAGAGAAAAGAAGATGAGTTAAATAGCTCATTAGTTCTTTCAAATATAAAAAATCTGAATGATGTTAGTGTAAGATACTGCACCGACAATCTAGGCACTGAATTACTAGAATGTATTTTTACTGCAGTCTGTTTTACTACAGGCCATGTTTTATCCTTCCTGTGCAGTTTTACCCTTCTTTCTTCAGCATTGTTCCAAGTCATTGCCTAAAAACATGTTTTCATGGTTGATAGTGGATTTTTATCTCCATGATTTGTTATGCATTTGACCTTTCTAGAAGAGACATTGGGTCTTAATTCTGCTGTGAGTATTTACTTACCAAGAACTCAGACTGAGATGCACACAACCAAGTTTACATAAGCTGAACAGTCATTAAGAGATAATGACTTTCAGTCAGTACTATCTGAAGCTGAATTTGAAGCACCATCCTAAGGGTCAAAGGCTTTGACTTGTATTTCCTTTTCCCCTCTCCTTAGCAACTTATTAGACTTTTATCTTGTTATCAGAAGCTGTTTAAACAAAGATATGAAGACACATTTATTTTCTTTGAAAGAATAAACAAGAAGTGTTGTGAGATGGTATTTTCTTGAAGATGGGTTTGAAAAGGTAGCAGAATAGTCTTGTACAGTTTTTTTATCAGCTTGTATTTAATAGTGATGAAGATAATTATGAGTTCCTAAATATAGAGTTCTTGGATTTAATGAGCATGAGGGGTGTTAAATCAATTTTGGCAACAAGGTCCCCTCCATTTATTAATGAATAGACGTAAAAAGAATTATCTGGTTCTGCTCAATTCATGTAACTTGGGTTTATTTTCATTTTCCTGTGGAGTCAGGAAAAAACTGTGAATCTCTGAAGTGTTTCTGAAGACACCACTAAACAATTATGATTCCTTCTTTGGGGTTTCATGCTTTTCTACATTTAATATTGTGTAAATAGAAAATGATTGAAATTTTTTCCCTTTGCGGAAATAGAGTGGAGGGAAAAAAAGAGAGATTATTAGTGCTGAAACTAAATCATAATTTTTTTTCTAATTCTTAGTCCTGTTCTATTTTTAACTTAAAGGCCAAGAGCTCAATGAACCAGTGAGTAGACTTATCAGCAATATCTCATGAACTTGAAAGTTGTTTTTCTTGAAAGGAATAGTAATAATCTCATTCCCTGAAACATGGTTCATAGTTTCACTGTAATAGGAAAAGACTTTTAAAAAATAATGAAATTTTAAAGAAATGTATTTTTTCAGGGAGGAAAAAAAAGAAAACACTCCAGAAAGCCAGGCATTGCCCTGCTTAGCTGGAGAATAGATACTGATAAACTTGTAAATTGACTGCTGTAACATCATGAAGGAAAAGACCTGATTTACAAAAGCTTATGCTGTAAGGCATGTGAATTAAATTGTTGCAGAGTAGAACTAAATGTAGGATTTTCTAACAATTAATTAAATAAATGATCATGTATACTATAAAATGTTGGTGTGCCTTGATTTCAAAGTTATCAGAAGTAGTGGTCTGAATGTGGAATTTCCACATGTAGTTTTATTAGATGATGTCACTGATAGAAGGACCACTAAGTCCCATGACACAGGTGGCTCCTCACCTTCTAAAAGTCTCCCAAAACCATACTTCCTTCTACTTCCCTATTTTTACTATTAATTCCATTTCCTTACATAATCCTTACTTTCTGTGCACCACATACACACCCACAACTGGGGTGTGGCGTGAACTCATTAATCTCTCTTTGTCTTGTGTCCTAGGTTTCCTGAAGTATCTTTGCTCTGAGAAATTCAAACAAACTGAAAGACTGCAGGGATGCTTCAAGGAATGTGTGCTTTGGTTGAAGGTAGTTCTTCCTAGAAGCTGGTAAGAAATACATCCAACATTCCTTTGATATACCCTCACTATACAATATTTCCAGTCTGCTTTGTAAAGAAGATGCCTACAAACCCTGGGTACACATACCAAAGCTTTAAAATTAATACATGCTCATTCAGACCTTTCTATGCTGTGATTGAACTATTGCTTGACAACTTGTTACTCAAGATTTCTGTTCCTAATTGATCCAGGAACATTTTAACTAACACTAACAGTAGGCCAGAATCATTGCAGCGAGTTAAAGAAAGCATTATCAGAACTTATGGATCTTACTGTCTAAACAAAGAAGGGAACTAACTTCAATGAAAAATCTAATGGACTTCATTGCAGACAATCATAATTGACATTGGTTGATTTCCCAGTGCATAGAAAATCTTTAATTCTATAAATCGTTTGTGGAAACGGGGAGTACTTTAATAGCCAGCTATGGAAATATATTCTCCAAAATATTCTGTTAGAATAATTCCTTTAAAATATAAATTAAAAGTTCTAATTTTTAGAATTTCTATATACTCTTGATATAATGGATGTGATGAGTTTCTTTTAGATCCACTATTTTGTAAGAAATACTGTGCTTACAGTCTAAGAAGGAAGAAAAAAGAGAACAAGTCTTGGTATATTTGAAATAATCTCCTAAAATTTTATATTAAATGCCATCTTTGCATCCATGACAACTGTCAGCGCATTTACACATTAAAAAATGAAAAGGCCATTTGAGCTGGGAAATCTGAGAAAGTTAGAAAGAGTCTGAGATAGCCTTATTGTTGAATGGGGAGTGTTCACAGAAAGAGGTCAAGAGCTCTTTAAAACAGTGCCATGTCAGTAAGTTAAAGAATAAATATGGTTGGGGAAAACTGACTTCAGAATGCATTATGTCTTGCTAGAGGACTGATCAGAGAGATGCCATCTGAATGAGTTATACCCAGATTTTTGCTACTTACCAGGAAAACTCCAAGGCCCAATTAGGGTCTCTGCATGTATGTAGCTAGATAGGAACACAGTTTGGATTTGTGCCTGCATACTGGCAATTTACAGATGACACATGCTTACTTTTGAAAGCTCAGTGCAAGTCAGTCCTGCTTTTCTGTTCCTCAAAGAACTGCAGTTCCATAAATTGCCTTTCATTAGCTGTTTTTTCTCCCTTTTTAAGAGATCTTCTTTTAGCTGGTTAGCATCTGTCCTTATTTTGCAAGCAATTTTGGAGGTTTGTAATTCTCAAAGTCATCTCTCACTAAGCCTCCAGGTATCCTAGTTACTTCAACAGAATAAGATCTCCTGAATTACCATGCTAGATAAATTTGGTGAAGGTCCAGTCCTTTATTATAAAGAACAATTCATTTGTCCAGGTTAAAAAACTGTAAACATCTACTTCAAACTAATACCCAGAACACAATAGTTTTACTTATTGATCTATCAATTTTGGCTTCATTTTAGCAGAGACTCCATTAACAAATGTTATTTGATGTGCTTCAAAGTCCCAGAACACAGTAGAAGAGTCTTTTCAAGCTTGACATGTAAATTGCAGCATAGAGAAATGACTACTGACTGCATTTATTATCCACATTATTGGCCAATTTGTCAGTTGCTACTGAAACCACTCGCTTGCTCTGCCAGACAAAAAAGCATCCCACAACAGGAGTGAAGGGACAAGGTAACCTGTGAAAAATCAGTTTGTGATGTACCTCTACATCATCAGGTTATGAGACAAGGAAGGAATAGGAAAAAAGGAATAGGAAATAATGTATTAACAGGTCAATTATCTTTCATTCTCCCACCCACCTCTGTGTGCATGTGTGTCCCTTTAGAGATGGTGCTCCAGGAGCCAAACACAATTGGATAGTTAAGTATTCTTCCTAGTATTTGTAAAAGTGAGTATAATTATTAGTTGCAGGGTAGTAATTTACCACTCATTATTTTCTACCAAAATGGCTACACTGCAGGCAAAAATAAAAAGAGATCTCAGGTGTCAACTCAACAGTTGATAAGACATTAAAAAAAACCAGCAGTAATGTTAAACCTCAACTATGTCTCTGGCATCACATACTAATAGAGCTTCTTTCTATGAAGAAGGCCATTTACTTGCCTGTTGTTTTATCTGGCACTGCTCCCTGCACAAAAATCAATCTCCAATTCCTTTTAATGTTTAGCACTAAATCCAGAAAGCAAAACAAAGCGTATGAGTCTTGCATTTATTATAGCAGCCTCTTGTATTTGGCTTCAGGGCAGCCTTCTAATCAAGGGAATGAATAAACAGTCATTGACTCACTTTCAGGGAACACGGGAGACAGCTCAATCTTCCTGAAGGCCAGCACAGAGAAGGGGCCTCCAAATCATAAATCAAAACACGATCAGCCTGTTAATTCAGCCTGGCAATTATTAAGATGTTAAAGCATTTGTACTACTGTGTTTATCGATGGAGGCTGGGGGACAAATGCAAACTTCCTTAAATCTCTACCTTCATGGAAAATGGAAGTATCTTATAACCAATATAACATATTCTAGGAATTCAAGGACAGATTTTTGTTTGTTTGTTTTGTTTTCTTATTGGTGTCTCTCCATCTAAAAGCTGTACAAGTATGAACTTACACATGTACATATGCAAATGCATTTTTCTGCATGTCAGTAGTCATAAAAAGTGCTTAATAAGACAAAATGGAACTTCATAGCTACCATTTTCTGTGGAGCAGATTCACTGAATAGTTACAGAATTATACTTCCTCATATTTCTCCTTTGGTTTTATGAATCATAACAACTGTGACACCTTCAAAAGAAGTGGGAGATTCCCCACAGCCCTTCCTTTAAGCTGCTCCAAGGAGATGTGAATATGATCACAGAAGTCCTAGAATCTGAATCAGCTTCTTGAATAAGTACTCTGACCACTAGTCCAGGATATAAAAATTATTCAGATCATGATCCATTTTCTTTCTATCAGTATTTGCTAAATGAGAAGTAGGGCATATCCCAGGTAGACACAAAGAATCTGAGAAACCTTTAGATTATTTTTTTTTAATAGCCCATCACATAACCTGCTGCTACAAATTATTTCTAAAAACATGTAGTTGATAAAGATATTCACATTACCCTTTCTGAAGGGTACCCTTAGCTGAAAAATTAGCTTTAAATCCGTGCAGAAAATAGAAAGCTGAAAAGCTGAATGTCACGGAGAATAGTATAATTTCAGTAATCCCAGATGGTTCATCAGGCTGTAATGAAGCAAACTTTTGTAGCCAACAGCAACCTTTGATTTACTTACCCAAAGTAGGAAGACAATACTTCAACGTATATTCAGTCTGTTGATTTTTATGTAGTATTTTTAGTGTGTAGCTGGCTGAATTTTATGATCTTAAAAAATAAAAACAGTTTAAGGTAGGCATCACTGTAAAGGATGCTTTAGAACCTAAAAAAACCCATATTCATCTAACCATTCAGCCATGCTGGAAAGCCTAATTTCTTGTCATGCCACAGAATTGTGCAGCATTGATCTTCCAAATTATTCTTCCAGATTGCCATAGATTTGTCATACAGTTTTTTACACAACTTTCTTCTTGCTTCCTTGCTTGTTTTCTTTTGTTTGCTTTCTTTACCTTTCTTTCTTTTCCTTCCTTCTTCTCTCCCTCCCTCTGCCTCTTTCCCTCTCTCTCTTTTTAAAGTTAGAATAAAACTGAGTCTCAGCTGAGATTTTTCAAGCACATCTTCCTAAAATGAAAATATTCTGGCCTTTCCAGTGTCTATCCCGTTTTGTAATAAAATATGACCAAAGGAGGCAACTAATATTTCAATTCTGTTGAATAATTACAGTTGTCCCCCCCCAAAAATATTTTTTTTTAAAACCCAGAAACTATAATCAAAGCTAGTCTTGCCAATTTATCAACATTTCCTGTGTTTTAAATGATATAGAACACATGAATCAAAGCAAGATAATTAAAAGGGGAGAAAGGAAGGAAAAAAAAAATAAGATGGACTACACCTGCTTAGCAGAATTTATACTCCAACTCTCTTGGCTGTACCAATCACTTAGAACATTAATTTGTCTTTTAAAGGATTAATGTGTTTAATTAAGTTTATGAAGTAATACCTTAAAGGCTAAGTCTGTATCTAACAGAATAATGAATTCTTTAGGAAAAAAAAAATCACATAGCCTCACCCTAAGCCAGCTTTCGTGTTTTGGTTTTTTTTTTTTTTTCCCCCACACAATAGCACCTTCTGCGTTAGTTTTAGAGTAACAGGTGGGTCCCTCCATTATATTTGCTCTTTATTCTATGCTCAGGTTTACGTACATAAAGAAAATACTCAGGCTCAAATTTGTCTATAGTTTTCAGAATCCTTTCTAACTCCTGAAATCAGAATAAATATAGTAACTCTAAATGATAAATATGTAATGTTATTTATTTTTTGTTCTCTCAGTGTCTTACTTGACTCCCCTTTTCTTTGCACAAGTATTGATGGCAATTATTTCATGTATAGTGGTAATAGAACTTCCTGAAGGATTCTCAACCTCTCAGCTTTTGATGGGAATAAGGAAATACTGTCATTGATTCCTCCAAATGCTAAAAATAGCTTGACTATTAAGCATGTTGACTGCCCTTGCTTAGATTGACCTTAATATTATAAAACTCTCATAGGTAACAGTCTTCTAAGAACAAGCCTCTTGAAAGAATTGACTTCAGGCCTAGAAGACCTTCTTTAATAGTTACACACCATTTCTGCAATGTTTTTTAAGATGTACCTCAGGCAAATAAATTCACTGGCAGTTGTTCCACTATTCTTAAGCTGATTCCCAAAGAGCCAACTTCACAAAATGTTAGAGAACCAGGTCTTCACATACTTACAGCTTTGACTACCTATTAACAGTGTAGACAGGAAAGGGTAGCTTATGAGGCTTGTTTGTGAAGGTGATCTCAAAGTAAATCTTAATTTTCTGGGTATTAAATTAGTTGAAAAGAATTGAATTACTACATGTTACTAAGTTAATACTCTTCTTTGGAGGTGGAGTGATCACTTTATCCACTCTCTCCCATAACTGGAAAATAAAAGCATACTCATAACTAAAAATAATAAATATTGCCTATTTATTAATTTGTACATCATAATACCTACATAAAATCAATGTCTTTCTTCAAAGTACATTCTCTTTGCCTGATTCTGCCATTGCTTGGCTTTGATATGTTTTTACTTTATCAGGGAAGGGAGGTGCATATTACTAGAGACAATACCTGTTCTTTTTCCCTTGACCCGACTATAAACTTAAATTCAAATGATTATGCTGTCACTCCTATTTTTGTTGAAATTTAAAAAGCAGAATGAAAATTGGAATTACATAATTACGTATTAGAAAATTAGTCTGACAGAAGGCAATCCAGATTCTGATTTCTGAGGGGTTTTTTTTGGTTTGTTTAGTTTTCAGGAAATATAATGTTTTCTTTCAAAATGGCATGAATGCTGTTTTAAAAGTCTGCCACAAGACAAAATGGTGGATGATTGCTTTTCTAAAGAAACATCCAGTTGTTTTACTGCCTGGGTAGAACAATTAACTGATACAGTGGAAATGTAAATTAGCTGGAAATTATTCCTTTGATATTGAAACTTTAGCTCCTGGAGTCAAAGTTTCGTTTTGCTTGTTATTTGTGTATTATCATCACTAACTAAAGAAAAAATTATAATGCATACAAATAAGTAGTTGGTTATACTTAGATGTGCTTAAAGAGGTGTCTGCTGGACTAAGTCAAGTAAAAGCCTCCGCGGTGTTTACTTGTATACAGGTATGATTTCACAATAGCACGTGGGAGCTGAAGACTTCATTTTCCTTGGGGTCTTCAAAACCTCCTAAGTAGGGAAAAAGGATGAAAAAGAAAATGGTAAATTCTAACACATTTACTCCTTTAAATAATCTGTTTTTAAAAAATAAGCTTTTTACACTCCCTTGAGTACTATCTTTTGGAAGGTAAACACCTCATCCACATTTCCTTCAGTGTGTGTATGTATCTGTGTCCCTATTCATTGATCTACTCTTTTATCTTATGTCTTGATAATTTGATCTTTCATTGTTCAGAGATATTTAGTATTACAGGAGCAGTTTAGAAAAAAATCATGACTCTCTTCTGTGTGATTTTTTAACACAAGCAGTTATTTTGAATGTAGATATATTGTTCTCTTCTTTGAATATGTGTCTCCTCAGGTTTATCAGGCTTACAGTCCCTTGTGCAGAGATTTGCTTTGAACCCAGAAAGTTTCAATCCAAAAAGTTGTGATGGAGAAGCTGTGTTGAAGATGAAATAACACATTAATCTTTAACCAAAACACTTTTTCTATTCCAGTAACAGTATCTTGAGTATGTACGTACATATATATCAGTTCATGGTTTTCATTCTGATCCTTAAGAGTTGCAGCACAATGATAAAGTACCTTTCCAAGGCCTTTATGGTCTAGGACTGAAAACATTTTCTTGTTTTACAGCAGTAGCACACACTAACAACCATCATCATCATCACTGGCTATTTTCCACGCACCAAAGGTTCTTTAGATATCTCCAAATGTAGCTGAGCATATAGACAGCTAAAACTCTGTAAATATTACTGTAATAATCTAATCCCAAAATCCCCATGCAAATATAATACAAAAGTTTGCCTTTTAAACATTCCTAAACGACCTTTAAAATGAAAGATTTTTCATGTCAGATTACTACAAGACTAATGCGAAAATGCAATTTGTGCTCACAAATTCTTTTGTCTGCAAACTTGATTATGAAGAATTGTATCTTCAGATTGAAATGCTGGACTCAAGTCATTTATATAAAAATTATATTGATCTTTATACTGATGTCTTTTGACTTGGTTTTTTTGTTTCTCTATCATCATTTACAAGTGCAATGTCACATTCAAAAATATGTTTCCACAGCCATGCTTACCTAGTCATGTGAGCCAGTAACATGTATGTGAAACTGAAATTACAAATGACAAGATCACGTTTTTAACTACCATGACTTGGAAGTTCATATACTGCTTAAGCTACAATGAGGGTAGTGGGTATTCCCATGTTTTGTGAAACTTAAATTAATAGAAATTCCAGGTAAGGGCCAGTAAAATCCTGTGATGTTAAGTGGTTTGTTTGGTATAACTTCAATTTGCATGTATGTCTGTTTTGTTTGGCATGGTGTGCCTAAGATGTTTTTTTGGAGGTGACAATTACACTGTTGTAATCTTGCACATTCTGAAATGGCAGCCAGAGGCCTTCATAACTGCAGGCATCTGAAAAGGCTGTAGATACAGCCTTTTTAGGGCCCTGACTGCTGTGTGTTGTTTGTAGACTAGGTTATTTGTGAGGGTTTAGTAGGCTGTTTTGATGTAGATCTGGAAACTCACCTATTCAGCAAGATCAACTCTATTTCATGAAAGATACTCTTCTTTACACTTTTTGTGGGTCAAGCTGTGTTCACTATCACGGTTCTGCCCTTTTTCCTGTTAAGGCAAATTGGTGAATTTACTGAAATTAGGTGGTAAAGCTGCAGTGATACTAACGTCCTGGGCTGTACTTCTAATATACAAAATATTTAAGCATTTAAAATTTAAACTCAGAAATAGGACATAAAGTTTCTTAATTTCAGGTGTAAAATTTATAGACCCTGGATGTTAAAGCTAAACACTGTAATTTAAATCAAGCAAAAATGTTTGTAATGTTCCATCCCAATGAATGGAACAAAATTAGGAAAATCCCATGTGATGACTTCAATAGTAGGTATGTTGACTCATTCAGAAGTGTCAATAAACAGTAGATCAACTCACTAGAATTTGTTAGCTAGGATAGGATGTATCCCTTACTGTAGCCCTCCATTTTGAACATCTCAGATAATAATCTGAACAAGTGCTATCTTAGGCATCTCCATTTTGGTCTTTGCATTACACAGTCCAGTAAAGCACACATTATAACATTTTTCTCAGATGTTACAAGAGCTGCTTAAATTTCCAATCTAATAATAGATTAGTCTCTTAGTCGTCTTTGGTGTGGAACATGTTGTCTCCCTTTGATGGTCAGCTATTCCTGGCAGGGCCCATACTTGAATGTAAGCATGCTGAAGGGTTCCGTACAGGCAGGAATCTATCATCCAGAAGAGAGAACCCTGGAAATTTCCGTCATACTCTGACCTCATAATGTGGTTAATCCAAAAGAAAGAGTGGGTGGACGGGGAAGAGCTGCTCTTAAAAACCAGCTTGATTTAGCTGTCAGAAATGGTTAACAACATTCAGTGTGGGCCAATAATCAAAAAGCAGCAAAGCTCTCTAAACTCTGGAGGGAGGTCCAGTGAAATGCAGACCTAATGCCTGTTGAAGGACTTACTTGAGTTAGGAAACAAGCTGTCATCTGAGAAACCTGCTGTAAACTGATCCACTTACTTAAGTGTATCTGAGTCTTCAGCCCTGCCAAGAGCTACCGTGATAGTAGTTCTGATGTCAGATAGCTCAGTGCCAATATTTAGAAGACAGGTATAAAAAGCTGCTTAGATCTTAAAGATTATCCACCTAATGGGAATGATCTGACAGTTTCCCCACAGAATGTCTGGACTGTGAAAACTGGAATCCCCACTCATTTTAAGACTTCATTTCCTGCCAGGGTTGGTAAAAACTCACATCAAAAGTCAGCGGATACTTGCACTGACTTTGCCTTTCTTTAGAGTCTGAATAAAAGGTTTCAGTATCTAGGACTATCGGTTCCCATCTTCAAGTTCACTAATTATAGGAAACAAACATCAGAAAGACATTAACTTTTAAGACACTAGGGTTTGTCACTAAAGACACAATCAGTTCAAAGCTGGACATTCTCTTTCTCACTGCTTTTTTTTTTTTTCCTTAAATCTCCCAATCCTCTCACCCCATAAAAGATTTGTTAATGGAGACCCTTGTTCTGAATAAACATTAAAGAAAGTAAAGTCTCCTTCACTTACATGTGCAAATCTTTATCTCCATCTGTTTCTTATTCCATGTTTCAGGCCCATCTGTCTTCTTTATGATCTAGATGCTCTTTCTCATAACATTATCAATGTTCATTTTTTTCATCATCTGGGAAATGTTATACTTGAGTTTCTTATTTTTTATATTTTCATCTGTTTCTCAAAAGCTTATCTTACAAACTTAGCTCCCAGATAGTCTTAAGTCTTCCAGAGACGTGTCATTAGGAAAAAAAAAAAAGAAATCTGCTCCACAGTCCCTTATGGTAGCATCAGAACAGGAATGGGAGATAGGTCATTCACTGTCCAATATCCATTATTTCTGGATGCACAATAGAGAATTAGTGTCAAGTGGGAGGTTTCCAATTTATGCAGTACTGTCTTGCCTCCCACCCCTTACCAATCCCCTTCTTTTGCAAAAGGTCTGGAGATAATTTTATAGAATTTAAACAAGCAAACAGAAAGAATAATCCTTCTAAAGTGTTACAAAATAGAGGGGGGGGGGGGGGGGGAGGGGGAATGTAAAAATTTAGATAATAAAATCAATTTTTCTATTAGATCCAGAATTTATAGATCCATATATTAATTTCTATAGAACTACATTACATTAATCCTTACTCTGGTTGGGGGAGGGCGAGGCGGGGGGGGGGGGGGGGCAGATCTTCCTTTAAAATGAAGGGGAAGAAGCTAAGGCAAGATGGAAAGACAGTGAGAAATGGACTTTATCCTGGTCTACTGCATTCATTGACTTTACCTCCAGAAAACATACTTTATGTGGTGCAAGATGATAGTCATTTAACAGGGGCCTGGAAAAATGAGTATCGTATTTCAAGATGATTTCCTCTAGCTCATCACAGTGTTTCTTAGAACCACCTGGTTTCCTAGTGCAAATGTATATAATACTTTTCAGCTCACTTGGGTCATTAAATGTTCTGCTTGCAGGAATCTGAACACAGATACTGATTCTGTGTAATGAGGCTGATATGGAGAAAAGCTAAAACTGATCTGAAGTGATCCTATAGCAGAAAGGAACAGAAATTCCTTTAATTAGAGGCTATTTTTTGTCTTACTACTGACATATTAAAATGTCAATAAGGGTGAAAGGAAAGCTCAGCAAAGGCTTGCATATACTGATCATATCCATGCAGAATGGATACTCCTGTTATTAGGTCATTTGCTAAAAATGAGGGCATCCATATTTCTAAAAGACAGAGCTTATTTAATTGGAAACAGAATTGAATCTCTCTTCCTGTGAATGCATGGAAACATGGTTAAGATACCATCTGACTTGCTAATATGAAAAATAGTAAATAGATTTTCCCTGGCCTGGCTAATATATGTTTCTTTGTAGAAGTATCACATTGTTAGATATTTATGTTGTTATGGTGGTTTTAAATGAACAAAGTTTTCTCATGGAGAATTCCATGCTGTAGTCATAGCAGTGTCACAAGTAAGCTGTAGGAAGTCATGACTGAGCCACTAGAATATGGTGTTGATATGTTTATGCTCATTACTGTGCTGTCTGTTTTCAATATATTGTTCAGATACATTGTCCAGTAGCCTATTTCTTTAACCATCTCTGAGATGAAGGGAACCCAGAGTATACATAAGCTTACCCTGTTACGCTTAGAAATCCTTTCAGGAATGTGTTAACAGCTTTTTCTTATCTCTGTAGGAATCAACAGTGCTGTGATTTAAGCTACTGAAAATTTCTAGTGTTAAGAATACAGAATCTTAGTGGGCTTTACCCTCAGATTACTGCTGGGAATGATGCTTTCCTTCCTACCTACCTACCTGCCTGCCTGCCTACCTGCCTGCCTACCTACCTACCTACCTACCTACCTACCTACCTACCTACCTGCCTGCCTGCCTGCCTGCCTGCCTGCCTACCTGCCTGCCTGCCTGCCTGCCTACCTACCTACCTACCTACCTACCTACCTACCTACCTGCCTGCCTGCCTGCCTGCCTGCCTGCCTACCTGCCTACCTGCCTACCTGCCTGCCTGCCTGCCTACCTGCCTACCTACCTACCTACCTGCCTGCCTGCCTGCCTACCTGCCTACCTGCCTACCTGCCTGCCTGCCTGCCTGCCTACCTACCTACCTACCTACCTACCTACCTACCTACCTACCTACCTACCTACCTGCCTGCCTGCCTGCCTGCCTGCCTGCCTGCCTGCCTGCCTGCCTACCTACCTACCTAGATTGAACTGTGAACTCATCAAATGCTATTTAGAAGTTATCCAATAGGTTTATCTCATATAAGTGTTAAATTGTCTAAGTATATAAGATACTTAGTTTAATATACATATATAGTATTCGAAGCCAAGCTGTTCATGATTTAGCCTGGGATACCGTGGTATGGTGTCTACACGTACATTATCATTGTTAGTGATTCTTGACTCTATAATTAATATGTTACACCATTGCACCATGGTTTAACTTCCCATACACAGGAAGAGATTGAAGAAGGAAGCTAATAGAGTGTGGAATATATGACACTAGATGCTCAGACATGGTATTTCAAACGTAATTGTATTTTAAGCCCTTTATACCTAATTTTTTAAAAAATGTGACAGATACTTAACCACAGCCATTTTGTTTGCCAAAGAATTAAATTATGTTGATTTTGGGTTATAAGAATGTGTGTTTATTTGAAGGGTAATTATACTCTACTAACTCCACTGACATTTTGGGATTTTTCAGCTGTATGGATACTAATTTTCTGAAGACAGATATTATTGTTGCTTTGTAATTAAATTAATATGGATCTTCCTGTTGCCTTAATGGGAAAATGATCAGACCAAAGAAATCAAAAATTTTTAGGTATTTTATGGGCCACACCGTTACTGCTGACACATTTCTGTATTTTTTGTCTCAAGTTCTTGCGTACTATCATGGTCTCAGATGTTGATGTAACTATATTTGTGTCATATTAAATACCCTGCTTTACTTTTATTGCCTGGAAACAGAAACATACTGCTTGTGATAGCACAATTATCTGCTGATTCATCAAAGAGGACTAGGGCTAAATGAGTTCTGGAATGTAATCTATCCTACACAACTCCATTTCAATTCAAAAGTTTTAGTGGAAAATAGTGGGCTGGATGTTTACAGTACTGTAAACTGTGTGATTTAATTCTTTATATGGAAACAGGACATTATTCTGGTTGTTAACCAGTGATAACTATAAAGTAAATATACCATTATTCTCCCCACCTTTCACACTGTTCTTTATTTTTTCTCTCCAACTGCTTTTGTATTTGGAGAGCACTAATTTTTTATGTTGATTATTTGCAATCTTGCTTCTATATTTGAGTTCAGGAGGCTTTTGTGAAAGCATTCATATATCATTCTAGTATATGTTTACAGCTAACCTGCAGAAGCAGACAAAATACTCATTCTGCAATACTTAAGTTCTCAAACAAACTGATTCTGTCTCTACCATGTTCCTGTGTCTTACTGTTTAGGATTTCTGAAATAACAGTTATATTCATTGTTTTGAAGAAACTGTTGGCACAGCCTGTTTTCCTTCAAGAGCAGCTCAAATTTGGAGAAACCTCCTTGTATAAACAACATTCCAGATCTACTTTGTTCTAATGATACCTCAGTATTTGCTAAGAATACAGACAAAAGTTCATTGGTCTGATTTGCTAAACCTGACTCTATTGCGGTAAACCATTTTCACTTTCATAATGGAGACAGGGTGAGCCATGTTATTTTACCATGTGTGAACAGCCACATAAAACCAGAGTTTAACTGTCATTGTTTTCCCTAAAAAAATTTCCTTCCTGGCAAGAAGCTGAAATCATCTGGATGTAATTCACAATCTAAGAGCTGTTGTGTGAAGCATTTTCTAATTAAAAAAAAAAAAAAAAAAAATCTGTGTTTTCTCCTTCACTTTTTGACTTAACTTCACAAACACTGCCTTTGGAAGGTAATTTAATCTGTTTCAAAAGTGTCTAGAGAGCATGCTTCCTTTAGAGGAAGTATAGGTACTTCACCTGTACTTAATTCCTCTTATTATTTGTGCCTCTGTGCTTTGTGCAGAAAATTGTAAGAAAAGACGTTATGATCACATTAGCAATGTGTCTTCATAAGTACTCAAAGTTGAAGTCAACGCAGGTTGCAATCGGTTGTGGAAAAATCAGTGGAAATAGGCATCTGATTTTGCCTCTACCAATAGCATTTTGAGCATGCAGCTGAGAATCCTTAAGATATTATCTGTGTAAAATGCAAGGGTATTAATTTTAAAAATAACATTTTAAAAGGCAAAATGATTGGACAGACTTAAAAACTAGCAATTAGAAGCTCACTTCACTTACCATGAAATAAACATTACTCATTATGCTTTTAAGCCTTCTTTCTTTTTGCTCCAAATAGCTAATGCTTTTGGAATTCAGCTTTCATTAATATCCAGCAGTTTTATCACTGATTTCAAAGCAGAAAAGATTTCACCCAGGATTCCAGTAGGTTTAATTTCAGCATAAGAGACTATTCAGCTTGAACAGCAGCAAATGAATTTGGTCATAGAGTAAAATAAACTTTTGGGGTTTAGTTTCCTTTGGCCACCTATAATGCTTTCTTGTGCTGTAAAGGTACAGTTAGAGGTTGTCCAGGACCACCTAGAACTTTAAAAAGCAGCCAGATAAAGGATACCTTCAGCAGGTATAATGTGAGTTGCAAGGGACAACATATGTCTTAATTAAAAAATGAAGAAACTAAAACCCACATTGCTTTTGTACAGTCAGTAGTTCAAACTTTCCATTTTCTTGGCAAACTGCCTCTCCTTCTCTTTAACAACATTAAATTCATGTGTCTATTTCCAATATCCACGTCTTCCACGATTTAGAAAAAGCTCTTTCATTTATTTACCTAAACTAAGGCAATAAAATTGATATACTCTATAGTTTCTTATTTTAACCTTTTTCTCCGATTTAAGGCTACTTTGGCTTGGCTTTCAATTTTTGCATCCTCTTATAAACACAGTCATCCTTTTCATTATTTCCTACAATTGCTCCTCTTCTTTTTCAAATGAATATGGTGACTGTGAAAGGCACTAAATTGCTAATTAAGGTTATCACACATTAGGATAAGCAAAGAAAAATCAAAGCAATAGAAAGTTGTCCACCAATATTTGGAACTACTGACAATGTGCTACGGACAAGATCTAGGTGGTACTGAACACGTTCAAGTTCTATTATCATTATTGTCATTGGTATTTCCTTGATAGTGCTATCAGCTATACCAAAAATGAAGTGCAATACTATTTGTGATACTGATTTTGAAAGGTGAAGTTTTATTTATATTGGATTCAGGACATCAGTCAAACTCAAAAAACCTTAGGTGATAAGACCTAGCTGATAACACCCAGCCCCTTATTAATTCTTCTAAAAACTCACACACTTCGTCTCAGATGTGTATACAACCCAGTAAACATTCCACCTTCTTTTTCTGTCTTTTCTTTTTCTTACATCTCCTTGTGCATGTCTTACACAAGGAATATTACACTACTTTTACAACTCAGAGAGGATCCATCTCATTGTCTTTCAATTACCTTCTATTTCAAATCCCAAGAAAGTCAGTAGCAGGTTCTCATCTAGTTACTATTTATAAGATATATCACATCTTAAACAATCTAACGTTACAAATACCAGCATTTGCACACTCACATCAGCCAGCTCAGGAAGAGTTTCTTAACTCTTTTCTTCTTTATATTCATACTTACAATGAAGGCATAAACTGAGACATTTATTAGGATATTCAAAGTATCCACTCAAAACCCGCTTATGTATTCCCTCACCAAGAGAAATATTATTGATCACTGAAATCCCCATAAGCATATAACTATCAAATGGGCAAAGACATTCAAATTTGATTTAGACAGCGTTTTGAATCACATTCTTGATGCAAGATCAAAAGTGATAATACTATACTCTGATCCTCTCCTTAGGAAAAAAAAAAAAAAAACCAAACCAAAAACAGGAGGTCAAGATGATTTAGGGATGTGTAAAGATCCACCTCACCAGAAATATTTAGGGAGCATTTTCATCTCCCAATGGATTCTTTCAGAATTTGATCCTTTAAGGGTTTAAAATTCCTAACAAGTC
This sequence comes from Rhynochetos jubatus, assembly GCA_027574665.1. Classification (NCBI taxonomy): domain Eukaryota; kingdom Metazoa; phylum Chordata; class Aves; order Eurypygiformes; family Rhynochetidae; genus Rhynochetos; species Rhynochetos jubatus. Next base: position 127,199,619 of record CM050648.1, read on the forward strand.
CAAGGTTAAGGCAAATTTTCTTAAGGCTAACCAGGTGTGTTTGTATCAGTGGCAAAACCCAGTCAAATGGTATTGATTGATGAAGAGCAAAAAATACCATCTGTTAAGATGCCAGGATTAAGGTAGAAATCTTTGTAGTTACATGTTTTAGAAAGGCTGAAGTCAGAAGCTGAAAGCAATAGGAAAAACAAAAGAAATAATGTGGAGAAATGTTTTACATATAGAATGTTAAGGATAAGTGGACCACAAGTGTTTCACTTATGTGCTCAACAGTCTCTTATTGAGAAAGCATACAGAGACACAGACTGCCTTGTTGCTCTTGGAGGGGTGGAGGATTTGTTTTATTTTTTTGAAATAGAGAAGGGAAGAAAATAAGTGACAGTAAAATCTCAGGGTAGAGCAGAGCACTAGATAAACTGTATGTAGTCATAACAGATACAGACAGACACAAATACACACAGAGTAACAGAAGGCAAGGGGAGATGACAAAACTTAATAAAGAAATGTGTAGATTGGTTGCTAGAGACTATAAAGTAAGTAATAAAATACCAGGAAAGGTATGTTTGAATAACCAGTGTAGGGTGGAGTAAGACTACAGAGCTAGACTCTTCTCACTGTAATGTAAGCATGGGAACACAGGTGGAAATGCAGGAAATGCCTTTTTTTTTTTTATTATTATTGTGAGAGCAAAGTCTGGAACCAGTTGCCTGGAGAGTTTTTTGAGTATTTATTTTGTTATTTATTATATATTTAAAGCTTGACTTGAAACAGCCATGAAGAGCCTGCTGTAGCTGACCCTGCTTTGAATGGGAAAATTGAACGCGATCAACTCAGGAGGTCTCAGAAGGCCCCTACCAACCTCACCCTTTCTGTGATTCTATAAATGAATGAACTATAAATGAACTATAAATGAATTCTATAAATGAACTCTAACCCAGAGTTAAGGCAATATAAAAAATAGTTTTAAATAAGTTTTAAAACTAGTTTTAAAATCACATCACAAACAAAAGATTCCTATGATTGGTTTAATCATATACCAGTTGGAAATAATAAAACTAAGAACTTAATATTTATTGAACTATTCTGTATTTGAAAGGATGTATTTGTATCCCTATGATAAGTATTAACCTTTTACATCCTTACAGTAGAAAGATGTGCAAGTCTACATTGCTTTATGTACTAATCTTCAGTCTTTCTAAATTCTATCCAAGAACTTGGTTGTAATGATGATTTTCAGTTAAATTTGGAAGATTCAGAAAGATCCAATCAAACAAGAAAGATATAATATTGTACCTATACTTCAAATGTCTAAATGAGACAATAAGGTATTCATGGGGCTGTGTGCATGGCAGATTTTAATTTCAGTGGCATGAATACTAACATTTTAGAAAAATCTAAAAGGACTTACATGCCACTGTTGGCCAACAGCAGAAGGAAGAGTTCCCGTACAGCATTATAGCCAAAAGGCCTATGTGATCATCAGGTATAAATAAATAATGGATTTTGAGTAGAAGTGGGATGATTGTATTTATTCTTTTATGATTTGACTCCTGTGGAGTTGGTACTATAAAATGAGTCTTGTTTTGGTGTTTATGATTGAAAAGAATATTGGCAAATCAGGGAGAGTTCAAAGAGAATGTGCTTAATTGTAGAATATCAAGAAAATAGTGACGTTCATGCAATGTAAAAATTTCATTGGGGATTTAAGATTTACATGTGTGTTGATGGACAGTAGGATTTAATTATAGATTGCATATTTACATATTTAATTGTATACATTGCCTAGGAACCTAATCTTCTGCATAAGAAAATTGAGACTAAGGTGTTGACTCCTTGGTGGTTTTTTTTTTTTTCCCTACAAAGCATTGGGATTGCTTTCCAGGAATTAAAACAAAAAATAAATCATTTTTATTTCATTTCTTCTAAGAGATACTTTTAAATTAGCTTTTGGCTTTGTGCTCTGTAGGTGACCAGGTTATATGATCAAAATAATCCAGCATCAGGCAGTATAAAGATATATGAGTTAGTTGTCTTTGAATTAAATCAGCTAGGTTGGGTATGGAAAGTATAACTGCGGCACCGTGGAACTCCGTTGGAACTGATTTAACCATCTGTTTGGTAATATATTGACTATGGCTCTATAAATTAAACATATACGCATGAAACACAAAAATAAATGAAAGAGAAGAAAATAATTCTATCTTGCTCTCTTGAAAGTGAAAGTTTATGGAACATTTTCAGAGGGCATGGTGAAAACGAAGGACAAAGTGGATGCATCTCATTTCACACATTGCCATCAATGAGCCTACAAAAATTCTTTATAACAGATAGATCAACTCAGTATAAGATCAGTATGTTATATAGAAGGTAAGAGCCACATTTTGCTAACACACATGGTTAGCTACGAAATAAAAAATGTACATAACATGATTAAAAAAAAACCCCACCAAACAAAAACAAAATAGCACTTAAACCAATCCTAAGCCATATATATTTATATACACATATAAAACATGTATATGTATTTATATTTGTATTTATGCGTACACATTTGTGTATAGTAGTGCCAAGCTAATGTTAACTATGATCATTAAGTTACATTATTTAGCACTCACAAGTATTCAGGCAACACCTGGATTATTCGAGTAATTGAATTCCAAAGTATAAATTAATTACAACACAAATAGTAAATTCTTCAAGGGTTAATTCTGAATGAATGATGCATATTACATAATTAGATATATGCATATTAATTGCTGCTATCCTACCCAAAAGCAAGATCCTCACACAATAGTTTTCTCTGCTTGGTCAAATATGATCTAATAAAATTTAGAGAATATGCTGAATTTTGCAGTGCAGTACCAGTATACAGTCTAGAGACAGAAAAAGCAAAACTGAGCCTGAATGGGAACTCCATTCCTTCCTTTATACTCAGGAGTCAGCATAGCTAGCATTCTTCTGTGTCTATTGCAAGATACACAAGTGTTCATGGGTGTGCCTGTCAATGCCACCTAATACTGACATGTGACAAAGTTGGGACTCACAATGTAGACTCAAGATGACAAATTTTTAGGTCCGTGGAATACAAGTTATTAATTTTCAGTAACTTCCAAACACTTAAAGATAATAAGGAATTTCTAGGCCAATTTGAATCAGCTGGTTGATGCTCCTACAAAATAAATGTTGTTAAGATTGTAAAGAACTAGCAATAAATGTATAACCAAATATATTAAGAAGTACCAAATCATTGATTTTATCTTTTGTGAAAAAGTTATGGAAAACTTTTAATGATGATATTTCCACATTTGAAAAGGTTGCTAGTGCCAATACAACATTAAGTTTTACAGTTCCAGAAAGTTTTTCTTGTGCTTATTTTCTGTGATTCACTACTGCAATCTATTGAAACTCAGTAGAGTTCTGTGGAGTCAGAAGAGCTGAATATGCAGTGATGAACAGACAGTGATACCTCCTTGAGGAATAGAGCAGGTGCTGTAACATATACCAAACACAAAATACTCTACTTTTTAAATAATTTAGTAGAACAACACAGTGATATAGAAATAAATCCCCTTTTCACAAATCTTCACATATCTTTAAACACTACAAAAGGAACCTAAGGCGAATTCAGGTTTTTGGAAGGTAGTGTAAATCAAAAAGAATGTCTTACAGCCATACAGATAAAATTGGCAATTTTAAACTTTCACACCTTCCATCAGAGCTAGGTGCTTTCTTTTAATTTGAAAATAAAATTAAAAAAACCCAACCTTATTCACATAAGAATACTTACCAAATGCTCTCAAATCTTTTTCCATTAAAAAAAAATTAAAAATATTAATCTTAAAATATAATAAATAAAAAAATAATAATTTAAAAATTAAAAAAAACCCCAAACCAAACCAAACCAAAACACACACCAAAAAACCCCCAACCTACTATAATAGCAGAGTAAGATATATGGTATTATCTCTTGGTCTTTCCTTAATGAGTAGGACTACTGGAACCAGGTTATTGACAAATACATGTTCTAATGATGATCCAAATGAAGCCAAGTTTGTTTGCTTTTATTACTCTCAGCATTCATTCCAAAGATGTATTTCCCCAAATATTCCAGGCAACAGACCAATTACTCATAGGTACAGGAAATTAGACCAATTGCTTAAGAACTGGAGTCCACAGACAATTTCTAAGAGAAATGTTAGAAACCAGTTAAAACCAGTTGAGTTCACCTATTTCCTATATCAGTCTGTATAAGTGAAGTTGCCAAAGTAGACTGTCCTTACCTCTGGAAAGTGTCGTTACCACTGAAAAAATGTGTTGGTATTAACAATCAGTTCAAAACGCTGAGTTAGGTTAACTTGTTAAACATTTTAAAAAAATTTTGGTGTTCAAATACTAGTTGTTATAATGCATTCGACATCCAGAGGGGAGCGCAGAACACCACATCCCCTAGAAAGTATGTGGGAGTGTTTGGCACCTCAAAATGGGATCAAAAAACTTGATGGCAACCAAGAAGCTATTTAAAAATTTAAGAATAGGGTGAAGACAAATTTAAACCTGAAATGTCAAGAAGCTTAAGTTTTCAGGGACATCTTATTTGAGATACAGAATTCACTCTTAAAGATCTCTAACAATTTTAAAAGAGTCAACAAAAGTTAGTTCCTCTTTCTTAAAATAAGATTCCAGAAAGAGAAAACATTGGTAGCAGCACATATTTCTTGTAGTTATTACACAATATATAACAATAACAAGGAGATTTAGGATAAAAATGCAGGACTTCATCATAGTAAATAATGACTAGTTTTCAGAATATCTCCCATTTCCCCCTTTTGTCTCTCTTTGTGTTGACATTGCACCAGTTCAGGCTGAGGAGAGCACAGACTTTCAGAGAATTTCTTCAAGCACCATAAACTAGTCCATTAAAATGTGTACACAAGCACCAGCAGTCAGCTCAGTCATGTTTTAAGGGGAAGTATCAGAACCATTGTTACTTTATGGAGAGCCTCACGCTAAGAATGTATGTTAAGATCCACCAGATTACAGAATGTCCAGTGAAGCTGTGCCTGGTTTCTCTACCTTGATCAAGTTGAGCCATGAAGTGCAATTTGCTCAGCCCGTCAAATCAGAGGCACTTCCATGCATGCTGAAATACACAGCAATGAACACCTTGGGAACTTAAAATACAAAGCCTATGGCAATTAACTGCTTTCCAAGAAAAAAATTATACCAAACAGGGCTTTTTTATCAAGATCATATTTTTCAAAATGAGCACCTAAAATTCACAGTTCTGCTTACGTTCTTTGGATGTCAGTCCTAGTAAAAAAACAGGGCTGCAAATGATGAGCTTTCTGCTATGAGTTCCCAGCATGCTTATGTACTGTAAGCCGAAGAGCCAAACTTTTCTCCATAAAATACCCTATCTTTGGCCTGCTTACATTTTATGGGTAGAATTTCTTAAGAAGACCAATGCTTCCCCCCCCCCCCGCTTGCAACGCATGTGGTGTGTTTTATGTAACTGGAGAATAAAGAGAGAAGTGCTTGGATTAACGTTGCAATTTCCTGCACTGAACTGAAACCTTGCTAATCAATTTTAAGTAACCAGCTAATGCATTTATGTAATAAACTAATCAATCTCAAATGGACATTTTACAATTTGGATTGAATTTAATACCCCAGCATGCAATTAAGTGACATTATTGACAATAGTTCGAACATGTAATTGGTGATTTGATATTATAGTTGGTGTTCTGTGCCTGAAAACAATTTTCTAATAAATTCTCTACCATTAATTTATTCTTTCATATTATTCTGCAGGATAAATAGAATATAAAATGCTAGCAAGCTTGGAAAATATGAATTCTTGAGGTTTTGACCACCAAATTACTGACTTCATTTCTGTTTCCAAACATTAAAAAAAAAAAAAAAAAAAAACAAACACCAAAACCCACCTCAGCTATCAACATCTCTTCTGTTATTAATAAAAACATTCAAAATATTTTTTTAACTGAAATTAAATTATTTGGGCTGGGTCCATGTACTTTTAACAAATATTTTGTATTATGTTTAATGTGTACTCAACTCTTGTAAGTTTTCACAAGAAGCATGGTATTAGTACTATTGTAATAGAGATAAATGTGTGTCACTTAATAAGAAGCTGTTGATATTTCAAGAACACTCAGGAGTTCTGGCTACCAAGATTTTAACAAGCAGATCCATTCATTTGGTTACTGAGCTTTACACATGTTCAGAAGCCTCTTGGATAGAAGAGATCTGCTTCACCCATTGAGGGCCAGTGTATCAGCTGTACAATCTATCTTTTAGACATTAAGATCTGCCTACATCATGGAAGAACTGGATGTTGTTAGCAGTAACCTATCTTTTCTAGTTGAGCATCTGTTCTGGCCATTAATAATCCCAATTATGGCAGTTACAGAACTTTCCTTGACAGCTTATCCTATTGTTTGACTATTCTTTCAGCAGAAAATCTTTTGTCCTAATATTTAGCCTACATTTTTCCCACTGAAGCTTGGAGCAATTATTTCCTGTTCTGTCTTCCCTGACGATGAAGCATAATTAATCTCTTTCTTCTCTATAGCATCCTTTTATGTTTCTGCAGTCTTTACCAAAGTACTGTTACATAATTCATCTGTATTATTTATTTATTTCTCTTGATGCAGTACACAGATAATAAATAAAAAATAAATGACTGAAAAAATAGAGATTCGGAAAGAAGACGCATGTGTATATGGCTGTACATCCATATGTTGTTTGAAGTGAATCAAAGCTAATCAACATTACTGAAAGAACAACTTTCTGTGACATGCACAGAGCTGTTCAAAGTCAGTGACACAACCTGGCCTGCTTGCAGGTTGATTATTTACCTTTCTAAGTACAATACTTTAACACATCAAGTTGAAATAACATTATAAAGAGAAAATAATGTCCGTAAATGCAGCTGCCAGTGGTTCAAAGAAAAGGAATAAAGTACACTGTTCCCTTTCAAAATTTTGAACGTTGAAATTTTTAGAATTTCAGTTAACTAGTAGAAAGCTTTTTATTCACATGTAATTGTTGTAAATTGTACCTGATTTCCATTACAGTACATTGATACTGTTATTGTAATCTGTATCCTTTATAGCTAAATAAGACCAGCCTAATTTAAGGTGATTAATGTACATAGAGGAAAATACTTTTACTATCTTTACAATCTTTAAACACTCATCACTTCTAAATCAATTCTCTTTGAGAATCTTGAATATTTAATGCTTTATACTAAAACTGCAGTAAAATTGTAAGTTCTCTCACAATATTACATGAGAATGTGTTGTACTAAATCCGAGTGCCTTAAATGAACAAAAAAGACATCATGTTTTGGGACAGAAGCATTTTTTAGACGTTGCAAACATTACTTCTATATAATTTGATTTTTGAGTGGTTAAATTTAATTTTTTTCTTTTCCCCCCATGAAGTAAAATAGAATAAGAAATTAACCCTTGTGACTCTTGCAAGGCGCATTCCCTATGCTACTAGCCTCTCTTACTGAAACCCACTTAGTTACTGTGGTGAGAAAGATATCTTTCTTATGAAATTTCTGGTACCCAGGTAGGCAGCCCACTCATCCTAGTTAGGGTGGTAGAGTTTGTTTACTCTTTGTCACTTTAATTAGGAATTTCTCATCACCAATGATACCACATCTGAACATGTGCACCATGTGATATGTCCTGTTGTGATAAATAACAGTATTATCAAGCTTGTGGATCCCTACACATTGACAGTTATTTGGTCGTTCTGGTATGTCACATACAGTTAAACAGTGCAGGATCTGGCAAACATCAATGTAGAAGTAAGCAGCTTTTTCATTGAAATTATGTATTCTCTCTTGTACACAGATATTTTGAAATCTTTTAAGTCACTGCTGGTGATCAAAGCATTTCTGGTTTCCATCGACAGTTGCGTGATGTTTACCAGATTCCTGTCCAGGAAAGCATTGGTTGAGTGTTAGGAGTTTTTGTTGTGCAGGTAGTATGCTGCCAAAATTCAGGAATGAACTGACTTTTTGACTTTTTTTCCCATATTACACATATTTATCACATACTACAACAACTCAAACCATTCTATGATTCTATGAGCTTGGAGTCTGCCTGGGGAAGAGTCTGAGGTTTTGTACCAGGATATGATCTAATAAATGTTGTCAGGGCTGTTTGGTAGCTGTTTAGCTGCAATAAAAAGATTCAATGACAGTATGAACATATACCTAGTGCCTAGGAAAAATAAAATGTTTTCCCACACAATGGTTAATCTGTAGCACATGAGCAATACATTTTTCTGGTCCAAAGACAGATTTTCTTGATTCATTCAAGGTATATTTAGTCAAGGCAATCAGGAGGGACAATGGGCTGCATAGGATTCTCTTTATGGAGTAAAGAAGGGGAAAAAAAAAAAAAGAAACCAGATATAATTCTGTGCTCAAGGACTGATTGTTATTAGTAGTTGTTTTAAAAAGAAAATTAGTTGAGTTTTTCATTACAATGCCTTGCATATAATGACCTGCATATAATATCTCTTTCCACTTAGGGCTTTATAAATGTTTTAATGTAACAGTGTGCCAGTTAGATCTAGGGAAAGCACCACAGAACTACCATGGCTAGAAAGAGCATCCAAGTCACCTAGGTTAGGATCCTGTTCCTGATTTGTTTCTCGATTAAATAATATAAGTAATGTTACAAGATGTTTTAACAGATGTGGAAAGGGAAAAAAGAATAATTTTGAAAGACCTGCAACTAAAATGTCATTATTTACTTAATCTAATGTATAGCTTTGTGGTTCAGTATCCTATCTTACTGCTGAGGATCAGTGGCATGTGTGTAATCAGCCCATACCACTCATGCTATGGTGAGGTTACACAAGTTTTGAGCAATAGACATTGAATTACTTACTTTCAGACATTTTTAAAACTCATCTGTCCCTTGAATAATCTAGAGCAATACAACCAAGCTAAAATAGTGGGATTTTTCTTTTCTTTGAAATTTTCTATTTAGAAAGCCTGAAATAAATAAATGATTACTGAGGCATACCAGAGTTTGGTTGTCCAGCTAGTAGCACAGAACAATATGAAAAGGATATAAAATATAAGGTGCAGTATAGGTTAAGGTTCTAGACATGTGCTTTTCTTTTCCCTGGCAATTTTTAATATATTAATTAAGGCCTCGATTTGAAAATCAGTCTTCCCACTCTGAGTCAAATCCAGTTATATTTGATCTAATAAAAATCGAGTTTGCAAGAGTGAATGCTTTCATAGGAGGAGGGAAGAGCTTGGGAATGTTTGGGAAGTGAATCATCATCAGGGACTGCTGATGAGTATCTTCTCTCTAGATATTCCCAAGAATATTTGGACCAGCTTCATAGCTTCATTTTGGGCAGAATGATTAGTGATTAATCATGCTCCAAGACAGAGACAACTATTAATACTCAAAATTCCAATACATAAGCAAGCCAACCTTACCTCAGTGGTTTGAGAAACAGATGGGATCATCACAGGATGGAACGGTATATAATTTACCATAAATTAGTTTCATGACCTAGAAAGACATGAGAAAGAACTCTTCTTTAGGGAGTTCTCTATGAGGTAAACAGTGTGTTTGAAAGCCAGCATACATGTCTTCTAAATGAGATAGAAAAGCAGTCACCCATGCACGTTCATCCACTTTTTTGACTCTGCTTAGTCAGACATACCCTGGCTGGGGCATAAATCAGCTCAGAAGAAAATCCTTTGTGCTGACATGACTGAAGACAAACATAAAAAGATCTAGGAACAAAGAACGTTCAAACAACAACTGAAAAGCACTCTCAGCTGAATCCTCTCTCCAGATGGAACTGATCCTGTCAATCACATGAGCCATCTCCGTGCCCATATGGCTGGGCTTGCTCCTCAGGGACAGCTTGTTCTCTCTGACTCCCTCATGCTACATTCAGCTTCTGAGACAGAGGTTCCTGCTACACACAGAAGGTCTTGTATATCATTTAGAGAAACAGATGCAGTTCTCTGATGACAGGCAGGGAAGTATTTCTGTCTCCTTAGGTGGTGAACTTAGCTGTGATGGCATCTGGCCTAAATGCCCCCCTTGGCCTTTCACCAGAGTGCTGTCAGATGTTCCAGCCACCATCCCCAGGCACTTTAGCCATTTGTTTGGGTCAGAATTCAGATAGAGCTTTTCAGTCCCAGGATTTCTTGACATACATCTCTTCGCAGACCCTCTGTATAGCACTCACCGCCGAGATTTGGCTGTCATTCTCCAGGCTAATTCTGACTTCTCATATTCCTTCTGGAGCCATGGTATGTCATTGCTTAAATGGCAATAGTGGCTTTTCATTAAATCCTTCCCTTTGAGCTCACACAACTCATGTTATTTCACTCCTCAGGTTTCCCGTTTTCTTGGGGATCCCTGTAGGCTTTGTCTTTCAGCTTTGTTTAAAAAGCTGTTTTTGTCTTGTTCGCTTGTTAATAATATACAATGCCAAAACTATGCAAGGCTTTTTACCAAGCAGTCTGCAAACGCATATATGAGCACATACAGCAGCCTGATTTGTAATAAATGTCAGGCAAATCACGCATTATGTATGTGTGTAACAATATTCTTTTCTTACTCCTCTGTTCACTGAATGCTTGTGTGGGGTGTTCTTTACCACACTAGGTTTTTGAACAATTCCAGGCTGATACATTTCTGTATGAAAATTTGTTTCTGTGGATAGAATTATCCCCCAATTTAGCAGATTGTCATTCAAGGAAAAAACCCAATAGATTTCTCCCATAAGCACTTTTCAATGGATAAAACCAGCACTACTTTAAAGGTTGATAGCTTGATATCCTGCGAAGAAATAGTTGCTATAACATAGAAATATTATGCGTTTCCAACATAATACACTAGAGTTGACCTTTTAATCATGTTAATTTCTATGCAGTTTAGATAATTGAATTCAATCATTTGGGAAATTTTAACATTTTGTATATATGTAGTTAAGAGCTAAGATACCCAACATCTTTGTGGGGGAGGAAAAAGAAAGAAAAACACCAAAAAAACTCCTAGAATAAAAAAATAATAATACAACAACAACAAAAGTAGTTATCTTGCTTCTAGAGTTATCTTCAAACATTAATTTTGGATCATTTCACACTAGTGGACTCAAGATGGAGGGAAAACAAAATCTTGTTCTCAATGAAGCAGACTCCCTTTTTCCCTTCCCTTCCTTTGCCTCTTTCCCTTCCGTCTCTCCACACCCTCTTTCCCTTCCCTTCACTCCCCTCCCCTCCGCTTCCTATATCCTTCTTTTTTGTAACAGATGCATGTGACTTTAATAATGAATAGACGGTGAATCAACTGAGAGGATCGGTAGTGTGTTTCCTCCAACTTTTATATAACTTTCTGTACAACTGGTGGAACAAGGTCTGTAACCCTTTTTGTCTGAACTTCGACTGACCTTTCTTCCTCCCACCTCCCTGACTACTGGTTAGATGCAAAGCTGAATAGTCCATTCTGCAGATGGGCTTTGAAGATTTTCAGAAGGAAAGTAGAAGAGCCCAACTGATACAGAAACTTAGGAAAGTTGATTTTGTTTAAGGGTGATTCATTAGGTTTCAGCTCAGTGGACTTCGTAGTATTTATTCCCCTGATTTTCATGAACAACAAACATATGCATATCAATGTGTATGCATGAATGTCACATCAGAAATTAAATATGGATCATCTGATTTGGCCTTCTATAAAACAAAGGCTACTCAGTTTTTCGTGTCCAAAGAATCCTTTCTTTTGTGTTTTATACTGCAAATCACACCCCCACAGAAAATGGAAATCGGAACATAATTCCTTTGAAATATTGTCACATGTTGCTTTTGTCTCTGTACAGAGCAACACGGCCATAAGATAAAGCCCTTGTTCTTCCACTAGGCTAGGCATTTCATGGATTTGTTCATGGGTTGAAGAAAGATCTTTTTTCTTTTTATCCTTGATCATTTTTTCTTTTTATTTGATGCTCTATCCAGTGTAACTGTGATTAAGTGAGCTACATTTTCTGTCTTGGTCTTGGATCCTGTAGTTTGGGCACTACATACTGACCTCACTGTATTAATCTTTTCACAGGCTAAACTAGTCACTCTGGTAATGCATACAGCCAGTATCCATTTGTGAAACCTAAACCAGAAGATATATCACTGATCTGCCCTCGGGATAGCTTGCACTGTTATGTGTTAGGCTGTCAGGATTCTCCTTGACCAAACTGTCCCTAAACCACATCTAGTGATGAGCAGTCATGGTGGAGTTTTGTATTTCACCTGGAAATACTACCATAAGAATAGGCTGAAAATGTCATGAGAACAGTTTTCTCATGTTCCTTGTTCTGATGCTCTCAAGTTATCTAGATGTGCAAAGGAAAATTTTCAATTCCAGAGCTACCAACTGTCTCAGACTACATCACATACTATGTGTTCAACAAGGAAATTCAGACAGTCAAGGATAGAACAGCAACAAAACTCAGATGTTGCCTAAAAGATAATAATTATTTATCTCCTTTTAGTGCTGTAATGCTGCCATATAAAGCAGAGGACCAGAAAGCAGATGACTGAATTCAGAAAGTCCTTTCCAAGATGTCAGTTGCATGAAGGACATAACCCCAGAAATGCATGGCTTCACTAACCTGTAGTTCCATAGTCTATTGGTACACTGGATACTTGAAAGAGCACATGCCTGTTGATACCTTCATGCATATTTATAGTCCAAATACTTGAAAACCAAAGACCTTAAAGTTACAGAAGTCTGAACTTCAATACCATATTTTATTATGTACAATTTGAGTGAGTGTTAGGCTGAAGCTGGTATAAATCAACTAATATCATCATGGCTCTCTGGGCTACAAGCAACTGTGTCCACTTTCCCACCCTTAGAAAAACCCTGGGCTCTGAACTCCTCTTGTGACGCATGCCTCATTGCCCATTCAATTACTAAACTTTGAATCAATTTTTTTTGCCCCTATTTTTTTTACCTTGGGCAACTTGTTCAGTTTCTTCTACTTCTAGGATGTTTCTCTTTCCAAACTCCTACTGTAGCACATAGAAGCTACTGTAGCACTTGCCTCAGTTCTAAGTCTCCATTGCCTCATTCAGGAATTAAAATTTAATATAATCTCGTTACACACAACCTCATATACATATCTCAAACATATTTTTCATGTGTTCATCATATGTACATGTATATTCCTGGTTTTATTTATGGCTGCTTTTTTATGTACAACCCCTCCTGCCCCTCACTTTTAGCACTTACAAAACTTTGACATTTTCCTTTCAATGCTACCTAACAACAATTTAATGTTCACACTGTTTTGAAAAATACGGCTGAATATTGAACAAGTAAGTGATAAAATATCTAAGGGTTTTTTTTTTCTCTTTCTTATCAAAGCATTTTGTATTCTGAACATTTTTTTTCAAAAACACATGTAAATACTTAAGTCCTTTTTTAACTGATTAAAAAAGTTTGTATAGCTGTTTCTTTTATTCATTTGTTACTTATGTGAGTAAAATCTTGAAAGCTATCTACTAGTTCTCAAGTATATGCTTAAAGTTTTCCTTCTTTTTCCATAAGACAAGCATTTGAAATGGTTTTTCTTTACATTTCATTCCAAGTTAAAGTGAGCGAAAAACAAAGCTATATCTGATAGCAAAGATCCTACCCTCAGTACAAGACACTTTAAAGACTTTCAGACAAGTAAAATTGGGTACTGGATCTAAAAAAGGAATTGTGTCTGCTTGCTTTGAAACATGAAAACACTGGCTATGAATTTTGTTTTAAAAATAGATGCTCTGTTTTCCAGTTATGTGATATAGTTCATTCTGTTGCTTTATATGTCTAAATATGCTTTACTTTCTGATGAAGTGTAAGGGAAATCCATACTCGTCTGATGGATTCTGCATGCTTGTGCTTGCTTCTTGGCCCACAGTATAATTCTCAGTATTTATAGTATCATATAATTATTAGGTCCAAAACTACTTTCCAAATATTTGTAAGCAAAACTTTTTCAACTTATGTAAGCAATATATGTTTACTTGTAGTCACAAGTGGCAGACAACCAGAGCATACAGAGCTTGATTATTTTAAAAATTCATCTAATTCATAAACAGATTTTCAAAAGAACTCTACACGGTACATGGTCTTACGTAGCCTGTTCCTTATCGTAGCTGCTGAGGACTGTGTACTTTTGAAATTATAGCCAGTATTATATAAATAAATAGAAATTGCAATCTTTTGAAACCAGCAGTGATTCTTGAACTCACTAGAATATACAGCTTAGAACTCCCTTTAAAATCTATTAGAGTGCTAAGTAAAATCACAAAGACCTAATTTCAATACAAAAGTATGTTGTCCTTGGAAGTCACTTCAGAAATAAGGCCAGTGATGTCTACTTCTGGTATAAGGCAGGTCCAAGCAGTACAAATCAGATAGTGAGATGAAAACAGAAGCTCATCGTTACTTTCTGTAAGTCAAACACATACAATTGTGTATTTCTCTTAAAAAGCATTGTTCGACACATCTCTGTCACCAAAAACTATTTCTGTGGCCAACTGCAATGTGCCAATTTGACTAGCAGTTGCAACATGGTAAGAAAAGAATCCAACAGAACAGCTAAATATCTGTGTCCTTACGAAAATACAATGCTTCTTTGATAAAATCAAGTGTAGTAGATAATAACAAACCACTTGATTTCTAATGCAGTTAAAGACGCTTGTTTTTTTTGGGTTTTTTTGTGGGGTTTTTTTTTTTGTTGTTATTGACCCATTCCTGGACAGACTACAGAAGCGCAGAGACAGCTCAGAGTGTAGTAGTCTGGGACATGACAAGATGTTTGGGTCTCCAGAGTCATAGAGTGTGTATATTTGTATATATACTCTGCCAGCCTTGAACCTCACAAGCCTTGTTGAAGTCTGCTTTAAAGCATTTGCCTTGGGTCGTTTAACCCAATACAAGGAAAAATGCAAAATAATTGAAAATCATGGGGAGTAACATATGGCTGAAAGAATGCGTTAAGTTTGAAAACAGCTATTAAAGCAATTCTTACCTAGAAAAAATAGGAAATGATTGAAATATATTTTTGAAATTCTATTACCTTAGTCATATCTATGTTTGCACATCCTCCAAAACATTTACCATTATTATAATACTGCAAGACAATGTATTTTATTAAAAGTTATTTTATTTGTTTCATTTTGTTGTTTCGGTTTTTTGTTGGTGGTGAGTTTGTTTGTTTGTTTTGCTTTGCTTTGTATTGCTTTGCTTCAATATGTTCTGCATTGTTTGCTGGAAAGTGCTGTCCTACTTTGGCCAAAGGAGACTCTTTGAAATAACATTTCATTGAAAACAAAGAAACATTAAGCCTTTTAATATAAGATTGCAATGTTACCGATCCTTTCTCAAAGGAAATATATGTCTCTGTAATTTCTCCTTCTCCTTCTCTCCTTTTTTCTCAAGTCTGCCCTAATCATTTATTTACTATGTTTTCTAGTAAAGAATATTTACTAAATATTCTGCAAAGTACTTTTTATATGTGAACATTAGAAGCTTGGAAAAAAAAGATACAGAATTAAAAATCTTAAATAATCTTTCAGAGAAAAGGAACCTAAATGAACAGTGGAAGATGGAGATTTTTAATTTGTATAATAAAGGTTTTAGAATATATAAGGAAGATATTTTTTCCCTGAAAGCAGAAGTCACTCAAGCCAATATACTTCAGGAGAAAATGAGTGTTGATTTAAATATGGCTACAGTGCTTTTGCACCAGATACATCTAATAGCATATGATCTCCTAGCGTTTCCGCAAATATTTTCTTCTAAAACATTCTGTACAGATTTTCATAGATAAAATTCTGAAATCCTTACTGACTCCGATAACAACAGAATTTTAAATTGAGAATTTCAAGATGGAGGTCTACACAGTATCTTAAAGGATTTCTGCTTGAAACATTAGTTAGGACTTCTTAAGAGTTAGCTTTAAAACTGAGCCTCTTCTCCTCTCTTGGGAGGAATATGCTCAAATACCTTCTGATTTCTGACAGGTTTGTAGCTGCTCTTCATATTCATTCCACTGTTTTGTGTTTTCCTGGTATAAATAGCAGGGGAGTTTTATTTTCTGAGACATACTTTCCTGCTCTAATAGTGTGTAGTACTCCCAAAGGCAGGAAATGTAAAAGTAGTACTAATACTAAAAATGACAGTTTTCATAACCAACTATGGCAATAAATCAGAATTTTCAACGGCAGAAATACAGTGCTACTTTCCAAAGGGGTGCTGGTATATGGCATAATCCATGCCCTGGTACAGTATTTTGCATTGTTCTCAATTCCTTTTCAGAAGCCAGGCCATTCTAACTCTGTGCGTAAAGACTTATTTTTCACTGCTTAGAGGGAAAAAAGAAGTGAAAGATTTTCACTCCTCTTTCAGTTAGGAAAAGAAGTGTAAACACAAAAATTAGAGCTGTATTCCACTGCTGCTCTATAGAAAGCAGCAATTGAGGGAAAAAGAAATCCTCTAAGAAACACAGGAGGAAATGTCTAATTGTCTGCATCAGGATCTAGTTCAAGTGAGTGACTGACTTTGGAAGAGATGTGGCATAACACCTTCTTTCTATTATGTGCTCAGTGCAGCCAGTTGTGGGAATGTCCTCATCTGTTTACAATTCACTTTCACTGTTAGGATTGCTGTATACTGGCTATAAGAGTGTGGCAAGCTATCTCCCCCCGACATACTTTCTATGCCACATATAGCAAATAAAGCAGTAAGTTTACTGGTTTTATATCCACTGAGGCCATAGCAAAATCTTTTTATTTGTTTAGCCAGCATTTTCCTTTCTGTCATATATTTATAATATAACTTAGGACTTACGTATATAACTCACAATTTATTCAGCGTAAGAGAGAAATGTCCTCCCTTATCTTGTTTTCTGATGTCTGTGAATCAGATAACCAAGGTATGCATTAGTCCCTTGAAAAGAGAATTATGTTCCCAAGAAAGATACACAGGCATGTCTTAGAAAAGAAAAAGAAATTTTCCTCTCAGTGAAAATAATCACAGTTATTTTTATTTCCAAATCAAGAAAATAACTAAATATTTTGTTCATTTCTATCATTTCAATAATTGTAACAGTACAGAAAATTTGTAGAGTCACCTCATACTAAATCAACTTCCAAAATGCAGCATCTCCTCCTCCAAAAAAACCCTACACTTTTCAAAAGTGACCCATCGTCACAGTGAACTGGGTACTAAATAATTTGGCTTAAAATTTAAAATGTGTTTGCTTTGAAAACTTTAAAATCACAATTGTGATTAGTTATGTATGTGACCATTGTTTTTGTATGAACATGAAGTTATTACTGTAGTACAAGAGGTCTGGGAAGGCTGCAGTGATAGCATTATTACATGTCAGTTATCCATGCCTCTTATGAGAAGGACATTGCCTACAGACACTCTGGAATCAAGCCTAAGGCAGTGGATATGTGGTCCCACTTTCAAACATATCTCAGTGGAATATAATGAGTTTACTATTAGAGTAAACAACACTACAAATTTCCCTTAGATTCTCACAACTATGGACAGGACAAAGTGTTTAAAGGCTAATTAGACATCTGAATGTCATTACTCAAACAGGCACAAGAAAAAAACCCAAATCTATTAATATAATTTTAAAACCAAGCAGATTTATAAAGTCAGAAAAACATTATACTGAAAAAAGTACTTTCCCCATGACTTATTTACTACAAAAACCCAACTAATTAAAGAAATAACAAATTTTTATGTGAAAGTAATGAATTCACTGTCTTATCTAAATGCATATCTGTATTTTTTTAGACTAGTTCTTGTATTAGGCTTTTTTCTTCTTTTTTTTGGGAGGGTGCAGGGAGGAGATGTAAGGTTCACAGGACAGAATACCCTATCTATAGGTTTAACATTGGAAACAAATAAATTTAAGAAAAACAACTGGTAAAATTCTTTGGAGACATTTTTTTACCAGAAAACTTTGTGGAAAAGTGAAAATAAACCAATGTGTGTAGTTATGTTTAAAGAGATTGAGGGGTTTTCAGACCTTGTACCTTGACCATTGAACCAAAAAATTGTATTTTAATAAAGCAATGCTGTGCATTGCCCACTAGAATAAGTAATAGCTTCGTGGTAATGACACACGTCTGTGATACAGAGAAGAGCAAGAATACAAATCTCAGTATCATATATATCAAGTGATCCAAGCAAGAATATGAACTAACTTGTTTTGAATTTCTCAGATTTGAGAGATACAGTAGTGTGGTGGATTGACCCTGGCAGGAGCCCAGGTGCCCACCAAATCTCTCTATCACTCCCCTCCTCAGCTGGGCAGGGGAGGGAAAATGTCATGAGAGGAGATAAGGTGGAGAAAAGGACAGGGAAAGATCACAAGTCTGTTTTACTGTAACAGACTTGACTTGGCAAAAGTTAATTTATTACCAATCAAATCAGAGAAGGGTAATGAGAACTAAAACCAAATCTTAAAACATCTTCCCCCCCAGCTGTTCCTTTTCCCAGGCTTAGCTTTGTTCCTGATTCTTCTCTAACTCCTTCCCCCGAGTGGCACAGAAGAACAGGGAATGGGGGTTGTGGTCAGTTCATCACACATTATCTCTGCCGCTCCCTCCTCTTCAGGGGGAAGACTCCTCACTCCCTGCCCCTGCTCCAGTGTGGGATCTCTCCCATGGGAGACATTATTAACTTATCCAGTGTGAGTCCGTCCCAGAGTGCAGTTGTTCACAAACTGCTCCAGTGTGGGTCTCTCCCACGGCGTGCCATCCTTCAGCAGCAGCCTGCTCCAGCCTGGGTCCCCCATGGGGTCACAAGTCCTGCCAGCAAACCTGCTCCAGCCTGGGCTCCTCTCTCCATGGGGCCACAGGTCCTGCCAAGAGCCTGCTTCAGCTCAGCCTTCTCACAGGCTTACAGCCTCATTCGAGCATCCCCCTGCTGCAGTGTGGGATCCTCCCCAGGCTGGAGGTGGGTCTCTGCTCCCCTGTGACCCTCCATGGCTGCAGGGCACAGCTGGCCTCACCGTGGTCTGCACCACAGAGTGCCGGTGAATCTTTGCTCCGGCACCTGGAACACCTCCTCCCCTCCTTCTCCACTGACCTGGGTGTCTGCACAGTTCTCTCACACATATCACTCTTTTTTCCCCCTCCTCTTTTTGAATATGTTATCCCAGAGGCACTACCACCATTGTTCATGGGCTCATCCTTGGCCAGCATTGGGTCTGTCTTGGAGCCAGCCAGGACATGGGGGAGGACTCTAGCAGCTTCCCACAGAAGCCACTCCTGTAGCCCACCAGCTACCAACACCTTGACATGCAAACCCAGTACAGGTATCAGGTCTGAGCCATATATTCTCATATGTTCTTTAAAATGTAAGGAACCTCAAAAATTGTTAAATGAATTAACAATTTCAAACAACTGCAACAAAAAGCACAAACAAACAAAAAAACCCAAACAAAACCCAGAAAACATTCTGTGTTCTTGAATACAAAGTAATTGCTTCAGTGAAAAGGAAAGACTAAAAATAGCAGGCAAAATCTACAAAAGTACTAAGAATTTTGTGGGAAAACATCCTCATTCATTGATTATTACATTATATTTCTGTATAAATATTCTGATTTGAATTTTTGTGAGAATTTCTTTGATATTTTGTCACTTATAGCTGTAATTTTTAGGCAAATCCAGGGAGTGTCTTCCTAGATTTATAATGGTAACTGTTGTCCTCAGCTAGTCTATGGAAGAAGGACATATATATAACTATATTTTTTATCATAGCATGAATTAATGGTATTCTGGTAATTGCCTTAATCTTTTATGGAAGATTAAGGAAGCTACTCATCTTCCATTATTGAGTAGAAATATTTTTTATTCCTAAATATTATCTCCTTTCCAGAGCTCTTAATTTTTTTTTTGTTTCATGACACCCAGAAAATCTCAATTTAGCTGTTGTTCCAAAACTTCCAGTGTTATAAGACTTACTCTAGTAGGTACCATACCTACTCTGAGCTGAATTAAATTCTGGTGTAACTACTGTTCTATAAAATGCTTATAATTTACCAGAATTCTTTTTTTTTTTTTTTTGAAGAATTAATCTCTGGGGTTTTTTCATGTAATAGAAGACTGTGATGCAATTATTTTTGTTTGTGGAGCTCCAGTGGCATAACAGATTTTGAAATTTCTCTTCCAGTGTGGAGGAATTCAGTGTCAGGTGTCACCAAAAAAGCCAGCTCTACTACTTTTTCTACTTTATCTTGATATCCTTACTTTTTTGGTTTTGCATATTACACTTTTGCATATTACACTTTTGCATATTACACTTTCT
Source organism: Rhynochetos jubatus (assembly GCA_027574665.1). Classification (NCBI taxonomy): domain Eukaryota; kingdom Metazoa; phylum Chordata; class Aves; order Eurypygiformes; family Rhynochetidae; genus Rhynochetos; species Rhynochetos jubatus. The sequence continues at coordinate 127,220,018 of CM050648.1, forward strand.
TTGAATCATAGATTCTTTCTCTCAGCTAAGGTATTCCTTAGCTTCACTGAGCTTTAAACTGGATTATTTTTTGGTTTGGAGGTCTGTCTTTCTCCCTTCTTTCCACAAAAATGTACATTCGTGCTAAAGTTACAAGCCTTTCTAGTCAGTGTTAGAAAAAGATGAGGCTACTTAGAAGTAATTCTAATGCGTCAGTGGCATTATATGAAAGTAAAACCAGAGTGAGTTCAGAAGCAGGCTGTTTGAAACAAGTGAATACAGTATGTCAGTCTGTAGCGCAGAGCTAAGCCACTTTTCTACCTCCTGAGTTATCTCTGGCAGCTATCTATGTTTGCTGCTCTCCAATCAGCATCAGCAAATGTAACCACTTAAACTTGATCCTACTGTCCAGATCATTTATATGGATAAAAGGCAGTAGAGATCTGTCTTAATCCATGTGGGACACACTTAATTTCCCCCCCAGAGTGGACATGGTTTCTCTTACTAGCATTATCTGCTTTTTGTTTCTTACACTAGCTCTTCATCTGTTCCTATGTCTCATAAAGAATACTTGCAAGCTTCTGTCCTAAGCAAGTACCAATTATTTAGAATTAAGCACAGGCTGTTAAAAATTCAAACATGGTATATGTACTGTCATTTTCAACATCGCTGGTCTGCTGTGAATTGGAGAGGATGTGAAATTGGCAGCAGTTTTCATTTGCACTTAAAGCACTATATTTCTTAGTTTCTTATATTTCTTAGCTCTCTGGAAAAAACATGGAAGTCAGGTTAGCTTCAAAGTACAAAACCTATTTGTCTGTGTGGAAGTTGTGAAAGTCTTGTTTGCATACAACTCTGCAGAAGCAGATGAACAAAAGCTGGATTTTGCCACCACAGCTCAAATCCAGAGCCATCCTGTTGAATGAAAGCTAAGGGAGAAACTTGCAGGTGGAATTCAGGATGGGAAAATCTGGCCTTCTGGAAAGTAGTCCAGGTCTCGGATACACCCCAGTCATTCCATACATTATCAGGAAGACAATTCTGAGTAGGTGCAGATCTGATGTCTCGTACAAAGGATAAACATAGGGCCATTTGTCTGCCTAAGTTATCTGGAAATGTGCACATCCACTGCAATGCTGTTGTCTCACTTGGTGACTTGTCTTTAGCTATCCTTTAAGGCAGATGGTATCATAGCTCCACTTGCCAGTAAGAAGAGCAGAACACCACAAAAAGAGTACCTGACATATGCTTACTTTGCCCTGCACAGTATTTGTTTAGCTCATCTTATCTATTTATTGGTACTACCCATCAGAAGCTGAAATAGCACTATTCTTTTCCTATACAGCCTCTTAAGGATTTCATGCTCATATAAATTTAGATCACATTTTCTAGGCATTCTGTGAAGGACAAGTAAAGGCAGATATTGTATAAAGCTAAGTTTTGGCACAACATATGATTTTCCTTCAGTTTTTTTTCCTCGACATACTATAATAAACACAAACCTTAAAAAAGCATGAAAAATAGTTATTAACTTCATAATAACAATATAAATATTTGTTATCCTTGGCTAGGTAAGAATCATTGCAGGACTCCTAGAACCAGCAGGTCTATTTTAGAGTGAGAAACTCAGACAGAATTGTTAAAATCATTGGCCCCCAGCTGTATGGGAACCAGGCAGGAGCTATAGAAATGAAGGCAAGTCTTTTTGAATCTTTTTCTCTGTCCACTAAGAAAGGTTATTTTACCCCTTATACCTTTAAAATACTGTTATAGTGTTTGAAACCCCCAAAATGGACAATATTTTCCTGGTTTATATTTTAGTAACCAATTCAAACTTGAAGTTTTATTTTTTCCCGGCAATTTGACTATCCTTTTCAGTTGTAGTGCTGACCAGTGATAGTTACTTGAACAGAGAGCGCAGGACACTCAGAAGCAAACCTCATGGCTTACATCAGAGTATTCATCTTGCACCATATCTTGAAAATCCAATTTTTAGAAAAGTAAAATCATTACAGAGAACACAAGGGCTTTGAGGACAGAACTTGGAGCACATGGGGGTTGTTTTCAGTAGAAGCATTAAAGGGTTTTAAGTCAATTTCAAAGTTCAATATCCTCCAAGGTAGGGGAAGGAGGGAAATATATGTAGTGACTCAGCTTTACTTGAGAATATTTTGGTAGTCTGCTGCTTCAGCTGGGAGTTTACCTTTGCATTTTCTAGGTGGGTGGATAACTGAAGTACAATATTCAAACACCTGAAAGGGTCATGACAGATGAGGATTAATTCTGTATTCTGACAACCCTTACACAGTTGCATCCACAGCTCTGACTTCTTAAATTTTCACCAGGTAAACTTGGTCCATATGGTCAATGAACAATATTTCTTTAAATGAACTAATTAGCCAACAAGGAATGACAACATGGTGAACTAAAGGCTTTACATTCAGTTAATTCAACTCTGACCAGGTAGTTCTTTGGTTCAGAGGTGACCTTTCCTGAGCTTTTTTCCCAACTTTTTCAAAGCCAGCAAAATAGGTGCTGTGGTTGGCAGAGCTAGTAGACAATTAGTTTGAGTTTAAAATAAATAAATTCACTTTTGTCCAAAATGTTATGAGATGGGAAAGAGGAGAAATGGAGATTCTTACCAAGATGTTTTGAAGAAATTCTGCTTTTTTAAATGTCAGAAGCAATGCCAAGAAAGAGAACATGAGGTAGAGAGAATTTAAAGTAGTCCAGGCAACATAAGGCGTGCAATTTACCACATAAACATCACCATCGTATATAAGACAGAGGTAAAAAGTAGGCCATATATGAGTTCCTTTTTCAGTGTATTGAAATCAATGAGAAAAATCCATTGCTTAATATGCATGACTTTTGTACCAATAAAAGTGTTACTAGGAATTCTAGCAATAGATTAACTTGTATTTGCAAAGCCTGTCTTACTAAATGTAAAGCGTTAAGGTCCTTCAGTTAGGTGGTGATGCTAAGCTGACAGTCAAAAAACCCACTTTTAGTGAAATTTTCCTTTGTGGGAAATCTGTCAGATAGCCCATATGTAACAATTATTTATATTTTTTAAATAAATGGCAAGTATGTATTTAACATGCAATAACTGTCTTACTAAACAGAAATTATATGCCTATCAGAGATACTTAGTCTGAAGTGTTACTGCTGCACCTATATAATACCAAACTTGTTAATGCTTTTAAATATATATGTAACAAATAAAATTACTATATCTTAAAAAAAATCTCATCAATTTAATTTTATGGAAGTATTGATTTGCCTTCTGTTTACATCTCTCACTTTCCACTTTGGCCTCATGGTTCTTTGCCTCTTAGCTGGTGGTCAACAAGTCAGTATAGTAGAGACAGAAGATTTGATACACAGTTTCAATATACATACTTACAGAAAATTAAGAAGCATTTAGGATTCCATTTTGGATATTCTGCTACCATTTTTTATTTAAAATCTCTTAAAGAACACATGGGTCTTTATGTAACTTCAATGGAAGCTGAATAGAAAGAATCCTTACAAACAGTACATTTAGACATCTGAGCAGTGCTTAAGCACTGTTTAGGTTAATTATTTATTCTTATATGCTATTTATATTCAAATTGCTGTTTGATCTTATGAAATTAATCATGGTATATACACAAAACTTGTTACTTATATGATTCTTTATGGAAGTATTGAAAGTTTAGAAGAGTTAATTCTTTGACAGTTGATCTAAATTCTGATGAGAATCCTGCTGTCTTGGACAGAATTAAAAAACAAACAAACAAAAAAGGTTAGCTCAAACAGAAACTTGTCTGGATAAAAACTGGCTAAAAAGTAAGGGAGCTGTAATATATTTGGCCTCAAATCAAAGAAAGTTCCAGACATCTATTTTAATCAGCCATCGGTCTTGGGTTTTTTTGCTTAGAAAACTGTGATTAATGCTAAATGTGAGTTAGTATGAGAATTCTAAATTAACATTCAGCAGGAAACAGTAGTAGAATACCAGGAAGACTCTTGTGGAAATAATTAAATTACTACTTTTCAACAGCCCAAGGAGAATATTATTTCTTATTTCTGGAGGATTCTGTGGACTACTTTTCATTGAATCAAAAACAGAGAAGGGAGATTGTGGTTTTATTGCAGACTCACTTAATATTGTGGTCAAAAAATTAAATTTATTGACCAACACTGATAATTTTTTGTACCCAAAGGGCACTCAAGATCCACTACTTTTTCACATTTGTGAGACTCAGATATATACACACAAACACACATACACACAAATACACATTTCATAAATGGCTGTGCACTGAGGAATGAAATAAAGAATACATGCTCATGAGAACTACATCTAGGGCTTTCTTCAAAATGAAACATTTTCAGAAAGCTGACATTGTCAGGATGGGGGGTGAGGGTTGAACAAACAGTATTGAGAGAGAAGTGCTTGCTGACAGGTTGACAAAAGTACATGTAGCCTTTCCTTTTACAGGGGAGAGGTTAGGCACTACACCACCACAGCAGACAAGACCTTGGGGTATTACACAGCTATCCATTCGCAGCTTTCACAGTGATGAATGAGGTCTTAGCAGATGCCTTGCAGAGAACTGGAGAGAGAAGCAGAAAGGAGGAGATTTCTCATATGTCTGCCCTTTCCCCACCCCACCCCCCCTCAGATTGGGTGAGGCAGGTGATTAAAAGATAAAGACTTTGGCTATCTAATGAAATCCATCTGCTCTGACTGCTGAGAAAAGGTCTCAGAAGCTCAAGGAACATGGAGTTGGTTTAATCAGAACTTATATTCAAGAAGAATTATTCTTGTAAAAGCACTCAAAGGCTCTGAGGACAATGCTTCTATTCATCGTGGAGTTCCAGGTTTATGGTTGTAACTTACTTAAGTGATGCTCAGACTTAAAAATATCCTCAGTTATATTAAGCAAAATTAGGGATTCAATAAAATCTGATAGATTTTAGCATGAGAAAAAAAAACCCCTACACCTATCACTAGATGCTTACCTTATGGGGAACTAATTCAGTAGTTCTTCTTTATGAGGCTTATTGCAGGTTGTTTTAAGGCACCTAATACTGGCTGAAACTGTATGGTAAATTTCTGTCTGCCTCATTCATAAGATTATTAACAAGGAAATTAATAAATAGATCCTTAACTTAAAAGGTTTTTCCCAATCTTTCAGAACAAACAAAACAAAAAACTTAACAGGATATTTTGGCATCACAAGCCTTTGTGAAAACCAGGATGAAACCTTTACAACATTAACTGTTCCTTTTTACAGAACAGAAAAAAAAAGGCAATTAAAAAAAATCCACATCTTGCGAAACTTAGAAGTTTAGTCTGTGTACAGATCTGCACCACAATAATGTAAATTTCTAATTTCACTGGGCTGTGAAGAGGAAACGATGAGCAACTTTTCAGGTGAATGGCTGCTTCTTTAGTCTGCATGCGTGAACTCTAGTCAAGTGAGACATGAGCATTTCCAACAACTGCAGTGGAAGGCTGCCTGGTAATGCAGCAGACGTTTGGTTATCTTGCACCTATTTTTGTTGTATTGCCTTTTCAAAGCATTGCTGGTACGTCAGGCACAGTCAGTCAATGAAATTCAGTAGTATTTTGAGTTGCACAGTATTTTCATCATTGAATCTATTTATGGAGACAGCTTACAGTCATTCTCCCTAATCTTCCTCTGATTTCCTATGCAAATGCTGCCAGGCTCACTCAAGGCCACAGGATTTAGTTACTCACTTGACTGAAAAGCATGTCAATGCAAATTCAGGCTGATAAACCAGCATGCAAATCTCCAGGGCTTCAGCAAGTTATAATTCAGCCACAGTATTAACAAAACAAGATAGCAATTATGCAAGGAATCAGATGAAAGGTTATTTTTACTTTTAAATTTCTGCCTCTATACAACTGGATGTTGGAAGTAAAAGCAAGACAGGGCATGCTTCCCCATTAGCCAGGCCTTTGGAAACCAGGCAACATAGTACTGCACATTACCCTGTGTATGTTTCACAGTAAATTTATCAGCATTAGCCCTGAAAGCAAATGGTTTTCTGGTGTGCTGGATGTTCATTTTAATATTAGTATATCAACTATTTTTGGCTCTGACAATGACAGGCAAATTAGTGCTGACTGTATAAAGGCAGGGCTGCGTGCAAATTTGGGGATGTTAAAAGGGCTCTGTGCTTGCCATAAGTCCTCACCTCCAGGACTGTCTAGTCCTGAACTCAGGCCTCTGCCATGAAGTCAGATCAGCTGGATTCTCAGCCTTATTCTCAACCGCTTAACTCCTAGTATAATACCATTGTAGAGGCCTTCTAAGAGACCAATTTACATTAAAGACTTGACTTTATGTACTCTCATTTGCCCTAGATAAACTTAGTATTCTTCCTTATTAGGAGCTGCTTGGCAATCTCCCACTACTAAGAGCTGGCACTGTTCCTGTGAAGTCAGTAGCCTCTATATGAGGCTCTATTAAAATCCATAAAGATACTGGTACTGAGGAGGCAGGTGTCAGGGACCTGGCAGGCCTGACTGCCCCTGCTTGACCTCTCCTGAGACTTCCGCAACCTGCCTGTAGCCCAGGACTCAAGCTCAGCTCCCTGGGATCATCAGTTCCTGCCCCAGCGACACCAAAGCAGGGCTGGTCTCCAGCTCTCCACAGCCCTGCCCTATCCATCCATGGACCCTACCAAGCCAGGCCATGGACTGCTCTGGCATCAGCCTATTTCTGTTCCCGGGCAGGTGCCTGATGCCCAGGGCTGGGGCAGCTCCCAGTGCCCCCTGCTCCTGGCTGGGGCAGTGTGATGGGCTCTGGCTGTCAGTCCCTGCTCTGCCACCCTGGGGGAGAATCCCTATGGAGTCCCACAGAGAGCAGCTGACATTTGCAGAGCCCTGGCAGTGGCCTGAACACATGGTCAACGTCTCTGTGAGATAATTGAGAAGAGACAGGGAGTAAACTTAGACATTGGAAGTCAACTGATTGTACCCATGAGTTATTAGGCTGTCCCCTGTAAAAGTTTGGCCCAAGGCAGCTAGCCTTGTCCCATAGTCTGGATGTTAGCAATTTTTAGGTTTGCACATTTCTACCCTTTTCTGAGGTGGGAGAGGACATAATAAAATTGATACTAGTTAATCATGGTCACTTTGGATCTCAGGTCAGAGAAAAGTCCATGTCATGCTTAAATTGCTAGTGTAAATACAACTAAAATAAACTCTTCATTCATATTTTGCACTTGATTCAGTTTCCTGGACATCCAATTGCTGAGCTCTATTAGAGATAACTTGAGGATTATCCAGCCTGTACCCCGGCTGCCACCAGGGAAAACCTTAAGACACCGGTAAGTTTCCCTCATATCAGTCAGTCCACATGAACATCGTACAGATCCTGAGGCATGTGAGATACCACTTATATGATAATAAATGTGCAATTGAATTAAGACCTTTGTGCTTACAGGAATAACCTGTTCAACATGCCCACAATACACAGGTGCCCACAACACAGCAGCTTTTGAAAAATTTGTCAGTTGCTATTATTTTGGGAAGGTGCATTACACAGCTATAAATGCTCAAATAATAATCTCTTAGTTTAATATTAAGGGGCTTTGATGGTTCATATTGTAACTACTGTTTCCAGTTCTCCTCTTGATCTGATTCATCTCAGCATGTTTGTGTTATTCTGAGGGACACATAAAATTGTCACTTTTACATACACATGTGGAAACCAAGTCAAAGCTTTATGAAATAAGTTGGATGCTCTTCTTAATTTCCCAAAAGAATTAGGAGGTAATGCAGTAGTGAGTGTCTCAAATATTCAGATGGAAAGTATCACTATGCAGAAATAGTCAGTTTTGTTTTAACTGGACAGCTTTGACTGTCTCTGTATTTTGTGTGAATTTCCATGTTCATGATTGCATATTTTAATTACTCTAAAAATGCCTGGAGCCAGAGGCAGACACTTCAAATTACATCAAAATAAATGAATGAATATCAGTAGTAATGTGCATCACTTCTGCTGGATACACAGACTGGCAAAACACACTCATTAGTATAATCTGCATGTTTGAACAACATACCTTTAAAGCCTTAAATAGGATGAAAATTAGCTTTCAAATTACAAATCCTGAATTCAAAGTGATTTCAAGAGTTTACCACAGCAAACAAGCAAGAAGAGGAGAAGCAAAGTAAGAGCTGAGGTATAAAGGACTGTTAGCAGACCTGGAGGGTCTGATTGATGTCATCAGTTCTTCACTTCCATTAGGCTGGACACTATCACACTATTCACAACTGCAGTTCTTTGAGCTATTTAGCTAGTCTAATAACAAGTGATTTTATCATGTCCTTCAGCTTCCTGTATATGGATACACAGAATCTGAAACCAAACTGAAACTGCACCATTCCTGTAAACTTAGCACTGGTCTTTTCTCCAGCTATTGTGCTTGCAGTGTGGGTATCATGCGAGAGAAAAGAAAAAAGAAAGGAAAAAAAAAAAGCTTTTGAGAACACTGACCACAGATCAAAATATTTCATAGTATAGGCATTGCTTATTTTACTATTCACTCTCCTCCTTCCTCCACTCCAGTACTTTTCATGATCCTGTTACTGAAAGAAGTTGATAACATTACATTTGTGACAGCCATATCATTTTATTGAAACATTCATATCCTCTTTTTTCTTTTGAAGGGCAAAATGGTGAAGTGATCTCCCTCCTCTTTGTTTGTTTGGTTTCAAAGGGCAAATCAATGTGTCTCTTTCCTATGTGTCTGGCCAGCTTGCCACAGCTTTCATTTCTCTTCAAAAAATTCCAGCTAGCAATCTCAGACAGGAATTCTGCAACCTGAATAAAATTGCCATTAAGCCACAAGTGGCAGCATTGAGAGTTTTCTTCCCCTTTTGCTTTTGTTCACTCAAGCTTTTTTTTTTCTGAGCAATGTTTCTACAAAAATATTTTGCGTTTTCTTTCCTCTTTGAAAAACAAACAAATCCAAAACTTCAAACAAAATGTTGGACAGAGAATTAACAGGCTACTCTTCGTGTGCCTGCTCAGACTATTCAGATGTGAGAGCAGAGCTGAAAAAAGGCAGAGGATGTAAAGGGGTAAGTGGGAATGTTTTCATTTAAGTTAGACCACGCACCTAAAGGATTGTCATACCTAACAATTGCAGAGCCAATGTTCATAAAATGTGAAAGCATTTTTGCAGTGTCAGGCCTTGGCAGGGCTATGAGGAAACAGTATAGTCTTGTTTTCCATTTATGCTGGGTAGCTGACATTTCTGTCTCAGTTTGGCACACAGTAATCATTAAAAGAGCCTGGCATTTCACAAGATTTGGTAAACAAATGAGTGCTTTGGGGATTTTTTTCCCCTTTTAAATTCTTTTCTAGGCATAAAACCTGCTATCAAATGTGACTGAGAAATTACATTTGCGTACATACACCTACACAAGATTTTTTTTGTCCTGTAACTACTATAGCTATTTTAAATTCACACTGTGCACATGTATATATGCATACATTCAGGCACAGTTTTGATGTCACACACGTGTTTATTATAGTTAGGGCAAGATTATGAGTTTTTACTTACAGGCTAGAGCAGGATAATGGAAGCTGCACTTGCCCTTTACTTCTCTGTAGGAACTACCCATTCAGTAAGACACAAAAACAGAAGCAAAGCCCTTCTGTTAGGCTACCCATGAGAGCAGTGAGTATGTAGATGAGGGACATCCAATGGTCAAAGCATTGAAAGTAACCTGGGTTAAAGTAACTTAAGATCAGATTCCTAAAAGAACCGAGGAAGTACCACCTAGACAGCATTTGAGTACCTATGCTTTAACAGCATAGAAGCAGGATTTAGTAGGATTCTGAACCTCTCACATATGCACATACTAACTCTAAACTTCCTGTGTAACTTACAGATGTCCAGTTTTTGCCAGAAATTATCCAGGTGTCTAAAGCACTATTTCTGTTTTTAAGAACAAGCACCTTCTTTGGAACAGGACTACACTACTTCCCAAATTCACACCTCACTATGGTCAAATTAAATGTTTTGCCACAGGAGGCAAGGCTAGAGCAAGGCTAAATAATTCACAGAACATCAATCTCTACATAATAATTGCATCTATCACGCCTGGAAAAAAGATAATACTTTTGCTTTCCTTCTCTTATTGTTTTGGTATATTAGTGCAGTGTTTAGAGCTACAACACAAAAAAAACCCCAGAACCACAGAATGGCTGAGGTTGGAAGACATATCTGCAGATTGTTTTGTCAACCCCTCCCTTACTCAAATAAGGGCAGCTACAGAGGGTTGTTCAGGGCATGTCCGGTTGAATTTTTAATATCTCAAAGGACAGAGATTCTATAACCTCTCTTGTTCCAGTGGTTGACCATTTTTGCAGGAAAAAAAAAAAGGTTCAAAAAGCCGAAACATCATTTTTCAAAAGCTGAACTATCCCAGCTCTTTCAGCCTCACCTCATATGAGAGCCACTTCAGTCCCTCGGTTATCTTCCTGGTCCTTGGCTGAAGTCTCCAATATTCTAGATGTAGCATCTTCCATGATTTCAAAAATGTAGAGATTTACAGGATCAAGCCATTCCTCTTTTGACACGTATTTTTTTAATTGTAATTTGAGCATTGCACAGCTCAGCCATTGCTTATTTCTGTGGAGTTGCAGGTGTTCAGGATATTTCAGGATTTGGCCTGTCTGCGAGTTTTTCAGCCAGACAGCAAATAACATAGTTCCGTGTGGTTGAATCTTCTCTTTTTCCCCGTGTATATTTGAACAATGCAACCCAGCAGTACACAGCTGCTGATAAAAGTGCATCCTTTCCAGGTTTGTAATGGAAGAGCTGTTTCTCAACAGAAGCCTAGATTTAATTGTACTAACAGGGATTTTTGCATCGAACGTTATATACATGTGCTTCCAAAACATGAATAAATGCCACAGGATCTTCACTGGCAGCAAATGGGCAAGATTTTGCCTGCTTTACATATTGCTGGAAAACTGCTCCTTAAATTACTGTGACATTTAAAACAAAAATTAATTATGCTCCAGCCATAGAGCTTTGAGTTGACTGTCTGGAATCATCCTAGATTGGTATCATTAACACATGTACAATTATACAATTAAGGGCTTAATTATTAAGAATTGCTTTCCTCTGTTGAGTGTTTGAGGCAAAATCTGGACTTAAGATTGGATTTACACTTTTGAGGGTTGAAGGTGAAAAAACATTCAGCTTTTTGCTTCTGGCTACTAATTAATTTTCATCCTGACAAAATACGTAACATCTGGGTGCCTGATTACTTGCCTCGACAAAAGTCTCTGTTTTAAAAGATGACTAACAATATCTCCCACTCCCATCCTTCCCTCCTCTGAAACGATAAAATGAAATCACTTACCAAGAAAAAATCAATGTCTTGAAATGACTTTTAAATTAAGTTAAAGTTAGTGAGAAATTTGATATCAAGAGTTTTAGAGAGTAAAGTCATCATTGAACAAAAATCAATACAGGGTCCCCTAATTCAAGCTTCTCCACCTATTTACCTCAGCCCTAATCTGGAAGACACATTCTTAGGTCAAGATAAGTCACATTAATTTCTGGGCTTCTCGGGTAAGACTTGTTAAAATGGTGCCAGGTTATATCAAAGTATATATTCATATACTGGGAACTGGAAAATGCAGTGAGCTTAGCAACTCATTTTATGTAGATCATTTAACAGCTGTCAGAAAGTAACAGTCTGGGGTCACGACTACCCTGGACTGAAAGTGGAACAGTGACCTGTGATAGGTAATAAAAAGCTTCATATTCCATTATTACCGGGATGAGTCACTTTTATCTTTATTCTAACCCTCGCATTTCAGTTGTCACCAAATTTCTAAAATTTACAGCATGGATCCTGAGCGTCTGGTTTACTACTGGATTAACACGTTCTAGTGATAGAGAAAATAGTTTTTATTCTGAAAACAAGATGAAGAAAGAAATAGAATTTATGTAAACACTCTGAATAGATTTGTGCTGTCTTTACATGTTTCAACTCTGGGATCTGGCAGAGGATGTTTTGATTGACACAAGTGTTGTTTTACCAGGCTACTTTTGGTTGGATGTCCACCACAGTAAGAAAGCTACAATCTGTGGTTTGTTTGATCTGAATTACCCTGTCATTACCCCTTGTCCTCTCACTACACGCCCTTGTCAAAAGTCCCCCTCCAGCATCCTTGTAGGCCTCTTTAGTTACTGGAAGGATACAATAAGCTTTCTTCAGTTGCTCTTTCCTTGTCCATCAATGCTGTAACCTTCTTGTACAAGGCCACTGAATTTGTCAGGCACAATTTGCCCTTAGTGAAGCCATGTTATATTTAAAACACTGAGATCGAACAGAAGTTTCATACATGGGTCTCTGTACATATCTAATTCATGTTCTTTCTCACCCACCTGTATGACTGGGAGGAGATAGTACCTTCTTCAATACTGCCAGCTCTCAGCAGTTCTAAAGGAGACAGCCCACTTGAGCAAGGTTTTGAAGCATATTGTCCTGTCATATAAATCTCAGCATTAAAAACTAACCGTGAAATCCAAACCCTTTCCCTAAATGTTACTGTCCTGAGTTTTGAACCCAGTATTTTTCAAATAGGTAACTCCACTAAATGTAGATTTCATAAATCAAATGCAGCTCCTCTCCAGAATTCTCAACTGTGGTTCAGGAAAGCATGTCTACATATTTTACCAACTCCTCTCTTCACTTGGCTGATGCATCTCACTAAGGCCTTTACAGTGTTACTGTGGATTCACTGTTGTGAATCCTTCACTGTCCAGGATGACAATATCATAGTATAAGGATCATTAAGCTAAGTCCATATTTATAATGCTACAGAAAACAACGCTAACTTTTACTGTGTCCACAAGGATTTAGTTGGTCAAAAAATCAATAAAGTTCAAAAATGTCTAGGAGTGGGACACATTTCACACATGCGATTTGGATAGATATGATGAACATACCTGAGGGCACCTGATGGTGTGTCCAAGTATACAGAACTCACTGCTTTCACTAGAAATTGTAAATATTCACTCACAAAATTTTGCTTTTGTGTTGCAGGGCTTTGTTCCAAATGGAACCTTTTAATTGAATGTTTTTGAGGGAGGCAGTGATGATTGCTTTACTGAACAGGACTAAACTGATTGTGGGTAAAGCTCTATTGATGACATCATTAAAAAGAGCATACAAATGATCTTATAAAATCATCTAGCCTTAAAAGGTATTCTGTTTTACTTCTTAGGAACCTAATGTTTCCCCTGTGGTAAGTTGGATAAAGATGGCTTAAAAGAATCAAGTACAAAGAGTATAAAGGATTAATCTAGACATGCAAAACAGTTTGCAAAATGTGTGGTCCTATAAAAGATAAAATTCATAGTACACTAAAATAAATGGGTTTTGTCTTGAAAGAGAAAAACAAATTGCAAATTTGCAACCAGTTGTAACTCAGAAAATGGAACTGTATTGACCAAGTTTCAAGGTGGTAGATAAACACCTGTAATATTTATATTGACTTTCTCAAGAGCACCTGCTATGTATACTTTGATATGAGGACAGTATGATGATGAATTCTCTTTCTACTTACAAATAATAATAATAACAATAACAATAAAATAGCTGGACCAACTTTTTCCAACTTCTTTAGACAAGTGCATTCTTCAGCTTCCTGCTTATATAAGAAGGTATATGAATTTTGCTAGAAATGTGACAAAACACAGAAATTGATTTAATTTCTACTTGTAGCTTATTAAGTTCTTTGGAACATAGGCTGTATTTTCCACTTCAATCAAGTAAAATCATTCCCAAGTTTAAAAATACCTTCATACCTTCGACCACTTAATATTGAGAAGTTGGCTGCCTTTTTATCTTTCCACAAAACAAATGAGAACTCTTTATGGCTTTAATCTGTTGGTTTTTAACCTGCTATTTAATTTTACTTTTAAAAGTGAGTTTTAAAAAAGTGAATGGTTTGAAGTAAACTTGTTCCATAAAACTACATGCCTTAAGGGCTCGGGGGGGGGGGAAGAAAAAAAAAAAACCCCACAAAGTAATGATGACTGTAAAAGGCAGAAATTGGGAAGAATATTTTCTGATGTTTTCAGAGGAATGTTTTCCACATTGCATAGTTTGGGAATTGAGGGCACTGCTAAACAAAGACTGTAAATATGAGCTTCAAAGGAGTGCTTTCAAAAAAAAAAAAAAAAAAAATTGTATGATATGTAATCATTGTTCTCATTTCCAATATTCTTAAAACTCCTAGGTTTATAATAATCTAGTTAGGTCTCCCATTCTAGATATAACATCAGCTTGTCACAGGTATTTCTCTGACTGATGCTTACTGCAATGAAGGTCACTGTGAGAGTTCAATGCTTCAAGAAACTTCCACTTTTCTTACAATGACAATTTTTTGCTTTGTTCACTTTTAACCTCAACTGTTTTCATTCTTTTTCCATGCAGGGGTCAAAGGAATTAAATCACTTCTTAAAAATAGACAGATTAGATGTTCATTAAGTCAGGAGGACCAGATGATATTTCACCAAGGTGTGTATAATTATGAGGACACGCGCATACAAGACTGTAGACATGACTTATATCTGTGGAAAGAGATCTAGCTAGGATCATGGGAATTACAAGAGCAATGAGTCTGACTTCCATCCCTGGTAAGATGGTTGAGTCTGTAATACAAAAATAAGATCCTGGACATGTCTATAAGCACAGTCTATTGGGAAAGAGCCAGCATATCTTCTGTAAAGAGAAATCCTGTCTCACTGACCTGCTGCAGTTCTGTGAGAATGACAGGAATCATGGGTATAAATAAGATAAAGTTGGCCCAATGTATTTGGATTTTCAAAAAACCTTTGACCTAACCAAAGGCTGTTAAAGAATCTGAATTATTACAGGGTTTGTGAAAAGTTTCCTTTATGCACTGAAAGTTAGTTAAAGAGTAGAAAGTATATGATAAGATTTAGTGGTTACTTTTCATAATGGAGTTTATGCAATGGGTTCCCTTAGGGTAGGTGCTGGGACCAGTTTTATTCATCTAAGAGACCTGGAGAATAAATGGACAATGCATCTGCAAATCTGTGTCTGATACTTCTTGGTAGTAAGGACATTATATATTCTTATGTTTTCAATTCATGTATGCATTCACTTTCCTGATCACATCCAAATTCCTCTGTGAAGGCCTGCAATACCTGCCTATGTTTCTGCTATGAAGTCTCTGCAAAAAATTTGACAGACAATTGTTATGCAGATGGTCCACAAGGACACTCCTCGCTCTATTATCTTCTTTTTTTTTTTTTTTTTACATCAAGATATTCCAGTTGTCAAGCCTGCTGTAAATGTAGTCATAGTTTTGCCCCTGGCTCTCTGCACCCCTCATAATCTCAGTTTACTTGGGTGACATTTTATTAGTTTCTTAGTCCATGTCTTTCAATAGAATATAAGATTTCTTTTTATCATTTCTACTTCTGACTATTTTCATCTTGCCTCCTGGTTTTGAAGCTCTCCAGCATTGTTCTCAAGGTTATAACAAGTACAGAGGAAGGTCTGTTGAAGGTCATCAAAACCTGTGCAAGCTAACCTAGTCTCATGACTTCAGGCCACACGTCATGATTTTGCAGTGATTAATAGGTTCATTCAGTTCTTTACAGTGTCAAGATCCATCTACAATGAAATAATTGTAGCTTGCTTAGGACAGTATTCATGTTTAATACAGCACTTTTTCTAAGTCTGTTTTAAAATGTAAACTCAAGTTAGAAATTTGAATACAATGAAGTAAGTATTCTTTCTTTCTATTGCCTATAGATGTACCAGTAACAGTCAACATGGTACATCTGCTTCACAAGAGACCTTTGAAATTATTTGTAACTCAAATATTGATTAGTTATTTTGAGAATATATAACGTACAGAAGGGGTTGACCTTTTAATAGTCTCAGAAAAATCTGAAGCAAATAATTTTCTGGATCTTTGTGTGGTTCTTGGCTTCTATATTTCTGTCTTCTGTGCTCATTGCTACATCTACACTTTTCACTTCCATCAACAAATAAAATTTCTCAGAAAGCCTAGATGCAATGTGGTATGGAAATACTATGACAAGAAAAGTCTGATCTGGAACTCAAGTCTAGTTTTTCAGCACCAAGAAATTCAAACTATTTAGGCTCAATCCATTCCCCCTCCCCCTCCCCCCTCCCCCTTCCTCCACCCACCCCCACCCCCCCCCCCCCCCCCCAAAAAAAATTAGGCATCGATCTTGTGTTGAAAAAAGGAAACTGAATGACTGAATACACTTTTCCATGTGCTACTTTTATTATTCCAGCCTTCTAAAATAGTTTCCACACTCAAATGCTGTTCCAGATCAAACCTCTAAACATTTTGGGGCTCCTTGACTACTGATAGGTTTTTGATTTTTCTGTTTAGGATTTCTCAGAAAATACTGTATACTATGTTTTGCCTTGTGCTTGCAAGTTAGACTGACACTTCCAGGAAACATGGATTTAATAGACATTTACTAAGGAAATAATACACCCATGTCCAGGCTTTCTTAAGTCTGGCAACACATACAGACAAGTAGCTTTAATTAGGATGACAGTAATCCAGGCTTCACAGAAAAGTCCAAAATCCCTCAGTTTTATCTCGAGAAAATTTACAGCAGAAAGATTTGGTGAGGCCTGTATATAAAGTTGATGCAGCCATTAAACACCGAGTTCTACCATGCTTTTGTTACAACCCATTATTTGGAGTGCCAAATTAGTGACATAAACAAGAAATTTTCTTGAAGTCACAGCCACAGTAAGCCTGTTGGGTTCCCTGTTGCTCTTGTATATGAATCATTCTAATATATAATAAACTATAACTTACTCTTCATCTTCATTTTACCTTCCATTTTGCACAGGCATACAGGTGGTAAATAAATCCAGTGCAAAATGTGCTAGTTCCTTGTTGTTCATAATACCAACAGTCTTCTGCCAAGATCCTGTCGCTAATGTTGTACCATGCTGCATATTGCTGTTTAAGCAAAAATTGTGATCAATCTGATCACCTCCTTACCAATGTCTAGGGTGAAGAAACATAAAAACCAAACCCAAAGCCTAATATACCCAAAAATATGTAATTTAAGGCAGCTAATTTTATCAATGAAATGAAATGTGGTCTGCTTCTCATTTACTTTTTCAAGTTATATTTTGAAAAACAGCCTTCAGTAGCCATTGAAATAGATGCATTTATGGGACGTGTCAGTAGGTTATGAAAGTGCAGGTTTGACATTCTAGTGTAATTATGATGAGATCATATTCTATTCAGCTTTCACCCAAAATACGTCTTTAACTTACGAAGGATAGACTGTCTCCCTTTCTAATAAGAAAAGCAGCTGTCAAATTAACAAAGTTGTCAGAGCAGATAAAATTCCTGCAACTGCACTGAGCTCTGAAAAATACTTTCTTTTACAGGTATGCTGTTGCCTTCTTCTCTGTCATACCAGGTAAGACTTTAAAAATGTCAGTAAATTCAGTTATGATCCTTTCAATAATAGAATATTCTTCAGTTCTTTTAGAAATACCATTTAATTAGTGTGATACCGAACATTCTCTACATTTTGTTAAATTCAAGGTTTATTTTAGCAACAAAGTGGTTTGGAATATGACCAGCTCCAGAACCCCTATGGAAGTCTTATATAGGAGCTATACAGTCTTCCTGCATTTGTTGGAATCAACTTTCCATTCCTTTAACTAATCTGTGTACACTTGCTTGATTCTCTTTTGTCCAAAGTGAATGATACAACAATGTCCACAGTAAAGAGGTTATAATACTAAAATTAAACTTTCAAGTAGAAGCTGAAGCGAACAGGGTTTAAACATGACCGTTGGCGAAATACACCTGAGCCATTTGTTCAAAACTAATCCAGGTGATTTTCAATGCCAAATGAATCCTGCTCTCACACCTGAACATTACCACAGCCCTTCACAGGCATTTACTAAGGTTCTTGTATGAAAAAGAGAAGTGGATAAAACCAAAAAGACATCAGTTTCTTAATACAGGCAGTTTGAAGACAACAAGAATATATATGAAGAAGCTACTGTATTATAGAAAAAATGGGATTAAGGAGAGATGTTTTATGTCACAACCTGTTGCTCTTTCTCTAATTGTGGACTACTGCTTGGCATACTTCTGCTGCTTTGTCTGTTCTAAACAAAAGAAGCTCCCATAATTTCTTTCTAGGAGAATATATTGTTTACAAAGAAAACAAATTATTTCTCAGAAGGGTTTGTCTGGGGTTTTTTGTCTTAATTTTTTTAAATCTAGTGTTTATTGCAAATACTGATTTTTCAAAATTTTAACTCATTAGTCCTGGATACCTATCACTGAAAGACCATAACATGACAACACAGTATATGCAAGCAAAATCCTTTGTCAAAAAAATTCTTGGAACTTCTGGAAATGTGAATAGTTTTATGTGATGCCCACTTCTAAAACACAACAAAGCATCTGTTAAATGATAGGGACTGAAATCCAAAACCCACTTCATCCATTGACCTATAACTCAACCTGAAGGAAAGAGTTATATTAACTGGGAATCCTCTGTCAAACATAAATTTCTTTATTTTCTTGAATGCTATCAGACCTTAAGGAAAAGGAATGTTCTCTCCCTCACCTCGCCTCAGTTCCATCACCTTTAAATCAAATCACATGATAATTTGTACTTCCTTTCAGTTCATATGACTATGAAGGCGAGAATAACTAAGAGCATTTTTATGTAATTTGCAGGTAACTACTAATGCCTTGCAAATTACAGATATTTACTGACTTTTATTTCAAGTGTGATATTCCTATGGCAACACGAAAGGTTGTTGTTAAAAGCTGTGAATCTGCTCTCACTTTTCTTTATGAAGGAGCTGTAGTTAGAATGGTGATGCAAACTGCCCCTAATTTACTTGGATCTGCTATCCAAACTGACAAGCAGATACATGTTTATAGAACAACAAAATAAAAATGCTCTGAGAACACAGTTAGTGATGACAACCGTGGAACAGAACCTCTGAAAAGGAAAAGTTCCTGAGGAATGAGCATACATATATACGCATCTGTACTGACACCCACACATGGATCTGTACAAGTATAATATAGAAAGTTCAATAGAGGAAACTTCTATGTCTTTACAATTTCTTCTTTATAGCAATGATTAGCATCAACATTTCTAACCTTTATTTCTCTCAAATATTAATTATTTTCCTCTCCTGGCCACAAAGAATCAGAAGATATTCACAAAGTTCTTGGTAGTTTCTGCATGTGGGGGGAATAAAAGAAGTGTTTATTTTTCCTTCCATTGTTTGGTGCTTTTTCTTCTATGAGGCTGATTAGTGTTACTTAACTGTGCAATGTTCAGCTCATCTATATGCATGTACCGGTTCCTGTTCTATATGTCTGTACTAGATCTTGTTGTCTTTTGGATTATTTTTAGTACTAAATAAAATTATGTCTGAATAGTACTCAATCAAAATCAGATGATTTTGATCTGCATGGGAATCACACATTCTATTTGGTCACAGATACCATGTTCTAGTTGCTGTGCTATAAAATGAAGATTGTTTCTTTACTACTGCTATGTGAATTTCCAACTGTTCAAAGCCAGGAAGTAAGTAAATCAACAGAGTTAACGAGATTCTGAGCAGAAACCAGCATAGTGAGACAGTATTTTACATGTGATGAAAAAGTCTGCCTATGGTTAGTGCACATTTCTTATTTTCATAGAATCATAGAATGGTTTGGGTTGGAAGGGACCTTAAAGATCATCCAGTTCCAACCCCCCTGCCATCGGCAGGGACACCCTCCACTAGACCAGGTAGCTCAAAGCCTCATCCAGCCTTGCATTGAAGACATTCAGGGAGGGGGTATCCACAGCTTCTCTGGGCAACCTGTTCCAGTGCTTCACCACCCTCTCCATGAAGAATTTTTTCCTGATATCTAATCTAAATCTACCCGCTTTCAGTTAAAATCCATTACCCCTTTTCCTGGCACTACAGGCAATTTTGTAGGTCAAGTTACGTTTTTGAAATGGAAATAATTTATTTTGAAAGGCTACTTGATTATTTCATTTAAAATTTTATTCAGTTCTAAATTAATGAAGCTTTTTCTGCATAAATTCTGCTGTGTTGTCACTGAAAGTCTTCTCTGGCATGACAGTTGAAAACCAAATGCCTAGCACTTTGTTGGCATTTGCTTATGATGCCAGATACGGCTGTGTTTGTACAAAGGCTGAAAAATATTTACACAAAACCAATTTCTTTTGTTCCTTAATTTTTAATGACTTATTGACTAGGCATTGTGAATTTTCTCAACTGTGTAATTTGTAAATCAGTTGTAGAATACTTTAGAAACTTTAAAAATATCTGTCAGCATGGATTGTTATTTCTACTTAGCTCAAAATGTTATGAAGTCTGTCATTTCCTATGAAATGTTGGGTGAGTCAAAACCCTCAGCCTTTGACATCATTCTGCAGTTGCACCACGCTTTAAATGTAATATGATGTAATAAGGTCATGATTATCGGAGGTAATTGGGACAAAGTGTTGAGGTTTTGAGTAACTTCTGTTAATACAGTATGGCAAGATCTTGATTTTATATACACAATTTCATGTAATACAGAATTAAGACAACTTAAAAATGGTTTCACAATTTTTGATACTCTAAAAGCTTTGAAATGCATTGATTTTATGTCACAGGAGAACTGATGTCCAAATATACTGTTTGCATGCAATTCTGTTCTCCTGCAGAGTTTGATTATAGAGTTCTCTCTTTGAGAAGCTGTGTTGCAGAAGGCAAAAGAAATTAGAGGGCTCAGTTTCACCCTTTGAAATATTTCCCTCATCTGTTGTGATGCATATTCTTAAACCTGAAGTTTACACTGGAAAGAACTAATCTTATCACAGGGCTCTCTTGACTCCATCAGCTTCAAAAGTGGAGCCTGCAAGGTTGGGCATTGTCACCAGAACTCCATGATAAAATTACAGTCACATTAAAAGTGCAGCACTGGCTATCTATCATCTGACACAGAAATCACAACAGTAAATTTAAAAGATTCTGAGGTTTGACACAACATGGCAAAAGCTGGGAAGTTTGAAGTTATGGATGAAATTTCATCCAGCATTTACAACTGCTTTGTCTTCCACTCCTCTCATAGCCCAGGAAAACTGAGTAGCAAGGAGAACATGTGTGTTGATGTCCAAGAACTACATGCAGACTAACTTCACAGAACCATGTATATTAGATGTGGAAAAGATGATCCAAATTCTGTTCTGTACCAGAAAGAACAGTGGGGCTTTATTTAGTTTAACATTGAACAAAACAATAGAGATTTCAGAAATTACCTTCAGCATTCCCATTTTCCATTTAGGTTATGCTAAATACTGCTAATAAAATATCTCTTCCACTCATATCAAAGATTTAATACAAAAAACCAATTATTGTCCATTCTTTCAGGCAAAACAGTAAGAAAAAAAGAGAATTAGGGGTGACTATAATAATTTAAACTTGTTTCTTGTTGTTTTGTGGAGGGATGGATTTTATGTTCAGCTTTGGGTGGAGATTTGAGGGTGGAAGTTGTGTCTTCAAGAAAGTTTTCATTAGAAGGAAATATATTTTGTTAGACAGAGTCTGTGATTGGGCTGTATGTTGACTGTCAAAAGCATAAAATTCTCAAGGGTTCAGATGGTTATCATAAGGAGCAAGTACCTGGAAACACAGGTAGTAGACTAGTGTACAAAATATTCCTCCCTTTTGAAGATTTAACAGAATATGTTAGAACTTCAATGGTCATTTTGTAACTTAGAAAGTCATTGTAGACTTGCCTGTCTTCAGAAGAAGTGAGTAACAGTTTGATCATTGTGCCTTTTTGGAGCTATACTACATGTTCTGTGCCATGTTTTGTCATAGGAATATGTTGGTCCTTCCATTTGACTTTATAATCAGTGTTTGAGGTCAAGAAGGACTGTAATCATTGAATAGCTTTGAATATTGCTTACCACTGAATTGTAAGCTGAGTGCATGGTCAGTGTTATGGGACTGCACAAGACAAGGTCCCCACTTAAAGCTGGCAGGCTAATTGTACAGTCCAGCACAGAGGATACTGCTGTGGTGAGACATTTTGAGTCATCTGACAACATGACTTTGTTTTCTGTTATGAGCAGAAACACAAAGAGGGAACAGAGATGGATAAACCACAGCAGGACAGAGGAAAATATAGACTGCATTGAGGACTTAATGTGTGTGTACTGGAGAGTTAAGGCACTCACAGACACATAGAACACTCTAAATGATATGGGTCCAGCACAAAAGCTCTCCCTGAGATAACATCACTGTCTTTTGGGCTCTTGACAGCTGTAAAGGCCATTACGAACACCTTCTCTGCAATCTACTCCTCTGCATCACATAAGTGTTGGGGAAGAAAAACTCCCATTAAAGTAAATGAAAGATGTGTCTGCTTAAGGAGCAAGTGAAAACTCAACAAGGATCTTTTGGTTTGGCCTCAGGAGCTCAGGTACAGCCTCAGAGAGAAAGGGTATGCCCAATAAAGAGCCCTCTAGGTCAGGTATTTTTCTGGTCTATTAGATTAAAGTTCTTGAGAAGAGGAAAGTTAATAGTGCTTTGTTCTCTTACCTGTTCATAAAGATAGGCAATCAACTTAAAATTATACATTGGGGACTTATAAAGGTACACATAAGTGTGCATCGGTCTGTAGTGACGAAGAAATGCTATTTCAGTTCTGATTTCCATTTAGAAATTTGGACAATTACATAATTTCTGCTTGTTTAATAGAGATAAAGATCATTCACTCTTCTCAGGGATATGCTGTGCCAAGTAGATTATTTGAGCATGACATACTGTTAGGCTTAGTTTAAAGGGAATGAGACACATAATAATTAAATAGCATATCAATATATTGTTTCCTCAGTCACTCGTGTCACAGAATAACCTAGAAGCCAACACATAAAATCAGGCAAAGCTAATGATGCTTGACTGGGGATAGTTTTACTGAATGATAAAAAAGGTCTCCTGTAAAGTGAATGCATTAATGATTTTCATATTAATAATACTGCTATTTGAATGAATAGGAATTTGTGAATTATACATAGCCATTCTTTTGGCATACTTTGCTTATCCTCCTTTCATCATCCTGTGAATAACATAGAAATTCCTCCTCCAGCCCAAAATAAAGAAGCAAACACAAATACATTGCTGCATTTGTTTCTAAATTGCATTTAATATTTTTACAGTTTGTTTTCAAAAATATTAGTAGCACCTCCCTGTTACATACATGTTTTGCAAACATCTCTATTCATGGTCTTTAATACACTCATGGAGTATTTCTGTATACCTGTGCTGGTTTTGATTGGGATAGAATTAATTTTCCTCACAGTAACTAGTATGAGGCTGATGCTTTGGATTTGTGCTAAGAGTAGTATTGACAACATACTAATGTTGTTTTCATTGTTGCCAAACAATGTTTAGATTAAGCCAAGGACTTCTTCAGTTTCTCATACTGCACCTGTGTTCTCTGCTTTTTCTCTACAAGAAACTCAGAGGAGACACAGCCAGAACAGCTGACCCAAACTGACCAAAGAGATACATGCCATGAAATACATCATACTTAGTATATAAATGGAGGGGAGTTTGTGGGAGGTCTGGCTCCCTCTTCTGTTATTCAGGGACTGGCTAGGTGTCAGTCTGGAGGTGGTGAGCAGTTGCTTAATTTTTTTTTTTTCCTTTGTTGTTTTCCTTTTCATTATGTATTATCATTAGTAGCAGGTCTTTTTCCATTACATAGTAATAGTAATATATTAGTAGTATCATTATTTTATTTATTTTCAATTATTAAACTGTTCTTTCTTAACCCATGAGTTTTCTTACCTTTTTCTTCTGATTCTCTCCCCTATCCCACTGGGGGAGGAGTGGGGTGACTGAGAAGCTGTGTAGTGCTTAGTTGCTGACTGGGGTTAAACCACAACAATACTACAGTAAGACAGGCCATATAAGAAACCGAGTAGAATGAAAATTTTGTCCCTGTTAAACTGCTACTGAGCCTACTGCTACTGTGCCTTCTTATATTTGTTGTAAAATTTGTCATAAAAATCCATTGTGCTTGGGTGATAGATTTATGAACCAGGAATCTGCATCATTTTCACAGATGTAGAGTCCAAGAGATTGCAGAACAGAATGAAAGATTGATTGGTTTTTAGGGGAAAGAGATGAGAAGAAAAAATGTCAACAGAAACCAAGGGCTTTTCGAAACTAGAGGAAAAAGAAAATTTCATCTTAAATACCGCCCCAAATTTTAGCCTGGAGCAAATTACCATGCTGCAGTCTTAGATGGAATGGAAACACATAGACAGATCTTTCATCATATCATTGCTGTAGTTACAGGTCTATAGTTGATGGAATTATTGGAGGTTGACACTTTCCAAGTTTTTCTGCTGAGAAAATGTCATGGCTGCAAATATGGACACCTCAACAAAATTCCACAAAAACCTGTATTAGAGATGGACAGAGACCTTTAGTCAAATTTGCAAATTCAGCATCAGATGAATCTCTGCTCTCACAGTGAAAATTATCTAGACAAAGACCTACGTATTTCCTTCTTCAGAATTTAGAATTTAAAACTTTGGATAAACTTTTACACTAAAGCAAATGTTTATGTCCTTTTCATACACTAATTCAGTTGTTTCCACTGTGAAGTTTCATTATGCATATTAGCCATTGGTGTAAACTAGAAATTAAGGAAATAAGTAACCTCACATTTTGACTTTTTCATACACATTGCACATGCAACATACGGCACCACCTTAGACCTGCTATCCAATGACGTGGAGGAATATGTGTTAAGTATAGACAATTGGGGTTTTTTTTTCATAATTTGTCATTACACATTTAAGGAAAGAAGTTGAGGAACAGGGAAGGATTGGGTATACAGGAAATGATTGTGTCTACAGAAAAGTGTGGAATATAAAGAATGACAACAATAAGCACACTAAATAAAATAGCATATAAGAGCTTTCCAGATTAAAACTCTTCTGAGATCTTCCTTTAGGTGCAATGAATACCTCCTGAATGAATACTGCAAATAAAGTCACTGAAATCAGTGATTGATCCTTTTTATAATCTGATGCTCTTTTCATCACTGAGGAATGGAATGATGCAGCTGACTGCATCACTTTCTGCAGTTACTATTGGTTATTGCATATGTGTGCAGCTTTAAGAATTATTTCTCAGTGATGATGACAAAACAGCTATACACTATCTCACACCTACACATGCTCACCAAAGCCAGTCCTATTTTCTGTCTTATTAAGGCAGTGCGGTAAGCGTAATATGTACAGTACATTCAGGGAGAGGCTGAAAGGAACTTCTATGGTGTGCGTTTTTTCTCCACAGTCCAGAGTGAGACTTTTTTCAGAAATGAATGACAGTGACCTCATTGTCATGGGAAAATTCCCCACATTCTTGTGCAATACTAGACGATACACTGCATGGCAAGGAAGGACATTTCCTGTCTGTGTAATTTTTTAATTGTTAACATAATTCCAATTGCCAGCTTTAATTTCCAGAGAATTTTTCACTGATCAGGGATCTTCATCTTCTTTCCTTTTCACATATTCAGTCAGTAACTGGCATGCTCTATTGCAGTCCCCTAATTATATGTCCTTCCACCTTTTATCCTAGTTATTATTAGTCCTAGATTATCTGGGTGATTCATTTAGAGCAACTTTCTCAGTTTAAACCTGAATATTCTTTTAGCCCTTACTACAGCCTTTAGACTAACGGCTAAGCAGTTATTATTTTCAGATGTTGTTCCTTTCTACCTACACCCAGGTACTGCTCAGCTGTGTTTGAAGTCAAGCATTCTATTCACACACACAAAAGAGAAAAAAAAAAAAAATCCAAGTTGAGAAATGTTCCATGCAGCTGAACTGTAGGCTCATAAATTCCTCACTCTAATGTTTACATACCTCTGAATGGCTCCAATTGCTACCAGCCAGGGGCCTGGGTGTTCTGCTTGCCACATGGAAATCTGAAACCTGTAACAATTTCATAAACAATAGTCCCTAACCAAGAACATATGCTCACCAGGCCACTATGTAAGACATTAAATATCCAGGGAATATAAAGGCAGGGAGACGGAGAAGAAGGAGAAAGAGAAGAACAATGAATGTTTTGTTAAATGAAGTAGGATTGTCAGTTAAAGATCATTATTACTGTTCTACTTCAGGAGATTTTGCAGCCTTAGAGCTTTACCTAAAATAAACTTTCATTTTTGTGTCTGTCTGTAACTATCCACTATGAAATATTTATGCTAAACAAACACGCACTATAAAATATTCATATCTGCCTTTACTGCTGTTTACCCAGTTTACTTACTTTCTGCACAATGAATTTTGAAGCTTACAAGGCAGTTTGTCACAGCAGTAGGACGTAGAATCTCTCTCTCCTTGCTACATGTAAGTGAGAGTCCAAAAGCAATGTTTAAAGTCATTTTCCAGCCTTATTAACCAGTGAAAGTTTCCTTCCCACAGCTTAAACTATCTCCAGCTATTAGGATTCCACAATATCCCTGGAGAAACTATTCCACAATCTAATAGACTCCACCATAAGGAAATTATTCTGATATAATTGAGCCCACATTTGCTTAATATGTATTCTTTAAATTGGAAAATTCATAGATTTTACTGTTGGTTGGGGGGGTGGGGGTGTGTAATACTGTGGCTATGTTATGCTTTCAGATTGTAAATGAAGTTCAGCTCAAAAAACAGAGAACTGATCTCAAAGCATGGCATCTTCTATTTCTGAAATATGATGCAATTTCTTGAACTTTGATGGCTTCCTTTGTTATTATTTGAAAACTCTTGGCTTCTCTCCTCGGGAAGGGAAACCTCATAGAATGTCTATAGCTTTGAAGGGATGATTACATCTGAGAAATGCTGAGGTGAGTTGACTCATCCTTCCATCAATGCTGCACAAGCAACATTATGTAGAGTTGACTGTTTACATGATTTAACCTATTATTAACTGAATTTGACTGTATTTCAGAGTATTTAAATGGGGAACATAAATCTGAATAATGCCTGTTAATGCTCTGAGTAATGTCTAAGAGCATGTATAGTTTAGCAGTAAAATATCAGACTAGCTAATACTACATTGTAAAGAAAGAGTCCAAATCAGTACCCAAAATACCCCCGATTTTATCCCACTATGTGCTTCAGATGTGCTTTTCAAACTGATGATACATAAATGCCTGAAAAACTTCTATTCAGTGTCTGAAGTATAATTGTAGAAATCATTCTTACCTAAAAGATACATATATCTGCCCAGAAGCACGCGTGCAAAAGTAACTTCTAAGACATATTCTAAGGCATACATATTGAAATCAGTTTCAGGTGTTCAGCTGCATAAAATTCAGGAGAACAAAGGCAGAAAAAATGGATAGCTGTATTGTTTTCCTGTTGCTGTAGTCGGATATGATCAGTCTTGTTTATATCACAAGTTCTTCTATCAGCTTTATCATTTGGATTCTCCCACTGTCCTCATCAGCAAAACTGTGCTCTTGCTCACCCATGAGACATGCTCTGCCTCACTATGATTGTACTATACATTTCAGATATACCTTGCTGGATTTCTGACTCATGGTGGCTCTTGACAAATACCTTGTGGAAGCTATTTCAAGAAGAGTTAAGCAAGAAAGAAAGAAATGTGAATTCAAGAAAGAGTAGGAAGACAGAGAGATTACAGAAATAATAGAAATTGTAGTCTTATCTCCTCCACAGTATATTATTCAAAGAAATCTCTGAAAAGAAACTTTGCTAAAAATATACAGACAGACAGCATGCAAAAATACCTTCTGGCTCATGCTAAGCTGCAGCAGTGCGCTGCAAACAGTGTTCTGAACTCCAAGAGCAATAAAAACTTGTCTCTCTTGATTCCTCTATGGGTTCTTAGTTTGGATACTCCCATATATTGACACTGTTATATTTGTCTTCCAAAAATTTCATAGAAACTCTCAGAAGCATCATATTCAGGCTCACCTTTGTACTAAAAAATGACAGTTCTTACATTGGAAACCCTTGATGATACACTGCTCTCTCCACAACCGTTGCGATATGTATGCCATTAGTGTTACACTAGTTTAATAGAAGAATATGGTACAAAATGGAAATGAAAAAGCATAGCTTTGATGATTTAAAAACAACAAAAACAAAGATGGGGAAGAGCTGTTTTAGTGAAAATAAACCACAGATCTAATCAGGAATACAATTTCCTATGGGACAACCAAAGTCATCCTGTCCTGTTCCCCATGGCTGTAATAATGAGTTAATACAAAACAGTCTATGCAACATGTATTTCACAGGCCACTACCCATCACATGCAGAAAAAAACATTATCCAGAACCCTTTTATGAACTTCAGATAGATAATAAAAAGATCTGACCCCATGACTATAATGTCATGAAATTATGGAGAAGGAGGGATCTTTTACCACTCGTTTGCTAACTTTATCAATGTCATTCCTAAATTCCAACACTGGCAATTTTATTTGGGGAAATGGCTAGAAGATTTTTTTAATGTTATATATGAAAGCTAAAGAAGAAACAGTACTGTAAGCCGTTCAGTTTTGAGAAAATGCCTTCCTAAAAACCAAGTGTGATGGTTACAATAGTCATAAATATATGAGCAAGATACACTCAACTGAGCTACAGTTTAGTCCATAGGCACAGTCTAGGCTATATCTTACCTTTTTCTTGTCTCTATACTGCATAAGCATGCTTTCTCTGTCCGCTTTGTGAAAAGGCAGATAATTTTAAATTATATGACTGAATCCTCCTGTGTGTATCACACGCACATTGTTCAATCTCAGACAGGACTTTCAATATCTACAACTCAATATTAGATATAGATGAAGAATAATTCTATTTATTCTCACTCTGATGAAAATATTCACTGGACAAAGACCTTATAAGATCCAAAACCACAATTCATCTGAAGTTTCCATGTGCTACTGTGATATTGAGTAATTTAGAAGAAATTGTTTACATTGATAAGTCTAAACATTATGGTTTTTAGTTATATATACAGCTTCTTAAATGCAATCACTCAAGTATATGTGGAAAGTAAATGAGAAACTAAGCCTCTAGTGTAATGTCAGATCATTTTGTCATGTCTTAATCTATCTAACCTAAACTTGTATGCTGCTGAATATAGTTAAACAATTGCAAACTTAGCAATGCTCAGAAATAGCGTCATTTTGCTCTTTGATCAAGCTTCGAAGAAACAAGCATAAATTGTCTGACGTCACTTTAAAGGCCCACTGAACAGACAACAGTTAATATTATGTAATATTCCTTGGGAACAGGGAAAAAGGAGAAGGTGGTTCAGATTGTTGTCTGAAAAGGATACCCATAGACTGCTGATTATTTTTTGTTCTTTTTTTTTTTTTTTTTTTTGGTAACATCTCACCTTGTGAAGCAATAGGAAAGGAATACAGGGATTTTAGGAACAGAGTAGGGTATGGAAAGAGAAAAAGACATGTTCTTGCTCTT
This sequence comes from Rhynochetos jubatus, assembly GCA_027574665.1. Lineage (NCBI taxonomy): Eukaryota > Metazoa > Chordata > Aves > Eurypygiformes > Rhynochetidae > Rhynochetos > Rhynochetos jubatus. The sequence goes on from CM050648.1 coordinate 127,249,612, forward strand.
CCTGCTGTTGTGAGCAATTTGCTTTGTTTATTCAAAGCAGGCTGTTGTAATTTGCTTGAAATACTACTAACAGGGGAAATAACTCAAATGTTCCCACTTCAAACTGCCAAACATGATCACTGTTGTCTCACAGTTGTCATAGATGAACTCATCAAGCTTTTGTCTTTCTTTCTATAGGGGCAGGGGTTCGTCTCCCACGGGAAGAAGGGCTCATTTCTATGCCCTAAATGCACAGCTTTGCTGAGATTTGCAGTTTTGTAACCTGGGTAACCCCGAGAATTTGCGTCAAAGATAGTCTGCATGCCTGCTGTTAACAATCATGGATTTAGTCATATAGCCTGTGTGTCATTATAAAAAGAATGTCCTAATTAATTAAACTTTAAAATTACATTCTTGTCTACACTGATCTGATTTATTCTTCTCTAACATGCTTTCCTTTTTTTCTTACTAGTTTCAAATTAGGCTTTTATTTGTTTAAATAAGTAGTAGTATTATCTTTAGATCTAATCAGTTTAGTCCCATAGTAACTAATACAACAATAACATTGGAGGAATTGGTTCTCCTATAGCTTATCCATCATATGCATATGTTCACCATGAAGACTTTTATTAGAAATGGCAATGCTAGATGAGACCATTTTTTTATCTTATTATTTCATGAATGAGTGTCTAAACTTCAACTCATGCTTTAGCGTGTAACTGTAATTGAAAATGTTGTATGTTTTGCTATGTAATACAACTCCACGATCTATCTACAGACCTCACTGTGGCTTTATGGACTGTTGGTACCACACTCTGAGAATTACTTTCTTGTTGGAACCATTTTCAACACTTGCTTTCTTCTACTTCATACAATCGAAAGTCTTTCCATCACTTATAAAAATGTATATTCTTGAATGAGTTATCTTGAAATAAAGTTCCAGTGCAGACAAAGCAGTTTATATTCTTCACTACAAACATGTGAGTAGGTCAGGGAAAATTGAAAACTTCTCTGTAGTCTTTAACTGAGCATATGAATCATGTAAAAATTACATTTTGCCTAACCTTCAGTAAAATTTGACATTGTGAATAACTCATGTTGAGCTTACACTATTCCCTTTTCCACAGAGACAACACAGCTGGATAGATTTAGATAAGATAAACTTCTAAAATTAAGCAAAAACCCATGCATGTTCCTTTCCACGGTTCAGGTCATAGTGCAAATAATAAATTGTAGTAATTCAATGGCCCTGTTCATATCTTTTTGATAGTTGTTTGTTAGTACTGAAAAGCTAGCAGGCAATTTGCTGTGATTGCTGTTTTCTGATCAAAAGTGTGCACTGAGTGGAATAATGGAATGTTTGATGTCAGGATTAAGGAGTGTCAACAAAGATCGTAGGAGCTGAAAAACTGGAATAGCAGATCTTGCCACATCAGCTAATAACTGAATCACAGTGTCGAGTTTGTGCATAAGCCCTAGTAGTGAAAGAGCAAAGGTGCCCAGGCCTCATGACAGCTTTACAGTTATACTTCACGAGTTCTCTTCAAGATTGCAGAGGATGAGGCTTGGCCAATATTTGAGCAAAAATATGTTCCTATCTCTAAAAGTTGTAGCAATCTTCAATCAGTTTTATAAAGATAAGATTCATATTCAAGTTAAAATTATACAAGTAAATATAGCAGAACTTGTAACTGAAGCTGTCAAACATGCTTTGCTAAAGTCTTTTATTATGAAAGATCAGTAAAGATGGAAGAGAGAAGTGAGGGGCCTTAATTGAACAGTGAATCTTGATCTGACAAGAAAATGTCACTCCCTACAAAAATACATATATACACCCATATATGTGTATGCAAAATATATCTGTACTTTACAACAAAACCACATTTTGTTCTTTTATAAGAAAGAGTCCTTGATTTTTCCATAGCCATGTTGAAAACATAAGCTGCTTTCATTTCTGATCGGCTTATTTCCCAATACTAGCCAATGTTGTTCCTTCTTCAGGAAAAGCGTAACTACTCACAGTGTCATTATCTTCCATTACAAATTAATGAAAATACATAAAGGACTTTAATCTGTAGATTTTTCAATAGTTTTTTGTTGTCAGACATTTCAAGGTACATTGCTGAGAGGAAGCAAGATCATAAAAATAAAAAAAACCCAAACCCTAGTTTTTAAATAAAAAGGATAGAAAATTACTGACATAAATTGCCTAAGCATGCTGTCGAATTTCTTTAGCTGAGATACTTAGACTGTCAGGGATGTTTTATGTATATTATATTTGTTCTTTGTGTATAACAGATCAAATTTCTTCCTGAGGAACCTTCTAACTTTATAATGTGTAATTTGTCAGTTTCTTATAGCAATTATCAAATTTCAAATTTTTATTTTGTTCAATTTGAGATTTACAAAATAAAAGATTTGCACAGAGCTTTTTTTCTGACATTTCTAAACAATTTTTCAGTTTTGCTTGTATCTTTTACTCTCATCTATTTGATTACTCAGTCCACAAGCAAAAAACCAAAAAGTTGACATGTAATTACTTGAGAGATTTAACTCAGATTTTAGACATGAATGTTTGTTTTAGAAGTTCAGATAGATAGACATTATAGTTGTCAAAAAATGTATGCTTAATATTCCATCCCAAATGTGTTAAAATAGAGAAAGCATCAGCTGGCTTTTATGGATAACAGTTTGATTACACTCTTTATAGCACTTTTTCCCACTGCTCTATTTAAAACAAACCACTATATTTTTTAACTGTGCTTATCAAGATGCTAGTTTCAGTCAAGATAATATAAAATCATAGAATCTGCTAGGTTGGAAAATAAAATCATCAGGTCCAACCATTAAGTTAACACTGTTAATGCCAGCACTAAACCATGTCCTTCAGCACCTCATCCACGCATCTCTTAAATACCTCCAGGGTTGGTGACTCAACCACTCCCCTGGGCAGCCTGTTCCAATGCTTGACAAGCGTTTTGGTGAAGAATTTTTCCTAATATCCAATCTAAACCTCCCCTGGTGCAACTTGAGGCCATTTCCTCATGTCTTATCACTCGTCACTTGGGAGAAGATAGCGATACCCATCTTGTTATAACCTCCTTTCAAATAGTTGTAGAGGGCAAAAAGGTCTCTGATGAGCCTTCTCTTCTCCAGGCTATATACACTAGGATAAGCTTGCTTGTGATTTATGACAGAACATGGTGGAATTGACTCATGTTTTCCCAATGGTTTGAATTAGGTTGGTTTTTTATGTATGGTGATTCATGGATTTGCTGAAGATTATATACCAAATTTTTTGGTTTGTACTTTCAGATTCACTGGAACTGTTTCCAGATACCTTTTTTCTTTTGACATTTGGGTACCTTTTTATTGTAAAATTTGTAAGACTTTGAGCTGAATAGGGATTTGTTTTAAAGATTTTTCTTAGAGGTGTTTTTTTTCATTTTAAGGAATGAAATTTTAATTCTGAGATCTACAGTAACATTCGGCATGAACACAATTAAACATTTTCTTCTTTCCCTAAATGTTGTACGATTTTACTTTATTTCTGTTGTATTGTATTTCTATTTTAATCCTTGTTTGTTGTTAGGGGGTTTTATTTGGGGTTTTTTGTGTGGTTGTTGTTGTTGTGGTTTTTTTGTTTGTTTGTTTGTTTGTTTGTTTTTTGGTTTTTGTTTTTAATTTTCCCCACAAGTTTTGTCTTCTGAATTTATTTTGTCTACGGCAATGTCAGTCTGACATACAATGGTGTATTTATACAGAGGCATTTTTTGAGCTAGTCATTCAATTAATAGAATTTGATGGTTGTTTATCTGGGGGGAAAACAGAAAAATAAAAAGTCCAGCATTGAAAAAAACCTCACAATGGTACAGAATAGAAAATCTGCTAAAAAACATTTGATGCTTCAAAGTTAAAGAGCACACAGAGAGTTGCCTGTGCACCTTAATAATTGGATTAGGGTAGCAGGATGTAAGCTTTTGAATGCAGACTAAAGGGTTCTGTATTAAAAAGACAAAGCTGCAAGAAGCAATTCAATACCATGCTCCAGAGGTGCTCCAGGTGACTAAGAGAGTGACAACCTGGTAGTCTGTAGATCAGAGAATTTAACAAATATATTTTGCCTTGTTTTGATGACATGTACAAACTGGACCTTTATTTAGGAAGGAGATAGCTTTTCAGTTCTCTTTAGTTCTTGTCTTTAGGTTCTGTTTTCTAAAACTTCCATGATTTCTCTTGCAAGTAAAAGCACTAGCTCACATCTTTATGAGGATAAACCATTCTAAAAAGGGAAATTTTAAAAATACATCCCTACTCACTTTTCTGTTGCAATCCAAGAATGCATCTGATTGCAACAAAATGATTTAATGAAGAACTGAGAATTAAGTAGACACTTTTGGTTATTATTCTTACTATGTCAACAGTCACATTACTAAAATTTTGAAATTAGTTTAGATGCTCTGTCTTCTAAACTGTCTGGACTTCTGTATTTTTCTGCCTTAAGTATAAAACCTATTAACAGCTCATATGTAATTATATAGCATCCTATCTTGCTGTTTAAAAGTAACTAATGTCTTGTTTCATGTGATCGAGAAATAAGTGTGTTGTCTAGGTGCTAGCAAGAGGGCAGAGGAAAAGAGCTTTATATTGTATTCAAAAGATCGTAACACTTAAGTTTGACAGCTGATATGTCTCATCCTTTTCCCAGTTTTCCTGTGTCCCAGTGTTAGTTATAGTGAAACAGATGTCATAAAGGTGATATGGAGAACAGTAGGCTTTAGGAAGAAGTTTAGATAAGCTTTACAAGTGAAATAGAGGTAAAGCAAACAGTAAAAGATGTTTCACAAAAAAAAAAAAAAAAGTGCTATCAAGTACTATTAACTGTATTAATAAAACTTCTTTACATTTCAAAGATTTCAAAACATTATCTTTAATAAACTGGACTGTCAACATATCTATACTTACAACTGTGAAAGTATAGAGCTATAAGGTGGGTTGTATCACACTGAGTTTATGTATGGCTGAACAGAGGCATATGCGTGTTCAGTGACTTTTCCCTCCAGTGTTTCAGTGACACTGAGAAACTTAAACCAGGAGCCCTGATGTTCAGACCATTTCTTTCTTCTTTCACAGTAACGCATTTTGACCTGTCCAGAATTAATTACCATCTGTCTCATTCTACCTTCCTAGCTGAAGGTGAACTAACAGTAATAACATGGAGGCTACAATAATGCCTACCAGTAGATTTCACTGGGCTGTCGCCAAACTGACAGGGTCCCATCTGCTTTTTGAGGACATATTGCAACAAACTCAGGTGCTGTCTTAATGACCTGACTTAACTATTTAAAGAGATGTTTATGATTGTAATATATTGCTCTCTTAATTACAGCTGCAGAGATTAGTTTTCTTTATGATCTTACACTCTTATTGTTTGTTTTGCTTGCTGCAGTCTTCCTACCTTCTCCTTCAGCATATAAATTATATCACATTAGATTCCCTTAGACCAATCCAAATACAGGTATGGTGTTTAAGAGAGTCTCACCTTTCATTTCTTGCATGAATGCACATCAGAATGGAGGTGGTTCTCTTCCTTCCTTAGTGAACGGTAAATGTAAGAACCTTTACTGTCATGAGCTCATTTTCGATGCTATTAGACATATGGAGTGTAGGGGAAATACGCTTTTGAAACTGTGAATGAACCTGTTTTCTTCAACTTCTCGGTCCACCTGAGTTAATGAACTGTCTTTAAATTGAAACTGTGAAAGTACAACTGGGGATGTTTGGTATTCCCAAGTCACCAGTGAAAGAAGAAAATGTAAAATCCAGAATTGCAGAGATCTACAATTTTAACATTTGAGTGAAGCATCAACTCCTATAATCCAGAAGAGGATTTTGCACTTTTGGAATGTAATTAATATTGGATTATATCCCCTAATCTGTCAGTTCGTCTCTATATTTTCTGTGATTATAAAGGGTAGTTAGGGTGACTAGATGTCTCCAATATAGATGTCTACATGTGAACTATGAGATCAATAACACTTGTCTCCTTTTCATGAAAAATAGGTGGTTTGAATTTAGTAAAGATTCATCTTTCCACTGACTAGTCAGTTGCAAGAGCTGAAAAGTGCTTTCCTGTCATTTAGCATATGCGAAGTTGAAGGTGTCATATTTGAGGATTTTCAGTCCCTTTGGAAGCTAGATAAAGCTTCCTTTTTGTAATGTTTTTTTTTGGGGGGGTTGGTTGGTTTGGGGTTTTTTTTAGCTTCAATGTCAGCATATTCCATGCTTTCACACATATACTAAGAAATTCAAGAGAGTTGAACACCAGCTTAGAAAATATATGTCATAAGAACTTTCTGACCGCTTTCTTTCACTTCCTACGTTCTGCCAAGTGGCAGTGCTGGTGCACAAAATGACTAATCTTTTGTTTTGTTTTGCTTTTTGGTCTGAAACCTTGTATTGGGTTGGTGTGGCAGGGTTTTTGGTAGCAGGGGAGGCTCCTTTGAGAAGCTGCTAGAAGCTTCCCCAGCTCCAACTTGGACCCACCTCTGGCCATGGCCAAGCCAATTAGCATGTTTGTGATTAACATAGTTAAGAGGGGAAAACAAAGAAAACCTGTAGTGGGATGTGAGAAGGACAGCCAGGCAGATACCAAGGTCTGTGGGGAAGGGTAAGGAGGAGGTAGCTGGAGCAGAGGTTCCCCTGCAGCCTGTGGTGAGAGGGTAGGCTGTGCCCCTGCAGCCATGGAGGGTCATGGGGGAGCAGAGACCCCCTCCTGCAGCCTAGGGAGAGCCCCACCCTGGAGCAGGCAGCTGCTCCTGAAGTGCCCATGACTGTGGGAAACCCAGACTGGAGCAGGCTGCTCCTGCAGGACTGCACCCTGTGGAAGGGACCCACACTGGAGCAGTTTGTGAAGAGCTGCAGCCCATGGGAAGGACTCGCATTGGAGTAGCTGGTGAAGGACTGTCTGTTGTGGGAGGGACCCCATGCTGGAGCAGGGGCAGAGTGTGAGGAATCCTCCCCCTGAAGAGAAAAGGGTGGCAGAGACATTGTGTGGTGAACTGACCTCAACCCTCTGCACCACCTAGGTGCCTTGAGGCCTCAGAGAAGGTTTGTAACATCTGTTTTTATATCTCATTATCTTACTCTGATTTGATTGGTAAAAATCTAAATTGTTTTTTTCCCCAAGTCATGTCTGTTTTGTCTGTGACCATAATTGATGAGTGATCCCTCCCTCCTTTTCTCAACCCCAGCCATTCATTATATTTTCTCCTTCCCATCCCACCAGGGAGAGGAGCGAGAGAGTGAGTGAGTGAGTGGCTGTGTGATGATGAGTTGCTGGCTGGGCCTAAAGCACAACAAACTGCTTCCATAATGATTTTGTTACATGATATCCTAAGCCATTTATGCCACTGGACTCAGAAATTTCCCCAGAAATACTACTTATTAGACTTTTTTTTTTTTTTCCTAAATGATAGACTCATTGATGCTTTTAAACTCGTAGTTCCTTTCACATTGCAGATCTGTAAATGTGGTTTCTGATACAGGTGGAGCTTAGCTAACGGCTGTTCCTTAGAGACTGTGGGACCTCATACTTCCAACTTCCACCATCTTCATTAATTACCAGACACACTTACACAGGCCATCCGCAGGATACCTGTGAGATAAACACATTGATGTAATATGGGAAAGACTAGGAGTGGTCTCAGATTATTGTTGCTCTGTAGTTGCTCTTTCAATGTAGTATAAGCTTTGCCTCTACATCTGAGTGAATGAAGCGAGCCAAATTTGGAGCAGTTGTAGTGTTGAGGAAAGAATGAAGACTTTGTTATGTGTCCTAATAGTATAGTAGGCTAATGCTGGCAGCACTGATTGAAAAACAGGATTGTTAGCCAGTAAAGAAAATAATAGTGCAAGCAAGTTAAACATATGTCAGAGTATCATGACATATTTTCCTTTAAATATAAAAAATCCAAAAAGAAAATACAAGACTAAACTCAGTTTGTAATTTTTGTAAGGTTTACACAACTGTTCTTGATATCTTTTTTAGCTCCCAGAAGTCCGAGAAATCTTACATGGTACCTCAGTTCACTAAGTAAGAATGGCTTCAAATGAAAATTCTCCATGTGCAACCAAACTTTAATTTTGATCCAGCTATCTTTACATTGGTTTCCATCTGGTTCTACCAGTGTCACTTCTATGATACACTCAGACCTTTAGTCTTCATATATAGAATATGCATGACTTGTGTCAAGATCATTCAGAAAGCAGTCTATTTCAGATTTATAGTGTTGAAGAGGCCTGTGTCAGTTATTCTGTTGCTGCTCAGTTTGTCTCTTAATCAAAGTCCTTTGAAGTGAGTATTAACATTCACATTTATACAAAGATGTGGGCATGTATTTGAGATTATGTATTGCCAAACTCAGTTACCCTGTTAGCTGCAGCTGCAAGACTGCCAGTGTTGATAGCATTGAATCTAATGATGGAAAGTATTTGTTATAGGTCACCTTTACCCTCTCTGTATTTTAAAATTATGCTAAATTGTTTTTTCTTTCAGCAGGCTTTATTATCATTCTGTATCTACTTGGTGTACATGGATTAGCCTAATAGGAGAAAAAGTCTCATTAGATAGTCATCATCTGCTTTCAAGGAAGCACCTCTAACTACAGCCTCTTTAGGAGACAGAGGGAGGAAGGAAGGAATCAAAACTGTAAAACTATTTATTAGGCCTCAAAGGGTCAATAGTCTTTAATTTTGTGTGCCTGTGATTAACTTATCTTTGTGATGTTTTAATGGAGACAAAGTCTAAAACAATCTAACCTTCTTTTATATTGTCTCTGGTTTCTTTTCTTAGGTGTCAATTAAAAAATATACTGTTCTCATCATAGATGGAGAAAAATGAGTGATGATACAAGTATGAGTGTAACTTTCCTATAATCATATAATCAGAGAGGCAAATTGGCTACAAGAAGAGTCAAAGTGAGAAAGGACATCTGTACAACACAAAAATATAAAGGCACTGATATTTCATTAGAGTTTATTAGCTACAAGGAAATAGAGCGTGAGAGAAAAGCATGGCTTTGTTGAGAAGAGGAAGTCAGTCATTTATTATTCCAAGCCTTATAGTCTCAAAATGTTTGCAATCTCAGATTCACCTTTCCCACCCAGTTCAACCCTGTTAAAAATAATGTTACTTTACTTCTGTTTTGTCTATGGATGTTTCCCCAGCCTCTCTCCCTGCTGCTTTCTCTGAGAAAGAAGAAACAGTTTCAGTTATTTCTTGATATGAAAACTAGATCCCTTCATGCAAAGCCATGGCACAGATAAAGCTGGAGACATGGTGAAAGTTTGAGATGTGCCCTTCCTTTTTTTATAAATCAACAGGTCAAAGAGCTCTATTCCCGTTATATATAAAAGTCAGATAGAAAGCTGATAGCATGTGGCTCAAGAGAGAACTGATTTTACATAACTAAAGGCAATAAAAACCCCTCTTTAGTATTCAGTAAGAGATTGGGGTGCATGGTTAAACCCCAACAATCTTAATGTATCCCACTGATTTATTTACCAGTGCTAAGGAAGATTGACCACACATGAAGAAATCTGATATACCAAACAAGATTAAGTGCTATTAAAGAATGACTCTTATATCCACACTTGATTAATCCCTTCCACAGTGCAAAGGTCATTTTTCAGGCAAACCCTCCCCTTGATGATGGATCAGCTATAGCACACTTGTCTCAGCTATATGGTTTGGCTTTGCCTGTAATGAATAACAATGCATGCTTATTCAGTAAGATGTTGCGTTCTGTAGAATACTGTGGCATAAACCTAGTCACCCTTTTGATATCAAAATGAAAGTAAGTATGGGAGAGAGAGGTGAGATTCTCCTAAGAGAAAGGATATGGTTTCTTCTAAATGATTGCAGCATGGACAGATCAATAAATAACTTAAACATCCCAGTGACCTGAAGGTATTCTTGGATATATTAGTATCTCTAGTTCCAAAGATTTTTCTGTTGTCTCCACAAGTGCCAGAAGCTTCAGGGGCTAGACAAGGGTCCTTTTCAAATTTTATATCATCTTTAGCCTTTCATGCACCAGCTGTGAAAATCAATTAGCCTTGGTGAAACTAAGCTGCTCTGTGTTCTCAACAATGAAAAATACCAACTGCACTGTAGTAATTTTCTCTGTCTGTAAAAAGAAGGATGGTGCTTCTGAATTTCTTTCTCACACTTTTTGCGACATAGAATTGCCTTTTACTTCTGCTTTTGAAAGTTACCAGATATGCCAGACAAGTTAACACAGGACACTTCCCTTTAGAAAGGCAAGAAAGCTATACTGTAGCACATTTCTGACATTTGTGTTTCCCTAAGGCTAGTATGAAGCCAGGTCTCAATGTAAAAATCATCTGATTGGGTGCCAAAGTGAACTTACACTAGTTCCTTGATAATATTATGAAGCCCAACAATTCCTTGGGAATTTACAAGCTGTCCTCTTACAAATGCCTTCTGCTTCCTTCTTTGCTCAGGAGAATGATGTAGCATCTTTGGACATGGAAATCTTGAAGGCAATGCTTGAAGGAGAGGATAACTAGAATCTCAGTCTGTGCACTGATTGCGACTTTATAGCCGAAGAGGTGCATCTTATATCACTGAATTCAGCATAAGTAAAAACAGGAATAAAAAAGTGTACTTTATGGTTCCTGTTCTTACTATGTATCAGTCAGTTGAGGTGTGACATTGTTAGTTTACTGCCCCTGCCTTTCCTTTTCCCTTTCCCTCTCAAGGGTCTTAGGTTTCTTTGGTTCCTTCTGTTACTTCTACTTTTAGTAGACCTGCACAAATCTATGAAAAACCAAGAATGGATCTGTTTTAGATACAGAATGTTGGAATAATCCACTGTAAGAGTTACTCCTCAGAGAGTTTTCTCTCCCTATTAAGAATGTACTGACTTGCTGAGAGGCATCTAGGTTTCCTTCACTGTGTCAGAGGACAGAGTGCTTTTGTTTAGTAGTTGGATTAAATTTAGACTAAAATCCCGAAATATTCCCATTTACTGATAGTATTATATCCTAGCATCTTTCTGAGCTCTTATTTACACTTCAGTGATATCAGTTGTTTGTCACAGCAAGAACTGAAATGCCACTGGGCCAGTCAGTTGCGTCTCACAAAATGCAAGAGGGAAGAGCACCTCCCTCTAATTTAATTTTCTGGATGATAATAATCTTAATTTCTTCCTCAGTTCAAACACAGGGTTAAGTAAATTCTCTTAATTTCTGAAGAAATCCTGTTACTTTTGGCCTAGACTTTAAGGGAAAAAAAGTTAAAATTCTAAACATTGTGCAGCAACCCAATTAGACATATCCAAATACAATGGCCCAGCCTCTTCTTAAAATCACATCTAGGGAACCAAAGTTCTTGTCTCCGGAAGGAGTATGGGGAAAATATTGAAAGGAAGTGTATAAAAATTACAATCTTGGCAGAACCAGTGTAAATATACTTTGAGTCATCATTTTATGGCAGTCTTCTATGAAATAGTTGTATGTTTAGCAGATAGGAGTGTGCAAGTTACACCTCCAAGTCACATGCCTGGAAATGAAAGGAAAGGCAACACAAGATGAAGACTTCTGGCACCAATTCTGGCTCTGGATAAATAATAACTACTACAAGGGGATTTTTGTCCTCATGGTTACAGGATTATGTATAAGTAGAAACTTCAGTGCACTGAGCTGAAAAGAGCAATCCGAGTTAGAACAACCAATACTGTAATAGTTGTACTCCTTTATTAAAAAAAAAAAGTGGTGTGGAAAAAGTGATGATTTGGTTATTCTTGTATGAATTTGTTTTTCCTGTACTTCCTAAGCATGTTTTGCTTCTGTAAAACTTCCATAAAATAACTCAAACCTGGACATATTATCTGTAAAATTTATTTAAAAAATTGTGTTGTTTACAGTGCTTACTGAGGAAAAAAGTTGTAAAGACTTACAAATTGCATCATACATCACCTACAAAAGAGTGAATCAGGCTTCTAATGGTTTCTTTGGGGGTTTTGGTAGTATACTGGAATATATTGGAAATAGAAAAGGTCAGGGTTAGTTAGACATTTAAAATAAATTGTATTAATTTATTCTACTGTGTGCAAGGGAGACTAGAGGAAAAAAACAGAAGAGGTGCTTCAAATATGTAAATCTTCTCTGTCATGTCACATTTGTTGAAGGTTCTTTAGGTGATGATTTCCTTAGTTCCTAGGAGAGCGACAATCAACATGAGCAGTGATTTGGCTTTATATGGTCTTCACTTATTTTTCTGCATTTGCAGAGGCAAATTGTAGGGTGCGTCAAAATAGGAATTTACCTCTGCAGTTCTGTACTCGAAAATGTACATGAAATATCCAAAATACCAACAAACAGAGAAGACTTACTGTCTTAAGGCAAAGTTACCCAAAATCAAGAGCTCTGTGAGCTTGTCCCAGTGACATCTGATTAAGTGGCATGTGAGCTGATTACAACAATGGAAGTGCAGTTCCATTTAACTGCCTTCATCCTAGTCCAGTTGATATATTAATCTAACATAAATCTGTCCTTCCTGGATCAGGTGACATAAAGAATCTTGACGCAGCTTTTCATTGCATGAAAAGGGAAAGCTAATAGGAGCCAAAGAAAAGCATGTGTCCATGTACCACTGGTTTTAAATAAGCAGCCAGCTCCTCTCAATCTTTAGAAATTCCAGTCATCACTATAGAGTATCAGATTTTCAGCCTGCTGAAAAGAGTATCAAACAGCTAGCGCTGTGGGAGTCATAAAGAAATATTTCTGCAACAGAATAATTCCATGCATCAACAAGAGCAAAACCAAAATTGTGGGCCAAACTCTCCACTAGCATAACCTTCTCAAGAGGCCATCCATCCCAAAGTTACTATGAATAATTATTACTTCTTATTTATCCAGCTCTGCAGTCATCAAGCACCTTTACTGTGGTAGGTTGTTAGAAGTAAAGGACTACATGCTGCTTTGTATGCTGATCTTTTGCCAACTTAATTCTCTGTATACTAATAATTTAAAGATTCCCAAACTATTCTTATCAAGTACTGTTTTATGCTCTAAGTATCAAAGAGGAGTCAGAGAAATTAATGATAAGAATTTTTTTTGTTCCATTGGACATTTTGCCGCATTCACATAGTTCCTAATAATCATACTGTCTACCTTGTTACAGTCTAAAGAACAGTTCCTTTAAAAAAAATAATTTCTGTCCTGTTCCCATTAACCTTATTTTCCAAGTCAGATAGGATTTTTTTTTAATTATTTTTATTTCAAATGGTAAATGCTTATCTTTGCAACCCAGATTGGAAGTTTTTGTCCATATTAATTTTTTTGCTTACCTGTCTTTTTGTTAAAGAAAATGGAAATTGCTTTTTTACCCTTTTGGTATTTATGTTCTTCCAGAGGATCATTATATTCCAACCCTCACCCCAAAACCCATAATTAAACTCTACCAATTCCACAGAGGTCAAGTGACCTTCCAGTAACTCAGGCTTTCACACTACACTGTTCAAACTGCCCAGAGAGAGGGGAAAAAAGATGGACAAGTTGAACACTTGTCAATGTAGAACTGAATAGAAAGTAGGATTTTTAGAATAAACACCATATTATACTGAATAACAATTTTATGGCAATAAAATTAATGCAGACAGTTTTATTCAATTGTTTTTTTCTCATAATTATTTCATTCTAAGATGAATGTTAGCCTTTATGAAGAGGAAGGAAAATAAATTTCAAAGGTAGAGATCCTCAAATCAGTTTGGAACATGTGATTCACTTACTATGAATTTTGCTGCTTTACCGACAATAAAATCTACATAAAGGCCTCATGTCTTAATTAAAATCACACATTTCCAATAAGACACTCTAAAGCCAGAAACTGAAGGAAGCTAATTAACAGAAAACAGTATTTCTGAAGGTTAATGTCATGGTCTTAAAGATTATTTTTTCTAAATATTTCATCTAAATATCTTTTCCTCTATCTTATTAATCATTACTCTGAAAATAAATACAGATTAATTCTGAGGCACCTACTTCTGTGAAATATATTCAGAAGATATAGATCTATTTTTTTTCTTTGTGTTTTAAAACCAGAGGTTTTAGGGTTTTCTTTCTCTTCTTTTTTTTAGTTGTTTGTTCATTGCCCAGTAAACATGATTTAATAATTTGCCAAGTTTTCCGTTAGAACAATTCCTTTCAGAAAATTTGGAAATTTTGGATAAGGAATGAGAAAAACACATTCGAAGGTACATCTGCAAATCTATAGATAAAATAGCTTTTTTTAGAGAGTGGGGGAAAAGTCCTTTGGAGTATGTACTTGTTACAACATGGCGTTAAAAGATTTTAGGTTTATGCTGCTTCTATACACTTCTGAAAATCACTATTTGTCAGGCAATAGAATCCCAGCATCTGCTATCTACCACATTTACAGGGAAGTCTGCTATGCTTTAACTCTGTTAGGTTCATTCTTTTGCCTGAGAACAAGAATTTTAGTTATTTATAGTCATGCACAACCAGAGGGCACTAGCTGAGATCCTCTTTGTATATGCAACATATGTTTTTAATACTCCATATTTCATGAACCCTGTTTTTTGGGACTTCATTTCCTTTTCTCATCACCTTTCTTGGCTCAAGGGGGAAATTCAAGGCATCAGAGAACATCAAATTCATCACTTCTTGAAAATGCAGTGGGACCTCAAGACAGACTGATTGCTTTAGAAATTAATTTAAATAAAAGTAATTAGCGTTCTTTAAAAAATAGTAATAATTTACCTCTGCAAAGAAATCCTTCTGGAGATTCAAAACTTACTGGAATTATCCCTGAGGGTGATCCAATAGCTCTAGAATAAATACACCATTAGCCAATTATACATAATGACTCTACGACATGTCAGTTGTGATACTGTTCAGGTGATTTATTATATTAAGTAGAAAGAGTCTACTTCTAATCTGTATTTATTAGAGAAAACATAGTATGTATGCAGTACATAATACACCATTTTAAATCTTGTATCATGATACAATAGTTCTAACACCATCTTTCTAAAAACAGGGGAAAAACGAACCTTGAAAACAGTCTGTATTGTGTAAAACTCGTATCAAAGATTTCCTGAATTATCACAGACTTTATGAACTTAGAGCCTGATTTAAAGATTTTACTCCTGGGATTGCTATAATTGGGTCCTCAATTTTATTTCACTTCTCATGTTATCTAACAGAAGAAACACAAATGAAGACCTACTTTTGTACTAGTAATTAGGAAGGAAGAGAAAGGAGAATGGTCTTGAAAAGAGATTTCCTGATCGTCTCCTTGAGCTGAATAAGTGTAGTTTTTTTGTTCATCTTGCATGTAACATTCAGAGACTTTTTTTACTCAAAAGCTCAGAAGTACAAACAAAAATCTTCAGTGCCATAAGCAAGCACTTTCTCCTGCTCACAATCATTGCTATAACAATATATACATAAACCACCTTAGAAAGTATATTTCTATGGCAAAATAGCATTGATGCATAAAAAGTCAAAGGAGGGGAAAAACAAACAAACTGGAAAGTGCTTAGCCAACATAGTCAACTAGAAAAGGAATAAAAGTCACATATTATTTTCACTTATACAACATGGTTATTTGAAAGCGACAAGTATGCCTGTGATGTCATGTCACGTGGTTAACTGTTTGCAGCACGATATTGTGCTATTGTGGATGTTGGTACAGACTAGTCTCAGGCCTGTGTGAGGAGTGGCTGCATAAAGAACAACTTTAATGTTGGCTGGATAGTCAGAGCTCCCAGTTCCTGCAGTTCTGAACGGCATCCTCTAAACACAGCTTGGAGCTGCTTGCTGTAAACTTTTCCTGTCCATCTACAGTCTCTTAATTTCTTTTTTACTGCACTGGAATTCTTTTTTATCTATTTCATACTGCTCTTCACCTTCCCTCCTCTTACTATGAATTTTAGCTTTCATTTACAAGTGCATCTTAAAAAAAAAAAACAAAAAAACCAAATGAGACAATACTTCATTCTTTCTACCATTGTTTTATCTTGGTGCTATTAAGAACATACTACATGCTGTGTAGTTCTTGTTAATTTGTGATGAATACTGTATGAAAGGAATTTATCTTCTACTGCTCAACATAATGTAGTTCCATTCTTCATTGGCCTTTAAATGCTTTCCTAATAAGTACTATTAATAATAAGACCTGTAATAGGCCATGTTCTTTTCTTAGTTGCACAGCTCTGAATTTCTGTGAATTACTGTTCTTGCTGTAACAAATAATTCTCTTTTTTTTTTTAGTATAAATATGATCAGAAACAAGTTTGCTTGCTTGTTTGTTTTCTTTTGTTTACTGGATGGCTCCAATATTTGATGGGCTAAGCAAATATCCAGTGAGTTAGTGTGGTCCTCTTTTTTTTTTTTTTTTTTTTGGCATAAACCAAATAATTCATTTGAACCAGACAGACATAACAATGGAGAAGACATCAACATGAGCAGAGCTGAATCACGTTGTTCTGGGCAATCTGAACCACAGGTCCTGTTGTGCAAACACATTGACCATCCTTGCTGACCAGGAAATATCAGGGAATAGAATTGTTAAAGAATGACTAAGTAAAGGCTGATGTTTAGCTTTGATTACTCCAGCGCACCTGGAAGAAATCAGAAATGTGTGACATGGAATATTAGTTTCCTGGTTAAATGAATCCTTGTTACTACTTCTTGCTTTTCGCCAAACTCCAAAAGAAAAAGGAGAACAAGGAGAAATTTTACATTGCCGAGTACCTGTCACAAAAATAATAGTGCAATGAAAGGCTATGAGTTTACCCTACAGTCTCCTATGTGGCATTTGCAAGGGCTTAGATAATGAAAGCTAAAGAAAATAACCTGTCATTTGGTCCAGACTGAGATTTGAGAGAAAAGAAGAAAACAAAAATAACCCAAAAAACCAAACACCCACACCCCCAAAAATACCATTACATTGTCATATGTATATTTGCAAATCTTATGTCTGTGGTTCTTCAACAAGCCTTCAAGTTATTTTTTTTTTTAGACATGTATGAGAGTGTATGGCTTGGGCTTTTTCTTTGCAATTTGTTTATCGAGGTTGAAATTTAAATGAAAGAAAAGTCTAATTTCATCTGTGCACTGCAGCAATGCTGTCAAGCTCTGGAAGCAACAAAATATTCCCTTTTTATCTTCCATGTTCATTTGCACAAAAATATGTTGTCAAATCTGTGCTCAGTTCAGCAACTCAAAGTTAATGTCAGATCTTTAGTTTATATAAACAATATTACTTGGATGATTAAATGCTAATTTGCACCAGCAGAGGTATAGACTGAAATAACTACAATGACATACATCATTTGAAGAGAGAATGCAGACATCACAAAGTGTTTGCCAGTCCAAGCAACACGAAATGTGTAGGAGGTTAAATAGTTTATATAGGAGGTAATATAGTTTAATTTTTGTAGATCTGTCTCCAAATTTTATTAATTCAAAGTCCTGATATCAATTTAAAAGAAAAAATTGAAATCTTACCTTGTTTTGTTTCATTTTCAACTTTGTCCTATTCCTGTGCATCACCAATGTGCAAATTTATTTGTGACATGTTTTAGTCCTAGCTTGCACTGTACTGGTTTAGGAATATTCTACATCCAAATTAATGTGCACACAGATAACAATAAAACAGTGTGATTGTCTGACTCTGATATTATTAGACTGCCAACTTTTGAAAACAAATCTTCCCTTTTCTTACAAAATAACAGGCATTATCTTGTCTTGATATTTCATCCTGCAAATGTGAATTCATGTTCACATTTAATCATGACTAGAGTACACTCAGGGCAATGAAATTAGAGATTTTTTTATTAAAAAGAAATTAAGTGTGTAAATGTTTGCAACATCAACATTGGAGATAATTTTTTGGGGTGTTAAAGAGAAAAAATACCATATTTAGGTAAACCAGAAGATTTTTAAGTCAGCAGGTCATGAATCTCCTTCTCTGACTGCTGTGGTATCTTTAGTGCTTTCTACTTCAAGCTAATAAAGCTCTCTCCAAATTAATTAAAATATCAGATAAAAGTTTCAAGTCTAGATCTTTCCAGAAATGGGATATCTGTATTACCCTTTGCAACTAAGGTAATTTAAAGTGAAAAATCCAACATATCCATTTAGGAGAAAGACTATCTTGCCTTTAAACATACTGAACTGGTATTTGATGTATTTGGATTCAGTTTCTAGCTTTTCTTCTGACTGTGTTTCTTTATAGACTAGAGCAATCTTTATAGACTAGAAAATCTCTCATCAGAAAGAAGGGAACAGTGCTGTAATTTAAACTTCAGGATCTGCAGCTTCATTCTCTTACACAGATTGTGATCTTTCTAACATGAAAAAAACTTACTGAGGTGAAATCTAGAATCTTTTGGAGCCGTGAAAGTTTGTTAATAAAAGTAGCTCTACATAAATTCATATGCAGATGTAATTACCTGATTTGTTGTCTTGTGTCTTGAGACAGTTGTGAAAGGAAATCAATCTTCAGCACTCTCAGAGTGAATGTCAGTGTGCGTTATGACTATAAACCTAGCAAATAAAGACACACAGAGTTTGTCCATGCTCTTCAATATTGCAGGTACATGAATAAAGTGAAGGTTTAGAAGATTTTATTTTGCTTAAATCATTAAACCAAAGTAATTTATTTTTCCTGCCCTATTCCTCCAACACTTTTCCATTAACATTTAAGCTCTGCCTATCTTGTGATTTTTTTTTTTTGTACTAAAGCAATATTATATTAATATGACTACATTAATTGAGTTCTCTCAAGGATCTGACATGCTGAACATGTACTGTAGGTTCTGGCCAAATTTCAGGAGAATATATTGATCTCTAGAGTAAGCCTTCTCCACTTGAAAGCGCTCTTACTTAATAGTAAGTTTAGCATCATTAAATTTATGATCTTCTGTTACGACAACCTACAATAGGAGAATAAATTATTTTTTTTCCTTTTTTTTCTTTATAACTAAGTATCTGTTTCTTTCCACACATTAACATCTCTCTAAAACAACACAACTTCCAGAATCATAGAAACATAGGATAGTTTTTGTTGGAAGAGACCTTTAAAAGTCACCTAGTCTAACTCCCCTGCAATTAGAAGGGGCATTTTCCACTAGATCAGGTAGCTCAGAGCCATGTCCAAACTGGCCCTGAATGTTTTCAAGGATGGGGCATCTGCCACCTCTCTGGGCAACCTCTTTCGGTGTTTCACCACTCTCATTGCAAAAAAATTTCTTCTTTTTGTATAATCTGAATGTATCCTTATTTAGTTTAAAAGCATTATTTCTCGTCCTATTATAACAGGCGCTACTAAATCTGTCTCCATCTTTCTTTTAAGCCCCCTTTAAGTATTGAAAGGCTGCAGTAAGGTCTTCCCAGAGCCTTCTCTTCTCCAGGTTTAACAACCCCAACTGTCTCAGACTTTCCTCATAGGAGAGATGTTCCATCCCTTTGATAATTTTTGTGGCCCTCCTCTGGACCCGCTCCAACAAATACATGTCTTTGCTGTGCTCAGGGCTCCAGAGCTGGATGTGCTTTCTCCCCAGAGTTTAGTAGAGGGACAAATTACCTTCCTCAACCTGCTGGCCATGCTTCTTATTGATGCAGCCCAGCATACAGTTAGCCTTCTGGGTTGAAAGTGCACATTGCTGGCTCATGTTCAGCTTTCCATCCACCAGTACCTCCAGGTCCTTCTTTGAAGAGCTGCTCTCAATCCCTTCAATGCCCAGCCTGGGGTTGATACTGGGGTTGCCTGGATGCAGGTGTAGGACCTTGTGCTTGGCCTTGGTGAACCTCATAAGGTTCACACAGGCCCACTTCTCTCAGGTGTGTCAGTCATATATCTCAGCTTGGTGTTATGTGCAAACTTGCTGAAGGTGCACTCGATCCCACTGTCTATGTCATTGATGAAGATATTAAATGGTATTGCTCCAGGTATGGACCCCTGAGTGATAGCACTTGTCACTGATCTCCATCTGGACATTGAGCCATTGACCACCACCTTCTGGATGTGACCATCCAGCCAATTCCTCATCCACCAAACAGTTCATCTATCAAATCTGTCTCTTTCTCATGAGAGCCTGCATGATGCATTCTGTAGCTGGAGTAAGAAGGTCAATAGGCTCCACTTAATCAGGTGAGGTTGCCCTCGTTTGGTGACAGAATGGCACCAGAATATTTTTCAGTATTTTTTTAAAAGTGTCAGACTTCAAATAAGTTTGATATTTCTGCTCAAAAATTTGTTTCTTGACTCACATTTTTAGGATTTGATACATAAAAAAATACATATTTCTCAATGTTCTTTGATTTTATACCTAAATATAATGAGCTGTAAATGCTGAATTTTGTTAATTCGCTATAATGATGAAATGTGTGTGGATGGAATGCTTCTTTAAAAATATATTGATGTTTCATTTGCTAATGAATTAGTGAATGAAATACTCTGCATAGTTTTGATGCAACAACTTTCTGATATGAATGCAAGGCACAAGAAATTCATACTGTTTCCTTGCAGGACAACCTTGAAAAATAACCTCAGTGCAACCCCAGCTGGGTATCGTATCAACTACATGCCCTTTCCAGCCACCTGCAAAGCCAGTCATCAGTATAGAAAACACAAGCCCATATTTGAATGTTTTGGACTACCAGATCACAAACTTTGTTTTGCTTTAAAAGTGTTATATTTGCCTAGTCTTCTCAAAGATTCAAACGATTGTCATTGCAAAGATGAAATTATAAAATGTTAAAC
Source organism: Rhynochetos jubatus (assembly GCA_027574665.1). Classification (NCBI taxonomy): domain Eukaryota; kingdom Metazoa; phylum Chordata; class Aves; order Eurypygiformes; family Rhynochetidae; genus Rhynochetos; species Rhynochetos jubatus. The sequence continues at coordinate 127,270,412 of CM050648.1, forward strand.
AGCAAAACTTTGGGAAAGTTCTTTAAAAAGCAAACCTTTAGTTTATATGGAGAAACAAAATTTTCTCAAGGGCTAGTGATTTTACTGCTGCTTCTTTCAAGGTTTCTTGGACCAGAGATTATGGCTGCTGAATTTAGTCTTTATTGAAAATAGATTCCTGAAGTTAAGAGATAAGTATTTTATCCAGCTTTCCAAGTAATCTTTGCCCAAGAATGGACATGGGAAATAAAATCTATTTGCGTGCTAGTAATTAAGAAGTCTAAAGGGAGGAAGCATTCTGATCTGGTTTGGATGCACATCAGCTCCTTCAGTGAATTTGAAGTTTGAACACACATCCCTGATAATTATAATTTTTCATGGGACTTCTATTTTCAAATTGAGCTGCTTTCCTAAAAAAAATTGAAACATTCTTTCAAAATAACTGACAGCTTCCAAGACAGTTTAGCTCACATTTGGTTCCAGTTTAAAACAAGAGCTGAGGTTGAGCAAAAGGACTGCAGTGTTTCTAATTGTATCACTATTAGGTCACCCATATCTGCTTTGTTCATAGGGACGAAGAACCCAAAACAGATCAAAAATGTCAAATTGTTATCCACTGCTAATGAAATTCTGCGCGTGTGATTTGATACACTGCTGAGAGGAGACAATGCAGCATCTGCTTCGTCAGCAATTTAAAAACCCTATAGGCTAATATTTATGTTTCCACACAGCAAGAAGCAGAGTTCTGTGTCTTTGCATACAATGAAGATAATAAATAGCAGGTATTCTAAAGTTAGAGCTTTGTTTGCTTTTTGAACTGTCTTTTTACTGTTCTTTTTCTTGATAACTCTACAGCAGTCAGAACTGAAATCTCACAAAGAGCTGCACATTACCACTGCCTTACTGGTATTGTTATTTCTGAAAGCTCAAAGTTCATAGAGCCATGGACACCCACCTTGATAAAAGACAGAAGAATGTTGTTGTATGTCTGGTTTAAATTTCTTATCCTTCATTAACCAAATGCATAGCTTCATCAATAGTGTAATAGTGTTCTTGAGCAAACAGGTCACATCTACAAGAAATGTTTCACTTTTTAGTTCCTTGTAAATTAATTAAGGCTGGCAAATAAACTCTCAGTATATGAATGTGTCAATAGAGATCTCTTCATGGCCTACAGGGCTCACTTGATGGTTTTGGCTTTTGTTTTCCTTTCCATATTTTCTGGTATGTGATTTTACAGGGGTTCTGCTAGCGGTTTGGGGAAAAAAATAGAAAGAAAGGAAATCTTTGTACATTTCAAAATAGGTGATGGATGGAATTAAATTATAAAAATATTAATTGTGGAAATCTTATTGCTCTTAATTAAAGTGTGCAAGAATCCTAATCAGTATTCTGTTAGAAAGTCATTTAGCACATTAAAAAATGCAAAAGAACATTAAAAGAAAGTTAAAAAAAGATTTACTGGATTATGCAGACTACTTCTAGGTCAAAGCAGGACACTTACCAGCAGAACATATCTTGTGCTCTCTCTCATGCTGCAGATACTCTGAAAAAGGCTACTTCTCCTTCAAATTACTTCTTTATAACTTTTGTTGCTGTGATGCTTTAAACAAAATTGATGAGCTGCTGCATGGAGGGCACTACATTTCATGCTCACCAAAACCAGTTTGCTTTCTCATATTCCTGTTTGTTCCTTGTGATCTCCATTGTCTGGGAGGAGACTATTCTGCCTTTGTGCAGAAGTTGACATAATGGAAACCTCTGCTACAAGGTTAACACTAGCTACCAGACAGTAACACAACAAATAAATAAATAGCACTGTAGAGGTAAGAGAGATTTGTGTACACATATACACTATTACTTTTCCACTAGTTTCATAACATAGTGGTGCTGGAGCATAAATTCTAATAATGTAAGTAGTCTTGCTGGAGTTACCACTGTGAAGATGAATCCCATTACAGCATGGGACTGGCTAAGCCTGTGTTCCTATGACTGTCACCATCTACTTTCAGTGATTAGGAAAGAATTTTGAATAAACAATGCAGGCTAATGAATTCTTATTTACCAGGAATGGGTGACTAATTAGAATAGATTAAGTGTTTTGTGTAAAATGAAAAGAGGCTTGTATAGTCCTTCAGTAGTTGAATTTACCTAAGGAAAGATTTCTGATATGTCTTGTATTTGTTATAAAGGAAATACATACATTTGTTTCCACAGCTGTAAATAGATAAAATTCCTTAATTTACACAAGTCTATTAGACGCCTAGAAAAAAATTAAAATATTTCAAATATCTCTGCTTTAAATGAGCGTGGAATTTACATAGTATGTTTCTGGGTTTGAAGTTTTTTTTGAGTGGTTTCAAAGATACTGTACTGTAAATTGATAGTTAACATCTTATTCAAATGAACTAGAAAGCTGAACCGGTATTTCTAATTTACTATATTTTTCATTTACAAGTAACATATATATATTCTAGAAACTGCTGGGATTTTATGTTATCTCTTCACTGTAAAATGAACAGAATCCTACTTTTGGAAGATATTCATTCCAAGGACCATGTACACTTTAAAGAGCATCAAAGACTGCTGCAGATCAGTAAACAGACAAGGCCTCATAGGTCAAAGCCCTATAGGGAAAAATAAGTTTGTTTATTTTGCAGGCCCAAGAGTAGGTATGAAAATTCACATATGTATTTCAAATGTGAAATCAGCATTTAGTCTTCTGGAGGCTTTTTGTTGCACACAGTTAAAAAATTTGATTATATTAAAACTAAAGATACATGTCTAAATCCCTTTGAATGCTCTGAATATGAAACTTTGATAGATTTATTGAAAAAAATCTCAATATAAAATTCATCCATCCCAAAGTGATTCGATACTGTGTATGTTTAAATTAAGAATTTAGATTATATAGTACAATGAGAAATAGATTTATTTACTTATGTTAAAGTAAATTAGTCATAAATGAATAATTGTAGTTGCTTAGAAGGTGGAATATTATTTCCTTGTGTTTAAGTTCCTTAAATCAAAGCTTTGCCTTCAGTACTACCCATCTTGTCAGCTGTCACTAAATCAATATTTATTTTGTTTTTTTTCTTCACAGCCATTGCCATCCTCTGTTGTTTGGCATATTGAATAATTGGGTACAGTAGAATTATCAAAATTGTTTTTTCATATAAAAATAGGACACTCTGGAGGCTGAGGCCTTCTCAAGTTCCAGAGTTCTGTTTTCACCCTTTTCTGATCAATATCATTCATATGGATAAACATAAAGAGCATAGATCTGCAGAGAAGGAAGCTAAAAAAGGGACATATGGTCCTTTAAAAGTAAAATTTTATGTCTAATAAGGAAATGAATCAATTATTGCTCACCTTGCTTTAAACTTACTGAACAGAGAAATGGACAATTTTTTTTATTTCTATATTCAAGCTTCACAGTTTCTGAAACCAAGAGACAGCTTTGAATGCTAGAGAATCTAGCCTTTACTGTGTTTAACTCTTCTGGTTCTATCAAATATATGAAGAGTGAAACTTAAGCCTGTAAAAAAAAAACCTCCCAGATCTGAATTTTGGTATCATTACATCACAGGTAGCCACATCATTTTACGCACCAAAGACAATTTGTTACCAGTTTCTAATGACTTTGTTTTCTTTCTACAATAAACTATGCTATCTTCTTTCTCCTTTGAAGACATAAAGGATATAGAATTCAGTAGGTTCTGTTCACATGCTTGACATTTTTTTTTTCCATTTTATACCTCTGAAACTAAGTTTGGTTAAGTTTGGACAAGCTCTCAAAAAGTTAAACTCACAAGGTTTCAAGGTTTCAACCCAACACCGAAAGCAAAATGTCCTCCATTCCAGATGTATGACTACAGACCTACCCTGGGCTGCAACTTGAAAAGCAGTAGAGTAGAGGTTCCAAAATATACCATGTTTCATGGCAAAAGCAGAAGAAACTCCAGACCCTTGGCCAATCTGAATGCACACACATAGGTTTCACAGTCCTCTACTGTTCTGTGCACATCTATAAAATGCTGATTGTAATGTAAATAAAAAAGGGTAAATATACAGAAAAGTGACATACTTAGAGTTATTGTGTGTTACTTTGGAAATGCATGTGGAAAAAGACAGGCAGCTCTAGAGTGAAACTAAAGATCTTAGATAAACTAAAGGACAATCAAGAGCTTTGGTGTCTGTCCTCTGACTAAAGAAGTGACACAAGCTAGACAGCATAATTTTTATGTGTTAGAAAAGTGTAAAGTTAGGTGCAGTGAACCAGAACTGTAATATCTATGAACAGTAAAAAATTATTCATTCTACAAATTAGATGGGATGAAAGATTTAAGACTTCTTTTAATAATAATTCAGCTCCATTAGTTACTCTGTGTGGAGTTATTCCAAATCCATACAGAATTAATATTAATCAGTAATAAATTTAACACCTGGTAATCCAGAAATAAAGTTATTTTCACTAATTCACTTGCCTTCCTCACCTCCACCACAGAGTTTATCCCAGTTTGGCAGAAAAGGGAAAGATATTAAAGTATCTCCTTTTGACTTAGAAAGAGAATCCTTGGGAAAATAAATATGACAGGTTCTCACTCTGTATTGGTTTGTAGAAGGAACAGAACCCATCAAGAGCTCTAGAGGAAAAAAAACCATTAAGTTCAATAATTCATACTCTAAGACCTAGATATCTCCAGAAGAAAGATAAATAAGGGAATAACTAAGAGAAGAAAGTTAAAAAAATAGGTCTCTGCAGTAAAGGAATTATGTTGAAAGGACAGGAAGGACAAAATACTGTAGGAAAACATAGGTCAGCATCTTCTGTAATTTTGAGATGCATGGCATGCAAGTTGGATATGCCAACTAAGTCTAGGCTTGGTGCTGTAAGGGAATTCAACTAGGCATGAGCCAGACTGCTACCCGCAGTAGAAGTCGCCAGGGAGATGACAGCAGTAGCTCCCAGCGCTGTGTGTGCCCTTGGGGGAAGCAACCCCACCATAAGGTATCAGGTACAACCATTTCAAGTCACTGAGACAGACAATTTGATTGTTTCAGAAATGTGTAATCTTCAAATAGAAATTTCTTGTCTTCCCCAGAGAAAATGCAGTGGGTTACTACAGCATTTGTTACTGCCACCACCTTGTCAATGGCATAACCATATGTAAAAGAAAAAACATCTACAGGAATCTCCCAGTAGACAAAGAAAATATTTAATATCAGATGTCTTGCTGCTGCAGAATAGTTATTTCCCTTTATAAAGTGTTGAATTCCATAATGCATTGGAAAGATACCGAATTCCTGTGAGTATGGTATTACAGGGTTTGTGGCATTGAGTGACATGATCTTGGATACTCATGCCTCCCAGAGTATTCTTACAGCCTGTCTGGAAATTCAGAATGATGACACTTCACTATGCTGGGTTCATGTTTTTCAGTTTATGTGTCAGAGGGAGGAGAGGAGAGGAGAGGAGAGGAGAGGAGAGGAGAGGAGAGGAGAAAGAATCACTAAATAAAAACCTGTATAGACAAAAGAAACAAAATCCAAAATGCTGAATAGCAATTTCACTTGAAGGGATAAGTTCTGCAGAAAATTCTATGATAGCTGAAGAATGCACAACACCCTAATACTACTGTAATAGATGGAAGAGACTAAATAACATAACTGGTTTATCCAGGAAAAGTATGTATTAATTATTTAGTTATTGTGTGATGTGTTATGTTTGCAACCATAACATTCACAGTACCTTTATGAAGCACCTTTTCTACAGTACTATCTCAACATAAAAACATTCAAAAACCTTGAACATTTGTAGCATGTAAATAACGCATTTTAAGTACTAAATTGCTATTATACCATATTTATTGTATGTTTTATGACATTTATAATCTTCTCATTCTTCAGAAAATCCTTATAAGAAGTCTGAAAAAAAAAAAATCCAGAGACTTTCTTTGTCATTTGGTTATTAAGACAAACCATCTGCTGTCACTGAACCACAGTTCAAGCCCTGCCAAAATGTCAGTCACCAGGTGTGCCTGAAAAACTGCATGATAGACTGCAACTTTTCAAGAGCTAACTCATTCAGGCTCATTAGATTCATAACATCCTGCACTGCCACAGCTGCAAGGTTTTATTTTTCACTGTCTTTTTGAAAAAATTTTGTTGCTTTTACATTCAAACCTGTTTCTGAATTCCATAAACCTTTGAAAATAGCTCCAGTTAGGAAACAAGAGAAAGGGCATGTCTGTAGGAAAAAAAAAAAAAAAAAAAGAGCATTTTTCTAACTCTGCTTCACTACTCCAAGTAAATAAACTCAGTTTGATGTCGCAGTCAGACAAGTTATCTTGATATTTGACTGGGCTAAACTCTTGAAACACTCCAACACCTGCAATGACTCTGTACAACAAAATGAACAGTGCTCAATGTGATGGGCATCTGTGAAGCAGCTTACTTGCTCCACCGGTTTAGGTTCAAAGACAGCCCATAGCTCAGCTGAAGCAATTAAAATTGCTGGTTTTACTGCTGTGTTAAATTAAATCATCTCAGGCAAGCAAATTTAAGAATGTGTTTTTTCAGAGTGAAGAAATTTTGTCCACCTCATCTCTACACTGATCACATTTTGGAGTATGACCACAAATCCAAGGGGTTCAGCTACAGAAAAAGAAATCAACAGCATACACCAGCCCTTACTGTAGTAATACCACGTATGGCTACTGAGACTCCTCTTGTGATAACTGAAAATCCATTTCAGACCCAAAGACTTCATCAGCCTACAGATAGCAAGGGTGAGGGAACCTTAGAAGCTTTAAAGCCATTATGCGTTTTCACCAGAATGTGTTCTTCAGTTATGGAAATAAAGCTCGTGAACTCTAGGTCTGAACAAGATCAGAAGTGAAATGATAGAACGGGCATCAATCATATCTGGATGAAAGATAATCCCAAAGCTATTGTTGGTTAATCCGGTTGCATCACACTGAATATTATGACACTGGAATTATATATCCCATCAGTGGATTCTGAATACAGTAAAGCTCTGTTTACTAACTGTCATTCAAACCTTTTTCATGATCTTATATGATGTTTCAGATTATATACTTTGAGAAATCAAATACAAAGATAATTTTAAAGCCTTATATGATTTTAATGTAATTAAAAATAAACACTTCAAAATGTTTTAATGAATAAATCATAAGTACCGATTTTCTTAAAACAGAAAGTTAAAATGTAGCATAGGAAGAAGCAAAAATCTTATGCTATTTGAAAACACCTTTTACTGTTTTAAAATAGAATTTTTTTAAAATTATCTTAATTTTCTGATGTAACGCCACCAAAATAAGGGAAAGAAATGCGTTACTCAGGAGAGAAAATTTGAGGAGTATCTGTGTGAACAAACTGAAAAATGTATCCTGCATGACAGATCTTGAGATATCTTCAAAGGATTATGGTCTGTTTAATATAGAATATCCAGTGGAGGGAGTTGAAGACTGGTCATCTGGTCAGTGAAAACCAATTTTAGTCATATCACAATGGGCTACAGAGGCAGTTGAAGTGGTATCAGTATCACACTCTTATCCAAGAAATATATTTATAATTCGTTTTACTTTCTTGTTGGCAGATAGTAAGCACTGCAGAAAGTAAAACAATAAATATGTTTCTGAAATCGTAGAATCTAGAGAAAACTTTAACACCTATAAGACTTGATGATTTATGATGTGGCACACTAGTAAAAAGCATGTTTCTCTAGCTGGCTTCTAATTAAATCCAGAATTTGTCATCCACTCTATATGAGTATCCTCTGAAGGTAAATAAATAGTATTTCTACATAGGAAAGTACTTATACTATAAAAAATGACAGAGCTTTAGACCCTAAATGGTGTTAATAAAATAAAGATATGGGTGTGATCCTCTCTTTGCTCAGTATACTTATTTGACTTAGCTAAATAAAGATTACAAGATATAAACTTGAAGTTGTCATCACTTGAGAACAAATGTTAACATAACCAAGAATGTCTATCATCCCAATGGCATAAAATCAGATTCTTTATGTTACAATACTTGAGACAATGTTTTTTGTTGCTACTACTGCTTAGTAATGACAACTTGAACATTTCAAGTCACTCAGGCAAAAAGCACAAAGATCTAAACTCCCCACAGCGTTATCAAAATGCAGTTGAAATGCATTAAACATCCATTTCAATTCGTTTGGAAGTTAGCTAGTTGTTGCATCTGACTCTCAAGAATTTAGACTGATTCTATAGCAGATCCCAACTGCGTATTTCCTAGAGTTATGTAGATACTTTCAGCTTTAACGGTGGTGGATTTTTGTGAAATTAGGACTGTAATAATGTGTGGACTTATCTTTTTATATCATGCTATTACCTATACTGCAGTTCTCGCATGCTGAAGCTCCTTACTCTCTTGTACTTCAAAACAGCAGCAGGGTTTTTTTTTTTTATTTTGAGATGTTGTCCTGGTTTAGGCCCAGCTGACAATAAAGGACCATATGGCTACTCACTCGCTACTCCCACTGGTGGGACTGGGAGGAGAAAATAGAATGAAAGGCTGGGGGAATCAAGGCAAGGAGGGAGGGATCACTCACCAATTATGGTCACAGGCAAAACAGACTTGACTTGGGGAAGAAAAATCAATTTAATTAGTTAGTAAATCAGAGTAGGTCAATGAGACACAAAAAAACCCCACCCCAGATCTTAAAAACACCTTCTGCCCCCTCCTCCTTTATTCCCAGACTCAGCTTTGCTCCCAATCTCTCTACCTCTTCCAATCCAGCTGATCAGGGAGATGAGGAATGGGGGTTGTGGTCTGTCCATTACACATTGTCACTCCTTCCTCCTCAGGGGGAGGACTCGTCACACTCTGCCCCTGATCCAGTGTGCAGTCCCTCCCATGGGAGACAGTCCTCCATGAACTTCTCCAACCTGAGTCCTTCCCACAGGCTGGTTTTCTTCATGAACTGCTACAGCATGGGTCCCTTCTGTGAGGTGCAGTCCTTCAGGAGCAGCCTGCTCCTTCATGGGCTTCCCACGGAGTAATGGCCTCCTTCAGGCACAGCCTCCCGCTCTGGCGTGGGGCCCTACCCATGCTACATGGGGGGTCTCCACTCCCTGGTGACCCCTCCATGGCTACAGGGCACAGTCTGCCCTATCCCCATGGGCTGCAGGGGAACCTCTGGTCTGGCCCACCTCCTCCCCCCATTTCTGCACTGACTTTAGGTATCTGTCTTACCACTTGCACCTCCTACTCCTTTCTCCTTTTAGTCCTCTCTTCAGTCTGTTTCCACTTTTGCTGCTGGTTCACTTTCTGGTTTTTTCCTCTCTTAAATGTCAGAGACACTGACTGGCTCGGCATGGACAGAAGTGGGTCCAACTTGGAGTCAGGGAGAGCTTCTAGCAGCTTCTCACAGGAGTCACCCCTGTGGCCCTTTTCCCACTACTCGAACCCCATACTACACAAGCCCAAGATAGAGGTGCTCACATGGGAATCACAATTCTCACACACCTCATGGTGAACTAATGTTTTTCTAGTAAGACTCCATTGGTGCTGAAAGTGTTTTCCAGAATGGTCATAGAGAAGGGACATCTGCAATTGATGCTATTTTCCCAGCATGTTTTTCTTTGCAGAAAAACTACAGCAGTAGTGCAAAGGACAAGTGTCTAAAAAGTCTTACGTTCTTTGTGCTTCTTCTTGAATTGGCATGTCTGCTATACAGGTCTAATTTCAGAATGCTGAACAATGGATCAAAAATAAATTCATTTCAGCCATATTACACATCTGGCTATGTGTAGCAGGATTTGCCAAGGAGTTATATTCAGAAACAGGTATGTAATAAAAAACAAGCAATTGACAACTTCTGAAGTACTAGGGGTTATCAGTGCTCCTCAGTAAAAAAAGAACAACTTATTACCAAAGCATTTCCAACATCTTTTTGTAGTTTTACACCGTTCTGACCCAGGAAATTTCATTTCTCCTTTGTGGGCTCAATCTATGAAAAGCCTTCTTTGCTGTCACTTGCATCAATACAGTGCTCAGTAAATATATATATATATATATGGGGTCCTGTAGTTGTTTGCTTAATGATGACATCTCACATACTTCTTTGTTAGATCTAACTCTTTTGCATACTTTTGTTTTGTAGTTTGCCTTCTAGATACTCAGCAACCAAATACTTTGTCTGGGCTTCTACAGCATACTTTACATTTGCATTTCATGGAATCACGTATAACCCAATGAAAAAAAAAAAAAAAGCTTCTCTGACACTGTATTCTATTTACTTGGTTGACATGAGTCTGAAGTAGAATAATAAATATCTCAATCTTCATCCCTGCTTCATGTAAAAATCTTTAAGATTAAGAGCTTTGAAAAAATAAGTTTTTAAATGTGTTTCTGTAGTCAGTTTCACAAACATTTAGCTTGTAAACATTTCTTACAGTGAATAAAGACCAGCTAAATGCAGGAAGAACAACAGCTTATCTTAACCATTCATTTGAAAAAATTATTGAAATGGGACATTTTAATGATATCAGAACCATTTTTTTTTTGCTATTTTCACAATAAGAAATATATCAAAGTTAACATCCACATCAATATTCATCAAATTCCAGAATACTATCTAATTCTTTACAGACAAGAGAATGAAACCTTTGTATAATAAAATTAATTAAAAGTGGATCATTTTGGTTAACAAAAAATGTGAATATGAGTTTGAAAAATAACAGTTATATACTAGAAAATATAAAAATTTTGCATTTAATAGCTAGCTGTGGAGAAGAAATTTGCCACTATCACTAAACTGAAGCTATACTTTTTTTAAGCAGATCATATTTTATTAAAAGCCCCAGTATTTAATTTTCAGGAAAACAAAAGAAAAATAATGTCTATATACATTTGTATGCATATAGAAATGTGCATATGTAAAAGATGCAGACATATCCATGCATTTGGTGAAAGTGATAGAAAAGGATTTACTTGTTTGTTTTTCTTAATGCAAAATTCTTTTTACCCCGTTAAAGGACTCTGATTTCTAGTCTATGCACCAGACATTGCAAAATTAGTCCCTGTTGTACATGTATTAGTACTTTGTCCAGTCTAAACATCTTGAGCAATGGAATGTCCATTGGGAGACTTATTTTCCACAGTCTAATATATCTCACTGTCAGAAAATTGTTTCTGATATTCAGCCTAATTTTTTCCTCCCTTAATTTCCTCCCATTGCTCCTAATTATGTCTCTTTATGCCACCCTAAATCATTTCTCCCCCCGCTTAGTGTTTATGGCCCTCAAATACTTGCAGAATGTTATCATATCCCTATGAGTTGTCATTTAGCCAAATCCTGTGTAGAAATGTATGCAAATTGGCACTACTATATTGACTTACGCTATTTATACCGACCGAGGATATAAGGCACAGCATTCGATTCTCATGGGAGGAGAGCTTATGCCAATTTGTGTCATGACTCACCTGCCTAGGGAAGGGAGAAGAAAAATATGCTTCAAACATTACCTGTTTCACCAAGCCCCTACAGCCTGCTACTGCTGCCCTATTATGCAAAACTATGATTGGATTCAAATATATGTGTGTATAATACACCTCAAACACTAGACACAGATACTGTGGAAAATATCTGATGTTAACAGTACTAACATATTTGAATAAAGGATGACCCTTTAGGGCAAGGCTTTAGGCCAGAAAGACTCCTCTGCACATTAAACCCGTGATGAATATACTTCTGGACTGGTAAACTTTTGAGGAACATCACGAACCCAGCCAGGGATACATTACTTTAATTCAAGCTAAAAAGCTTTCCAGTAGAAAGCAGTAAGTCCTTGACAAACACGTACATGTCCTTGAAGGACAGTAGGTGACTCTTTCTGAATAGTGTTTATGCTCCTGCTGTCGCCCGTTTGGATCAGACAAAAAAGGAATTTGATGACAATTCTGAAAAATTCAGTAAATGCTGAGATAAATTATAATTCTTAGTGATTCAGTGATTGTTTTTTTCAGCAAACACCAGTTCTGCACAGCTAACAAAACCTGCCAGTGGTCTGTGAATCATAGAATTATCTAGATACATATGTACTTCAGGCAGTGGTACAAGATAGATCGGGTTATCACAAGAGAGAAGGGTTTCTATGATTTTCATATCATTCAGATTATGAGCAGAGCACATAGCCTGAGAAATGGCTTTCCAGATCTAAAAAATTTATCATCCTCATTCGTTCTCTAAACTCTTCTCAGAGGCCAGAACTGAATTCAGCACAGATGTAATCTTCTTAGCACAACTGCAGCTTCATCTAAAGAAGCACAACCTTGAAGTGTAATAGTAGACAGATAACAAAGATTCCTTGCTTGCCTCTTCAAAACAGCATGGGTCTATACCAGACACACATGACAAGACAGGTTGATGTCAAATAAAGAGCATCTCAAAGTGTCTCTCTGACAAGCACACCTCCCACACATGACATTTCAGTGTCAAAACGCCTACAGCAGGAACATTAGGAAATGGCAATGTGACCTAGGCACACTCAATGGGTGACAAAGTGTGGATGGTAGGCGGCAAAGACGCTCTTTTATTGGCACAATAATCACCAGATTCTTCAACAAGGGGATTGTGTTTGTGTGTATGTAATCCTCATACTGTTTTAACACCCCTTGCAATGTGATGTTAACCTTTTCATTATAAAAATGAAATTAATCCAGAAGTTAGGAATATTATTTCTGAGCACTACCCTCAACAGTTATGAGAAAGTTATAATGGGACAGAATAAAAAACCACTTACATAGCTTAAGAAGATGCCTATAATGCAGTTGACAAGGCTCTGAAACCACCTCAAAGGGGTGCAACTGCTGGTGATCAGAGACGTGTTGAAATATGAATGATGGCCCATGCCCCTTGCTGCAGTCTGCAGAGCACTCCTCAAGAGAACATGGGGAAGATGATCATGGCTGAAAACCACAGGAACATATAACACCACCCATTTTGCAGATAGGGCTGTTTCCATGTCAGCATACACTCAGGAAAATAAAAGGGGGAAGAAATGCTATGTTACAGTGAAAAAAATCATCACTGTCAACTCTAATGGGTGAAAAATGACGATACAATCACGGCAGAAAAATCCCGACAGACATAAATTTTCCTCCGTTAGAGAAACCTTTAATAGGCCAAGAAAATTAATAACAAAAAATTGTAATTTTGTCCAGAGTAAATAAGTAAATATATAAATCTCCTGTGCTACTAGAAAACCAATGAAGACACTACTTCAGCTTAAACAGATCACTCCATATGAAATTCACCAAAGATTAGGTTTTTCTTGAGCACTAATTACTCTGAGAAATAAAATACCTCACAAATTTCCTGTAGTCAGTTCTTCCAGGTTTTCAGCTTTCAAAGAAACAGAATGTATCACTGTGGATTTGGCAATGAAGAGGCTGGGATTAATTACACTTCAGACAAAGGTAAATCACAGATACCTGGGAAAAGCTGTCACCTTTGTTATCTGTCATGTGCTGTCTTAGCATATTCTTCTTACATTGCATTACTAAAATTGCATTACTCTTTCTTAATGATGCCTGACAATGTAAACTTAACTGAATTTTATTTCTGTATCCCACCAGGATTCTCTCAAGTTTATGCCCTGTCATGTTTTAACCTGGGCTCGCAGTAAATACCACTCAACTGCTCACTCACCTCACCCCTCTCCCTCCCAGTGGAGGAGGAGAGTCAGACGAAAAGACAAGGAAGCTTGTAAAGTTGAGGTAAGAACTATATAATAATTGAACACAAATGGAAACTACAGTGATATTACTAACAGTACTACTAATTATAAGTAATTAAACCAATAGAAAATAGAACATATGATACAAGTGCTCATGACTCACCGACCGATAATGAGCTAACGACCCAGCTGTGAAGCTAGCTCAAAGTCCTAAAGACCCTCCTCCCCACCCCACCCCACCCACGCCCTTCCCAGCTTGTGCACATATGCATGTTTGTGTGTGGAGAGTGTAATTTGTCCTTTTTGAATGCTTTCTGTCCTTTCTAGGCTGACGAAACTAATAAAGAAAAATAAATAACTGTGAGGGTGGCGGGAAATGGTCTAAGACATGCTTCTGATTTCATCTTCTTTTCTCAGTACTATCAAGCTAGGCCTTACTAACAAACTATGCATTCTTGTTGTGAATAAATATCACAGCACCCTGGACTGTATTGTTATTGAGTTTTACTAATTGCCGTTATAAACATATATAAGTCAGAAAATTTTAATCAAATGCTTGGTGTGTATATATACATGCATACATAATATATATAAGATCTAAGCTATTTTAACAAACATTTTATATAGATATTTAACATACTGTATTTGATATATGCAAATATATCATGTTCTATGTATATATTACAATGTACGATTTATGTATAATTTAATGTAGAATATGTGACATACATTATGATGTGTCATATATTCATGTTATATTACTTCAGCATTATATTTATACAAGTATACTATAAAATAGATATATGCTTTTATGTGTAATATAAAATAATTTATATATACACCATATATAAATATTTTACACATTTTTCCCCTTATAAATTTATAAAATAGTGTCTTGTCTGTTCATCAAACTGTACTTTCTTGAATTCTTGTTGAGACTTCTTATTTGGTGGTGTTGCATTAGTGGTCAGTTTACTCTTTTTCAAACAGTAGAATGTATATGTCTATATTATTGTTAAAACATTCAGAGTGCAATGCTTCCCTGGTGAATCTGTCTGGATTCCTTCTAAGGGAATCAGTGCTACTGGGAGAAAAAAATGGATATGGCAATCAGTTTTCATCCCAAAATACAGTCGTGTTGCAGTTTCAGTGAATATCCATGCAACCCAGTTTAGGTACAAATATTTGACAACAAATTCCAGTTTTGTTTTTGCATACCAGTAGGTTTTCCTGCCTCAGAAGGAGTGACAGAGTAACACCCAAGTTGTGAATACAAGTGCATGAATAAACTTTCAAAGGTAATCATTTAGAGAGATCAATGAAAAATAAAGTAATTTAAAGTAGTCGGGAAAAGAAAAAAAAAACACATGAAAAATAATACTCTCAAAGAATGCATTTACATAGTCAATGTATACAATACATGATTTTGCAACATAAAGTCACACAGCTACTTGATCTATGATCTTCACCTTTAGTGATGTAGATACTTAGATATGCATGAAAACTCTGAGCAGAGTTTAAAAATATTTTCTTTCTGCACATAAATAAATAACACATGTTGAATATCTCAGTTCTGATTTTCAGAACGGTTTTTAAATTGAACTTTAAATTGAACTGGAGAGGAAATATGACTTTATTGAAGGCAATATGAAACTGGGTTTCAGATTTCCAATGTAACATCCTGGCAAATCTGTTAGGAGAATATTTAGGTACTTAGGAAGGTCAACTGTAGCTGTGGGATGTTAATTCCTTTCTTTTTCAACAGGAATAGAGAGGCTGTTTCAAAAGATGCTTCATAATATGGACTTGGATATTCTTAATGTTCGTCACTGAACATTTTTTCCTACATTAACTGAAGAAGACATAAGACCAGGTGTTCTAGGCTAAAGTGACTTTCTGGATATCAACATGATTTCCACCTTATTTATTTTTACCAAATTCCAGCAATATTTGTTAAGGTTAAAAAATACATTGCTGAGATATTCCACTATATATGAAATGAAAAATAAGGATATCTGGTACTTCAACCTTGCAAGTACAAAGTCACAAGAGGCGAAGGTTCATAAAATGTTTAAGTAAGTGTCCAATTATGGAATCTATTGAAAAGTTCATGGACAGTCATGACTGTCTTGCTGAAACTCACAGCATGAGAAAAATCATATGCTTGTGTCCCGTATGCAGGGTTAGGCAGTTTGAAAATTGAGCCCTTCATAAATTGTGACTATGCATAATAATAGAATAAAATTTAATGCATCCAACTATAGAGAGATGTAGAAACATTACACTTACTTTAACTATATCTTTAAGTTAACATAATTAAACCTAGACAAAGTATTTTCATCATCAGTAAAACAGAGGCAGATTGATCGAAGTCTTCTTCCATCCAAGTCAGCAGAAAGTCATTGAAACCCATGTTTTTCACTTACTTAAATTTTCAATTGGAAACTGTGTGAAATTTATTTATATTGTCACACTGAATGTAATAGTTTGTGAAAGGATTCAACAAGAAAATAAAGAAGCAGAAACTTAAATCGCAAATCAGTTGGGTTTATATATTAAAAAATAATTCTTGACAGTAGTAATTTTGATAATAGGTCTAAAGGGCACAGTTATTTTTTCCGAAGCAGAACAAATGTGATGCTTAAAAATTGCCATGAAGTAGAATAGGCAGGTGTAAATACCTTAAAGTTTACGTCATTGTGCTTTTATATATAAATAAAAGTTTTAAATTCTTAACTTGAATACATTGATATAGGTATATGAGTTAATAACATTTCTAGTCCTCAAATAATTTGCCACTGAAGTAAATGAGGGTATTTCCCTTGGCCACAGTAGATTTAGGATTAGGAACTATGTTTGTGACAGACAGATCTGTGAGTACCTATTTTTGATGTCAGTGAATGATCTGATAATACCCCTGGTGCATTGCAGAACAAAGAACAAAGTAAGGAAAATTACAGTTTTTGGCAGTCTCTGTTTCATTCTTGCTTGACTTGCAGGTGTTCCCTTGCTTTCAAATACTTGTGGTCTGGGCATATTTTCAGGGTAGATGAAATTAAGGCTTTCCTGCTATTGAAAGAAAAAAAAGTAGTTAACATTCCTTCTTTAAAATGCAATGGATAGCAAAGAGTATATGTTATTGTTAGGATTTTACCCCTTTTTTAAAGATGTCAATTTTTACATCTTAATTGCTTTAAAACTAAATGCAGAATAATTTTGTTGTCTCTTGACAGTGCTAGGCAATTTTTTTTTCTTCATATTCTTCAAGATTACAAACAAGAGTTATTTCCCTTTGATGCAGTTTTTATTACATTCTTGTCATTTAAGATCTTAACAGCATTCTGTTTAAAAAGCAAAAGCCAGGTTTGCTTTTTTTAGGATAAATAGGGGAACATTCCATTTGCTTCTATACATCCCTCACATGTTCGATTGTGCTTGGTACTGGAGGCACATATACACAATGTTGCCTCTGGAGAAATCATATCTTTTCTTCACTATGTTGTCAAAAAATTTATGTCAATACTTTGACATTAATTTGAAAAGGTCAGGTTGTTAAATATATAAAAATAATATAGCTCTTCTTTAGCTCTATCTGAGAACAGATGGTAAATCATACTTAGAAAAACAGAGGGTTTGGGTTTTCTTTTGGAGAGAGTCATTCCTGAAAGAATCTTCAAGTCTGTTTGGAAGAAAGTGAAATATAAACTATTAATGTGGTATTCTTATGCCATGTGAAAATGCTTCCTGTCTTGTAAAATTTTGTTATGGTAGTTACAGTGATCTAAGACTAGATTTGGAAAAACTAATAGAAGCAAATAATCTCTTTATGTATTTCCCCTCTTCTTTTCTGCCTGCACTTTGTCTCAGAAAATGTTGCTTCCCAAAAACTATAAATCATTCCATAAATGTTTCATCCGAACTTGAGATTCAAAGTAAAAAGTCTATAAATGCATGTACATTTCACAAAGTATGTTTATGCAATCTGTTTGCATAAATTCTAAATGAAATTAGTTTCCCGTAGATATTCTATTCCACAATATTTATTTCTATACACTTTTCAATTTACTGTTTCTGTATATATATTATTTTCTTATATTTTTTATGGCCTTTCATTTTAGGAGCTAACGCCCCTAGTCCTTTTTTCTTTTTAATATTTGACAAAACTTTAACAGCCAGTTTGAGATACCAAAGAAGGAAGATTTGTGGTTTACATATCAATCTTATGGAAATTATTTTTCACTCAAGTTAGTACATATACATCAAAAGTGTTAATACAACAGGAGTGATCCAAGGTGTCATTTTTTTTAAAAAAATGACTATTTATAATTAACTTTTTTTCTTGTACTTAGCCTGTATGCCTACAGAAAGTCTTAAGGAAAGTGTGCTCTTGAACTTTGAGATTCTTAAAGTAGTACTATGTAGTAAATTGCTACAACTCTTTATACATATAGTGATTTCTGACTCATGGTTTACTTCTGTTTCCCCATGTCACAGACAATAATTAATACTACTTTACATTTATGTAGAATTTTTACATCCATTACTCACTGACCAGATAAGCAAATTGAAGGAAAAGGTCAGCAAATGACAATGCAACACTCAAGGCCTGACTCAATGACAGAGCCATTTTTGAACTACAGTCTTCTGACATGTAAAAATGTACTGGTGTTGACTCCCAAGCACATTATTTTTAATATTTAGATAAAGTGAATATAGTTATGTAAAATCAGAGAAATAAAGGATTGGGAGTGGGAAGCTGGCTTAAAAGCGTACTCATACAGGGTGTGTGATAGGCATTAACTACTAACTGATAGGACATTGATAAGCATGGCATGCAATGAGAGAAAGGGAGGGCATCAGCAGTGTGTTATTACAGCCTTTGTAGTGAAACTGCTTTTATTCTCTTTATCTAAGACTCTGCTCAGTTGTCCATATTTTCTGTCTCTTCATTAAATTCAGCTTCCAGAAATTATAAGGAGTAGAAGATTGATTGTGTTCTCTAGTGCAGTTGTGATCAGTCTGAAGCGCAAAACTTTGTGTTAAGGTTCAGTATAAAAATGAACATAGAAAAGGCAGCAACCAGGAAAGAGGCAGAAGTGTTCATAGGGCAACATATATTATAAAATCTTTGCAATAAATCAGATTTCAAGAATTTTTTTTTAGGATTTAGTATATATGATTTTTTTTTAAAGTGTAAAGAAAGATAGATCAACTAGGTCTGAGGAAACAAAGTTGTAAAGCCACATCCATTTCTAATTATTGTAGGTGTGTCAGTTAGGACAAGAGAATTTGGGAATGACAGTTACTACTTCAGGCATCTTGAAGTATATTGTCAGGGACACTGGCCACCTACAGTTATGTCACAGAACTTTCAGGCAGTTGACATTGGGAGTGGAACTGAAAGGTGTAGATTTAGGATTTTGAGCTTCCTGTCTGTGGGAAAAGTTAACAAATCCAAATTAAGGAAAAATAATATCCTAGATTTAACTGCTGTAGAATCAGTCTAGAAACAGGTACTTTTGCTAATTCTCCTGTCTCTGAGTTCCAAGACACATTAGAGCTGTCTTGAAAGGAAAACATTTAGGACAAACAGGAATGGAGAATATATCTATCCAAAGTCTTCTCCCATACTTCCTATTTGCTGGTTTGCATTTGTTGCATTTTAGCAACCTGACTTCTAAATTTTCCACCATTTTGTCCATAATTTCAATGTATAGGGACCCCAGCCAGTGCATTATATTCATAGATAAAGAAACTGGACACTGACATATCACAAGCAGGGTACCTAAATCCTATGTAGTTACAGCATTCCCATGGCTTTGCTTCTTGCTTCTAAAATGTATGCAATGGCACTTTCCTACATAGTGAGTGCAATGGGAGAGAAAAAACTTTAAATTCAAGGAACACAACTAAACCATAGTAAAAAAGAACTCTCATGCATCTAAGTCAGACACAGTAAACAGTACACCAGACTTCAGGATGCAAAAAGGCCATCTTTTCAGTGATCCTTCAAAACCTTTAAAGTTTTGCCAAAGAAAAGTCATGTTGCAAAATGCAAGAACACTTTGATTTTTTAATATCACTAGCATAAATATAGAGTTACGTCAGTGCCTTTCATCTTCCTTTTCCTGCCAGGTGTCAATACCAGTACGACAGTGTTGGTGAAAGAATTTAGCATGCTAGGATAATGAAAGAGATGTTTTGGGAAAGGCTCAGATATTTCCTTGTAAATAAGGATAAAATGTTCAAAGAAAATGACCAAAGTGGTGATGTTGCATGATTGAACTGACACTTAGATGGCAGCATTAGATGTTCCTTCTTAGATGTGCTACTTCAGCATTTCAAATTGGACAGAGAATGTCAGTACTCCATTGTAATCCATCCAATATATTGCATTAAAAAGAGATATGAGATCTTGGAATAGAACTGCAATTTTAAAAAGTTTTAATATTTTCTTTTTAATTCTCAAATTCATCTTTCAGTAAATTTAAAAACAACCATGTTATGTTAATGTAATTGATTTTCTTAACACAAAAAGATGACAAATTGTTTTCCCAGGTTTATTTCGGTGTTTTCTTCTTCAAATGTTAATAAGGAGAAAAAAGATGTTGGTTTAGAGAATGGACAAATAATGCTATTCTGAATGTCTGAAGGATTCTATATACCTTCAACAGATGTGGTTGTTAGAGATCCTGTAGCAATTTTCTGTAGAGTCAGGGCTCATTTTCCTCACTCAGTTTAAATTTCATTAATTATTATAGCAAACCCTCTTTGTTCAGACTTTCTTCAGTCTTCTGAAGGGGCTGGTTCTCCATATACTATGTCCTAGGAGGCATTTTGAGTATGTCTGAGGGAGAAACAGGTGTGGGAAAGGTTATAACCCTCGTTTACTTTGGATATTCTTTCTCTTCAAGATTTAAGGGAAGCAGAAATGAAGGTGCCCTCAAATTATGGTTTTGTTGTGTTTGTCCCTACCTTAAATGCAGAAATGGAAGAACCGTGAAGCGACAATAAAATTATTCCAAGTTCTGTTAAAAGCTGATAGATAGTAGTATTAAGTATCACAACTGAGGTGGTGTCATTGCAGTGATAATAAACAAAGTGAATCAAATCAGCAATAAAATAGCTACATAACACTGTATGACAATGTGTGGGAAGCCTGCAAAAAGAATTGATGCCTTTTGAACTGGTCTATCCTGTCCAAATATGTATTCATTATCTTCATTGCTCTGCCTGGTGTTTTAGATACTGAACAATGATTCAGTCTCTAGCATCCACTTGTAAGATTATTCTTTGGAAATGGGATAAGAACAAAGTAAAGGGAAGGGAGAGGCTTATGTGGTATTTTGTCATAAACTCAGAAATGCTGACACTGCTTGATAAAACCAATGCTATCATATTCTCCTCAGAACTGAGTAGAATAGTGATAAACATCACTACTGAAAACATTTTCTTCGAATGTGTTACAAACAATTGCCTTAAAAAGTTACAAACCAACACCCCCCCAAAAAAACCCCAACATCACCCTCTCTGTGATTCTCCCCGTATGATTTTACTTGTGTAAAGTCAGGGTATTGAACAGTATAATAAACACATATGAATTGGAGAACATTTCAAATCCTGCTGCTGAATCACTTTGAAAGAAACAGCTGGATGTGAAAGAAATCATAGAAATATAGTCTGGCATCTAACAGGATCATGATAGAGTGATTGTATATCAGATACCCTGTAGAAAGGATTGGGAGAAAAGAAAGTATCTGAAGGAGCTACCCAAAGAGGAAGTCCTTCCTAGGCCATTCAGTGTAAGAATCTGAGCCAAAGTATTTTTCTGACCATGTAGGTCATATATATATCATATATGTATACATATACATATATGTGTGTATTTGCACTTTTGAATTGATTTAAAATAAATAAATAAATTAAAATGTTTCTGATCAATAATTACTTCATCATGATCTCGTTTAATTCCAGACTATATTTGTATGATTTGTTTTCCTCTCATGCTAGCTATCTCAGCCTTATTGCCACCTTTCCACTCAGTAATCTCTCATGTTCTTCTCTTTCATCTTTCTTCTCTTTCAGTAGGTGCAACCACCTGTTTGTACAGGCAGATTTGGAGACACACAATGTGTCTACATTAATGTCCTCAGGAGGGCACTTTCAAAGTGAATCTCAGAGTTCCCTCCACTTACATGTCTTTGGTTCACATAGTGGAATGATCCCAGACTCAAAGAACTGGCTTCCTAGATGACGTGTCCTAGTGGTGCACATATTTCATTCCTTTTACAAATGGCCATTCAGTTTATGGAACCAAATATGAACAAATCTGAAGGTATCTCCTCCACACCAAAAGAAAAAGCTTTTTAAATATGTGGAGTTCTCAGCACTGTTTCCACACTTTGTCCTCTTATTGTGTGTCTTGCTAATGTGTACATATGCTTAATTTTCTTCAGTCACAGCTGACAGGGATTTTTTTTTTTACCCTTTCAATTGTACATTTAATAAAGAAATTTCAGGGGCAGACTCTGCTATTTAGAGTGTTACCTAGTTTCTTCAGTTTAGAAACTACTTTGTATAGCTTTGGGAAAAGCCTTTTAAAATTGATTTGTCAGTGCTCTTAGCCTCAGGCTTTGATTCAATTCTTTGAGTATTTCTGATTCTGCAGGAAGTATAAGTCACAGAAATATAGTGTAAGAAGTATGAAAGGAAAGTGTACAGAAGCTTGGTTCCTCCAATATCTGGTCAATTGTGTGGTTTCCTGTCATGTTGTCTGAATAAATTATATTCTTTTGCTATTGTTGTTGTTAGTTTTCCTAATATGTGACCTCTCAAGCTCTAAGGTTCTTCAGGGAACAGCATAAGGATGAAAATGTCTGAGAAACCTCTTTCACTTCTACTCTCAGGATGTGCAGGTTTTTCAACTATATGTCAGTTTTCTCGAAATGAGATACCTTAGTGGTGAAAGTTTCTGCTCTTTTTCTGTCCATAGATTATAAATCTGTGAACACCAAGAATTCTTAGCTGCAGACCTGTTCATAGACAATTTTGAAAAGCCCGGTTTTACTAGTCATCATTATTCCATAAAAACGTCAACCTCTCCTCCAACTTCAATCCCATATGCTCTTGATCACAATCTTCTGCCTTTCATCAAATGAGGCCCTGAATGAACTCCATTTGGTCCTTTCACCCCAGAGCAGTTCACCCAAGTTCAATGATAAGTTCTAAAAGGCCAAAGAAGGAAATCTGCATTGTATCTGTATCTTTCCCAAACTTAAAAAGGCATCCACCCTGATGAATTAAAAGCTGATATTGTATCTATAATCCCTTTAGTTTGGAAATAGAAAAGAAATGGAAGCACTTGATATTGTGTTTAGATTTTCCTCTAATTTTTCACTTTCAAGAAAACAACAGTTTTATTTTCATTTTACTTTGAATAATGTTTTTTTTATTAGACCCTAAAACAGTACTAGGGAAATCTACATCTGAAAAAGGATCATCAAAATCTCAAAACAACAGAGATCTGGTTACTTAGAAGCACCTCAAACCTGATGTGGGCAAGAAACTAAATTAAATAATGTTATTGGTGAGAGCAGAAATAAGATTCTTTCAACTGCCTCTGTTCTGAAATCTCAAATAATGTCATGTGTGACTCTTACCATCCTTAATCTTCTCAGCCTGTAGAATCATAGAGCTGTTTGGCTTGGAAGGGACTTTTTAAAGATCATCTAGTCCAACAGTCCTGCCTTTTCACTAGATCAGGTAATGTCAATGACTCAACATTGTGTACACCTGACATTAAGAAAGAATTAATTTTTGATACAAAAATTCAGATGTTTTCTCCCAGGGGTTTCATTGTGCAAAGTATTTTGCATTTTGTGATTCTTCATAGAGAAGCTTTAACCACTCTTATTCTGCTGTCAAAACCACTGAAGGGCAGTCACAATTGGTGTAGCAGGAATGCAAATAATATAAGAGTATATATGACCCTTGATACGTGGTTTTCCCATAAACCTATGCAAGTTCAACAATTGTTTTGACAATGCTACCAGTACGATCTGGCAGAATCAAATTAATGTTACATTAGTTAAAGATCAAGTAATCCCAATTACAAAGATAGAATTTCTGTGGAGAATGGAAGGACAAAGAAAAGGGAGTGTTTATCCATATTGCTCTTCACAGTCCAAGTTGCTATGGGCCTTTAATGTAGTATGCCATACTCCATTTCCAAATCCTCCCAATTCCAGCATGCAATCCATTTGTCTTAACCTCATTTCAGCAGGCTCATTACACTGCTTTTGGACTCATAACATCTAGCCACACTTGTGGTACCAGAATGGAGCAAGGTACTTTGTTAAATCAATCTGAAGTCACAAAATGACCTTCAAATGATCGAATATCTAGTTTGTACTCTAACACCTATTCCTTTAATAGTTCTAATTTTAGCAGTCTAAAATTGTATTTGCCATTATTACATAGAAAGTTTAAAACATAGTTACAATTATTGGAGTTTATGACAACGTGCTCTTAGCTCTAACACCTTTAATAGTTTTCTATCTTCGCTATGCCATGATGTATGTTTTACAAAATTCTGAACAAGAACTTGGCTTTTTAAGTTGTTTTCTAATATTTTTGGTATACCTTAATAAAAATTATACTGGTCCAAATTCTCTAATGATGTAAATCATCGTCACAACACTGATTTATACAATCTCAGACTATCGCACAGTAATTCCACTCTCTCTCTGTTACATGCTCTCTGTATATCTTCTACACTGGTGAGTTAGTTTAACCAACATCTATGGGGACTTTCCATTTTTTCTATTAGGAGAGAGGTCATTAAGGGTAGAGTTTTGAGAAAATACAGAAAGCAGTGTAGGAAAAGGTCCTAAGCTCATAAATGTTCTTAATTATATATTGTGTCCTTAGTGTAAAGAATTACCTTCAGGTCATTCTGTCTCTTTTATCAGAATAAATCACCATCATCATCTATTCACTTGTGCATTCAATTCATGACATAATAGTGTCAGAGGTGGCACAGGATATATACATATATACTCAAATTCCAACACACTGACCCAAATTGTGTCTACAGCTGCCAAGCAGACTGCCATAGACATTTAACAGAAAGGGCTTATTTTAGAGAAATATTTGTTCCTACAGAAGGGAGGTAAATGGAACAACAACTTAGTGAAGCAGCCCAAGGAACTGGATTCAAAGCCCATTTATCTCATGACTGAAAATAGTTTTGAATACCTCATCCTAATCCCTTGTTCATATTAGACAAACATCACAGTTTATTTTCTAATTGGGAATTTTTGCCTTGAATACAGGGATTACTGGACAAGAATAGTGTGCTAAATTTTAGAACTGAAGTACATCAACAGAATTGCAGCAGTATACTTTTGTGGTGGAAAACAGCAAGTACAAGAACTTCATAGGTTAAACTTACATGATATTTTCACAAATATAGACTGTAATAGTAAAAAGTTTTAAGTTCAACTACTGGATTTTCTGAATTTCTCTGTGTAACCACATGTCTGTGTCATATTTGCAAAACAAGGATTCTGCATTTGCACAGTGCAGCTTTACAACCCTCCTGGGGACTGCAAGGACTTGGGCAGAACAACTCTGGTATATCTGATTTCACGGTGCATATAACTTAAAGTCACTCTACAAGTGCAGAATAGCTTTCAGGTGTTGGACTTGCTGTGTACCTGCAGATCATCTACAAGATATATGTACATCCATCACACATAAATTGTGGTACTTAACTCAGCAGTCATCTCCAGATAGAATCTGAAAAAAAGCAAAGTGTTCTTGAGAAAATTTATTTGCTATCTCATGGATGACAGTGTGACGCTGAGCTTTGTTCTCCACATATACTTTATATGCATATGCAAGGATGCAATGGCTCCAGACCCAGAACTGAAGTAACATAGACCATGGGAGACATTCCCATAAAAAGACATCCTTTAGAAAAAGCTGGTAATACAGTATGTATATTTGTTGCAATGAATTTTTTTTTCAGAATTGATCTCTTTAGCAGAAACCCAGGAAGCAAACAAAAAAAGTCCAACATCATCAATTAATATAAGTGCATTTATTATTTTTTATTCAGCTCAGTCTGTCCTTTTTTTTTTGCTCTTTAAAAGTTACAGGCCATATAGTTTCGTCTTTAACCCATTACAAGTGGTAAAGTAGCAAATACCTCATGATTAAGCAAATTTTCAGAAATGCAGATGGACAGATAACGTAGACAACTATCCAGTGCTTAGGTTGTGAATGTTGTCTAAGCTTTTATGAAGTTAACCCATTCGTAATTAATTATAAGAAAAAGATAAAATGTAACAAGCAATTTGAGATGACACCTCTGCTTCTGAATTTGTGCCTAGGTTGATAATTATTCTGTTTAAGTTCATGGACATGTAAACAAAAGGCTATTAGTGTGGGAAGAGAAGAATAATTCCTCTTAATTAGAAATAATTAAACCTGAATTACCTAATCAAAACCACATCAATATTTTGGGGTTTTTTTGTGTTTTTTGTTTGTGTGTTTGTTTTTACTTCATGATAAATATGGCTTACTGCAGGACAGAACTTTATTCTGGGCTTCTTTCTGTATTAGATGATCCAAATTCTAACAATATCAATAGGAGTTTCTTCATTTACTTCATTGCATTAGGTCGTGGTCTCCCCAGAAGCAATGAGCCATGGCAACACCTGATTCCAGCACTTTCAAATTACTTTGAAGTGGCAACATAGATAAATTTAGACTGTTCTGTCAATGTCTTGAATCTGAACTGTAACCTCAATTCAACTGAATGAGCTTATAAAAGATACTATTGTAATGATTCTAACTACATCTCTTTGACAATAAAAAAGTAAAGAATATTAAGGTGTTTTAGCTCTTCTCTAACATTCTGTTGTTTGTTTTGCAAGATTTGTTCCTTGATAAGTGGTGAGTCAGTCTTGGGCATTGCAGAAAGGGAGGTTTGTGTTACTACATGTTGTACATAATGAAAGCACAGCATCATGATTCATTATTCCTTGCTTCTCAAAATGTTTTACTTATGCATGTTGGTACACACAGAAGCTTATGATGGTTATGTACTTCTGAGTTCCCAAAGTAGTAACTTAGTATGGATTCTTATACTTTTGCTAATACAGCAGAATCTTCATCCACACCATCCTTCAGATGCTACTTTAACCAAAACTCAGCTGTGGTAGAATGTTATGTGATGCACTGTTCTAAAATACAGGACATGACCCATCCAATGCTTCTGTTCCTTAAATTTTGAAAACATTCCTGTGTTTAGAAGACTAACATCAGACCCATGAATGCCAGATATTATCTATAACCTGCTATAAGACATGCTAAAACTGCTTCTGAATGAATAAAACAATCATTTTCCTACAGAAAAGGTGCAATATGAACTGATCTGGATAAAATGTACTAATGACTGTAAAGTATTCTTTCTGAAAAGACAAAAAAATCACATATGGACTGTCAACCAGGATGCCAGTTTACAGTCTAATGAGATTTAGTGTAACAAACACATGAACCTATGTTCCATCAAATGTTTTTAATGGGCAGGAAGTATGTAAGTAGGAGAAGACTTTAGCTAGAATTGTTTAGTTATATAATAATGGTATTTAAATCTTTTAGTATTTCCATAAAAGGTACAACTATGCAACCCTAGAAACATCTGATGTCATTTTCATTTTTGAGAGTAGTCTTCTCTAGACCTAGTACATTATAAAGCAACAGATAAATAGGATGTGTACCTGTTGGAGCAAGTCCAGAGGAGGCCGTGAAGATGATCAGAGGACTAGATCACCTCTCCTATGGGGACAGGCTGAGAGAATTGGGCTTGTTCAGTCTGCAGAAGAGAAGGCTCTGGGGAGACCTTATAGCAGCCTACCAGTACCTGAAGGGGCTGACAAGAAAGTTGGGGGGGGTGGGGGGACGGCACACATGACGACTTTTGACAAGCACCTGTAGTGGCAGGACAAGGGGTAATGGGTTTAAATTGAAAGAGGGTAGATTTAGATTAGATATCAGGAAGAAATTCTTCACAGAGAGGGTGGTGAAGCACTGGGACAGGCTGCCGAGAGAAGTTGTGGATGCCCCGTCCCTGGCTGTCTTCAAGGCCAGGCTGGATGAGGCTTTGAGCAACCTGGTCTAGTGGAAGGTGTCCCTGCCCATGGCAGGGGGGTTGGAACTAGCTGATCTTTGAGGTCCCTTCCAACTCAAACCATTATATGATTCTATGAAAAATGTTATTCCAGAGGATTGCTGTGCTGTGGACATGTCACATTGTTCTTGTGAATGACAATATAATGTATCATTTAAATTTTGTGTTGGTGTAATATCTGTTGAGTGGACTCAACAACTCAAATAATGAAATTTCATTGACAAACAAAAAAGAACCTTCAACTCCTAGGTTTTCTGATTTATTTGTTCCACTTGAGGTATTCCCCTTGTAATAAATTCATTGATTCAAGTACTATCTATATGTTCAAAAGTTGTTCAGACATTTCAGAGTCTAGTTCATTGCAATAACCAAGCCCTTTTCCACTAATCACACCAGCTGTACACTGAGAATGACTGCAGCGAGGCAGGAGATACCCCTGACTGTGAAATATGATTCTAAATCAAAACAAAGCATCCATCTTTTTTTTTTTTTTTTCTGAATGAGAGTAAACTACAAGACTACTTTTTCAATTAAGTACATTTAAATCATAGGTCAGCACTGACCTTTCCTTTAGTCATCTTTGTTGCCACTGTGGGGGAAGGAAGAACTGTTTTGTTCTATTTTACTTAAGAATATTATACTTATTTTACCACTTTTCCTTCACTAGGAATAATTACCATTGTCATTGTCATCTATCTGGACCTTGTACTGGGAATGTACCTATAAGCCATAGAGGCAGACAAGAGACCTATCTTTAGGCAAAAAGCAGAAATTCACACCACTTTGTTGGACATGCAAGTAACCACAGTAGAATGCTTTGGTGTCTCTTAGTACTGTTTATCAAAATTCTGTAGGAGTAACCCACTACCAGCAACAGCAAAACTTTGATCTCTGAGGAGGCTTTCAGAGTCACATAATCTCCCACTACTTTCCGGGGACACTGTGTATTGCACCTCCCTTCAATCCAGGGATTTGTTTACCTTTTTAAAAATATAGCTACATTTTAGGTATGCCAAAATATGCAGATATCACACCATGTCATGGCTAGTACCATTAGCTTACAGTTTGGAATAAATGAAAGCAGACAACTAAGTCCTAAATTCTGATGTCAAATACCAGTCCTTTTAAAATGAAGAAGATTTTGCTTTGTTCTGTTTTATTTTGCAATAACTACAGTGGGACAAAGAATTTGTTCTTGACTATACTACTGACGTATTGTGAAGTTTTGGGTGAGTAACTTAATTCCACAGAGATGTAGTTTGCCCATTATCAAGTAAAATATGGAAAGCATTTTCTTGACTTAATAGGACTAGTGTTTTTAATGTTCTGTGAGATCTCTGAAGAAAATACCTATAACTGCAATTATATGCTTTCATTATCGCTATAACAACTTCTGTGTGTTCCGTTCAGGAGTGAAAATTGTGTGATCTTTATTTTTCAAACTAACAATCCATATATAACGTAATGACAAACACTAGACAGAGAAATCTAAGGTAGATAGACACAAGAAACAGTTTAAAGGCACAGCTACAGCAATGCTGTAAAATGCTATTGCTGAGAAGGATTCAAATTATGAACATAAGAATTTAAATGGGCGAGTGGGAAGAATGGGGAGAAAAAAAAGTATGGTCTCAGAAGTGACATGTTGATTCACACCATTGACATTACAGTTTCTAGCACCCAAATGGGGCTAAACTAAAGACAAAACAAAAACTAACTTTAGAATGAAGTCTCATCATGTTAAAGCACACAGTGATAAAGTCTGTCTTCATGTCGCAAGTCAAAATCATTCCTCATGTAAAACTCTTTGTCTTCAACAAAGTCTATACCAGATATGAGTTTGGGCCTGGATGTTAAAAAACACTGCAGTACAAGATGAAAAATTCTTTCTAAAAGGTAACAATTTTATTTGCGCGCAGAAGGATGGTTAACAGACATCTGGCTTAGCAGGAGTGAGCAGCAGCAGTGGCAGCATGAGCAGCAAATTTTGTTATTATTTGCAATTCAATCAGGCATTAGATTGGTGTTGTATCTGAATCATTCATCAGATTTTGCTCCAAGGCTAAAACTTTCTTTCTGAAAGTTCTGGAATATTTAATTCAAAAGATTTTTCCTTTTCTCCATCGAATGAAATAGAGGAGAAAAGAACAGAGTAAAACACATCAAAGGAGATCTTCCACTATTATTAAGATTTTTTGATGTTTAAAACATAATTGAAGCATTATTTACAATCTAGAAATTTGGTGCAGTCCCAAGTCTAATAGAAAATTTTGAAATAGGTTTCTCTTGGACAGTTGTCTGACTTCCATGTGCACGTGAAACTTTCAGTGGTTTGCATCCTTACAAGAATCACCAGCTTTTCATCTTTGTTATTAACACTTCAGCAACCGTCTCATTAGAAACTCTTCTTCTGTGATTACAATGCAGAGGCTTACACCAAATGGTTCTGCTTATGTAATGATCTTGCAATACTGAATCCTACCAAGACTGTCAATTACTATTCATTCTCCCCTATCAGAGCAATGAAGCATTTATGTACTTGAGATATTCATGTCTGGAGCTTTAGTTTTAAATCTAAGAGCTCCCCTCACCTTCTGAAATTCCTTGCTTTATCAAGTGATTTTGTTACATATGCCATTATTGAAGGAAAGACTCTTTCATTATTCATCCCTTGATAGAACCAAGTCTTGAAAGTATAATAGAAAACAGTCTGTTTCATTATTCAGCAAGGTAGATAAGCCATTATCTCAGCACATTAGGAGAGACATGGCCAAAATATATCCCATTTTAACCATCCATGAATGTTTGCATAAGGTCATGGAAATTGGGGGCCAGATGTGGATAGGTAGCCAGATAATTGTGTCACTGAAAAAATGATATGGCGGGCAGTTAAAAATGGCTGGTATGAAATTTTGGTACCAGACTTCCAAAATATCAGTCCCTATAACTCAGCCAGCACAAAATGAGTATTCGTATGCCAGACTGAATCACTAATAATTTACTTACTTCACTTCAACTGAACAAAGTGAAAAATATGAAGACCTAATCTGTTCCGAACTATTTTGATAACACAAAATAAATTTTTTATATGGTGGGGGTTTTTTTGTGGGTTTTTTTGATTGTTTGTTTTTTATTTTTTTCTGAAAAACCCTTTCAAAGATATCAAAAAAGACCAAAGACAATGCCCCTGATTTCAATAGATAAAGGTCAGAACCAGACTTTACTACCACCAATTGTGAATGAACATGAAAGAAAAAAAAATTATTTGTCCTGATTTTAAGTTTCTGATCTCTCTTGAAGTTTCGGATTAAAAATAAATGCCATGATGTCACTCGAGGTCTAAATAATCAGTTTATGTTTGATTCATATCCATAGTTAGAAGATTTTCACTGTACTAAAGAATTAAGAACTGAATTGGGAAAAAAGGAGAGGATTGACGAAAGAGGAAAGAAAATACTCTGGTCCTGAAAAAATAAAAGCTGAATGTTTTTAATCTACCATTGTTTTTCAATTTGCATGCAAGTATAAGCATATTTTATGTGGGCTTTTACCTTAGTACAGAAATAAAACAGTACCTGAGCTATTTATGTATTGACAGTTACATCTGTTCTCCATTGAAACATAAATATTCTTGAATTAATTCAGCTTCCTGTGTCTCAGCTAGTTTTGTTTTCTAATCCACCTCCAGGTACCAATACTTATTACAAGGCTTTTCATAAGTCAGCTCCATTCTTGCATAAGATAGTATTACAACAAACAAGAAATATTTGCTTTCTACTAACTGTATATTTACCATGTGTGGGCTATGCGATACAATTCCACAGTGACATACTTTACCAAATTGTGAATTTCACTCATCTTCAGAAAATACTTGAATAACACATCTCTCTGATCCTCTTACTGCTATAATGGTTTAATATGTGATATTCTTGGGAAAATATCGAGGCATAATTTACACAACTCTGTTCTGGTGGGGCTTTAACAGAAATCAAAGAGACGCTGCAAGGAGTTATTGTAGTGATCGTGTCTTTAGAATGATGTATTTGGCCAAGAAATAAATTAATATAGATCTAGTAGCTTGGTTCCTCACTTTGCTTACCTCACATGTCTACCTCAAGAAATAGCTGCATAAATAGGAATAAAATATTAACAGTCTCTGCCTCAAAGAGACTAGGAAACCCAAAAAGAATACAGTGGTATTGCAGCTCAGGAATGAGATAAATTGACACCTAGAAAATTCATATTGCTATGTAGCTTGGCATATATTCAAAAAATGAATTTGGTAACCTTTTTTGTAGGGCATCATGTAGTACAATAAATTTAGAATGAAGATAAGCAGAGAATCCACCTGGGATTTTTAGTTCTTCACTTGCTTATTCCACATATCAACTGCTATTGCCGTATTTTTTGGTTGTCATTTTTATTTTATTTTTAAATAGAAGAAATCAAAGTACTCTTTTGATTTATCTTTCTACCAACAGGAGTTTAGTTTCACTTCTAACCTCCTGATACTCATTTTTCTTAAGTTGCTGTTTCCTATTTGTACTCTATAGGCTATACACAGTAAGTACCTGTATGGAACAGCTCTGGGAATTTTGCCATAACCAAATAAGTGAGGACAGAAATGCTGTCTCATCCTTCCAGTCACCATATTCAATTTCTTCTTTAAAATGAGTTACTAATACCTCAAACTGCATTAACAAAACCCAGTTCTAACAAGTGGAGTAGCTTGCTTTGAAAAGTCTGAGGAAAAAGAAGAAAATAAGGGAATAAAACCATTCTATTTCCTTCAAGTGTGAGATTCCAAGCAACAGCTTTTATGGTGTTCCACAGTATTGCTATTGGACATGCATTAATTACACTGATTGCCATGTCCTTTCAGAAGTGAGAAACTCACCTCCCAACCCAAATTTTTACAAAAAACTCAAGTTATAAACAGAATAGTCAAAACTATTGATTAGCTAAATCACTGACTGAGGAATTTTTATTCTATGATACAGGGAAGAATTAATGAGAATAAGGACTTCTGTCAAGGATAGGGATGTGTCATTGCACTACAGTTAAAAGAAACATGAGCAAGGGTTAAGTTGCTAGCATCAACATAGCTCTTGTGGGAGGAAGCTCAACAAAGCCTGAAAAACTTGTCTTTATCTAACCATGTGCTCCAACAGCTTTCCACTCTGCATTCAATACCAGACGGAGTTAGGTTAAAGCTCACTTTGATATACCTATGGCACTGCAGCTGTCCCTTTGTCTGCAGTTGAGGCATGCCCTGCGAGACAGAAAATCCCAGAGCACACAGTGTTATGAGGCAACAAATCACTCAAGGAACCTCTCTGTTGAGCCTGTGCTTATATTAGTCCCATGCCAGCAAAAGAGAATGTTAGCACAAACGTTTTGTCAGAAAGAAATTATTTTCGCCATGTGGATTTTATTTCAGAGGGGGTCCCAATAAAGAAGGAATATTGAATTCCCTATGTGTCCACTTTACCTTTAGCAATAATGCATCCTATATTAAAAAAATAATAACAAAGAAAACACCCTTATCAATTAATCTCATAAGGATGGTATGAATCTTCGTTTTGGTGACAATGCTAAAGTTTTGCCATTGTTTTTGAAAAAAATCCCTAACTTTTCTTTTGATGACGCTCAAAGAATAAAATATTTTCAGAATAAATACTGCTATTTTGAAGGTCATCTACTTATTGTAGCTCTTGTGAAGTTATCTTCAGTTACCATTTGAACAGTATCATCTCTAAGTTATCAGTGAGAGAAACACAAAATGACAAGAAAAGCTTGTTCAACCCATTTAGAGTTCAGAAGCAGTGACAAATACCAGCCTCTGCATTACAAAAGAATACAAATAGGTTTTTTTGTTAACCATGACTTCAGCTAGCATGGTCACTGTTACAGACCTTGAATGAAGGAGTTCTAGATTCAACAAAATAAGAAAAAAAAAAAGGGGGGGGGGGGGGGGCGGGAGAAAAAAGGAGAAATATGACTCAGTTGGAATCTGCTAAGATTTTAACAGTCAATTGAATTCTCCACCTCTTTCAATATCACCCATGGGATAGGAAAATTGCTCATTTTCTTTGCCCTTCAGTCTGACAAGAACAAAAAGTGTTGCTTTTAAATGACTGCTTGGACAATTTGCATGATGGAGATTGTAACTGCCTCTCTGAAACACAGTGAAGTACTTTAAAAATTGCTTTAGGACTAGGCACAAGAGATAACTGCAGGTTAAAAAAACCCACATAGATGATGTATTTTAAGCTTTTCCTACATTTTTTTTCGCTGCTCAAAAACTTCTTCATTCATTATCAGACATAATATTACTGACTTGTTATATTGCAGAAATAGGCATCCTAATATGCACATTACACAGTCTTGCAAAAACTAGTAATAGTAACAATAATAACAATAGTAATACAAAGGGCAGGAGGAAATCTTTGACATTTTCCTAAGGTAAATACTGCTTAATTTAAAACATTTTCATGTTAAAACTATAAATACTATCAAACTCATCTCCTGCTGTATCTTGATGAGAGTAAGGAGAAGTTTAGGTCAGATTCAGCTAACATGAATTAACCAAATAGAATGAAAACCAGCCTTCCTAAATGACTATGGCATAATACCTTCTCCAGGTCATATTTTTAGGCAAGAAGAGACCAGTAACTACAGTGTTTCCTGCTACTGGTTTCTGAACAATTTCAAAGTGATGCTGATGCTGGGATGCGACAGGTTTCAGAAAAGGGAACAGTGCCAGTTTGAAATCTGGCTTGTTAGGCACCAGGGATGTCCTTAGGCAAAGCAAGAAGTTGCCTAGGGCAACAGCGTGATGGGATTTTGATGACAAAATCTGTAGAAGTGACAGAGCAGCTTCTGCAGAGAGCAGCCTCCCAAGAATTACAGTGCTCTGCCTCATCAGTCCTTGGCCATGGCCCCTGTTTCTGCACATCCAACCTTTTCCTTTTCCCACCCCTAAAACATTCTTGTTGCGGAGAAAATCCATTTAAATTTAAATAACAGTTTATCCCAGCAGAGGGATAGAGGACAAGAGTGAGTGAGTGAGGCAGAGGGATTGTGACATGGCTTTGTACCCTCTATACACCTCCCTAAAACCAGACATGCTGTCCTCTCTCAGCAAAGGACAAAAGCTGGGGACACAGGTATAAATTCTATGGCTGTTCACTGCAGGGGCTATGGAGCTTAATCTGTCTCAGGACACAGAATTTGGGCAAAATTGTTCCTAAAGCAACTGCTTTGCTTTCACCATGTAATTTTCCACATCCATTTGGAATGGAGTTGTCCTGCTCTCACCTTTGTGGAAACAGACTTTGATTTAATCACCAGTCTGACCGGGTTCTATGCTGGCTGCAGAGGTGGAAACAAGGTCAGCAGAGGAATATGATGTTGGTGAGGTGTGGCTAGAACCTAGAAAATTAATATGTCCACCACTAGTGTTGATGGAGTACATGATGAAAGTATGACATTATCATCTGGTGCTTCTTTGAGAACTGGAAAGAAGTATCATCTGTGGAAGGAGAGGAAGTGGGTTGAGCACAGTGTAGGGACCTCGATTTGAGAAACTAGGAGCATGAGGAAGTGGCATATGTCAGTAAAGACAATGTCCACTGCTATCATTATACCAGCAAACTAATATTGTAATCACTCCTCACAGGCTAAAAACCAGGCAAAATTATTTTTCTATATCTTAAAAAATGAAAGGCCATCTCTATTTGAAGGAAGAAGATATATACAAATTTTGGATAACTTCTGTCTGAATAGGTCTGTTGCACTGACATGAAGCATTACTCTTTTTTGGTGTGGGTTTTTGTTGTTTGTTTGTTTTTTTTGTTTTGAAAGAGGACATTAATCCATTGTTTTAATCAACAGACCATGGCTTATGGTGGCTGGCTCCAAAGCAGACATTGCTTCTTTAAAAAAATTTATATTTTATAATGGGGTGTCAAACTGAAAATCAGATATAAAAGTGAAAATGGGATAACCAGAAT
Organism: Rhynochetos jubatus; assembly: GCA_027574665.1. Lineage (NCBI taxonomy): Eukaryota > Metazoa > Chordata > Aves > Eurypygiformes > Rhynochetidae > Rhynochetos > Rhynochetos jubatus. Next base: position 127,306,339 of record CM050648.1, read on the forward strand.
GCAATGTCAGTGATTATTGAAAATTATTATTCTTTTGCCATTCATTTGCTGTGAGGTCTGTGTTATTTCCTGAAGGGAAGAATTAATAACCATGACTGGATTTACATAAATTTGAAAATTGCAACACAGGGAACACCTTCAGAGTGATTATTCAGGGGTTAACGTCTATTACCAAGAAAAGATTTAGGTGTTTACTGTGAGAATTAGGTTCTTGATTCCTGTGTCCTGGCCTGGGTTATTCTGTCACCACACACCTCACATGCACTGACAGGATCAGCTTCTGCAGAGACATGCAGTCACAGGTTCCACTTGCCTCTAACATATGCTGCTGCTCTGTATTGTTACAGGTGTTGCCATCGAATACACTTGCTGGTCAGAGCACTTACACAGGATGGAGACCACCTGTTCATTCTTTGGGAAGTAAGCCACCTTGATGGTAAGGCTAATTCTTGCAAAGGGTAGGACTCTTGGGAAGAAAGCTGCAAATGAGATCTCATCTGGTAGCCAAATGCTCAAGTGTCATAGTCATAGCCTCTCTTGAGTTCCCCAGTCTTGATTTGTGGTTTTTCCCCTTCAGTGAGACTATTAGTTGAACCTTCCACTCCTGCTCTCGGTGGGAAAAACAGTGTCCTGGGAGGAGAGCTGGGACTGCAAGCCCAGCCAAGCCAGGAGATGAACCTGAGTTCCTGCTCTCTACACAAGTAAGTTATTTGGGCTGTCACAGGAAAGTGTCCTTATTTACTCTATTGACAGTGTTTGAACACTGAAGAGAAGCCTTCAGCTGTAGATTCCAGTTGAGATGGAAGTTCTGTAACACTAACCTAGCTGCATCAGGTCCAGACAGATTTCAAATATAACCTAGCCTGGGAAGGTAACAATTAAATTTAAACAGCTTCATGCTCAGAAGTTCTGCTTTTCTGGATCCCAGTCAGAAGCGATTTACCTCTGCTGATGTGCTTAAACGAGGTTACAGAAACACAGGGCTGGGCTGAGCTCTAAAGGACTGAAAGTTTATATTACTGAGAAGAGCTTTTAGGAACCCGAGTCCTTTATTGGGTAGTACAAACAGTACTATTTGGCATGACCAGGGATTGGTAGCTCCTGGCTCTTTATTAAGATAATTAAGTGAAAAACACAAACTATACTCTTAAAAATATGCAAGAACACTTACAAACATACCCATATCTCCCACTGAAGATTTCTTCCAGAATAAGTGTCTTGAAGGTGATTTCAGTAATATTCTATTACCTTTTTAAGTCTTGCAACTGGCAGGAAATGCTCAAATGTTTAATTATTTCACCTGTTATGCAAATTATAGTAACTTGTAGTTCCAAGGTATTACCAATAGATGGCAGTAGTAATTTGTGGATGCCTTTTTTTTTTTTTTTTTCTTAATATGTAGACCTACCTATTTTTCCTCCAATTTTGGTGCTTTGAAAACATTTTTATAATAGGTGTACATATGTGTTCATTTCCAAGTAAATAAGTGGCTAATTAAAGAAGTTCAGATTTCAGCGTCAAAATGGGGATGGAAAATAAAATTTTGCAGTTATTTTAGAAAGAATATGCACTTTCTTGCCAGCAATAAGTATATAAATATTTCTGAGCTGCATCTGGTCTCACGTACATTTTAGACATGTTTCATTCGTAGAGCAAGAATCTGCAAGAACCGTATAGTACACTCGGTTTTACATAGGCCAATATCAGAGAACAGTATTTGCTTTGAAGTAGTGATCTAGAATATTAAAATCCATGTTGGCATGGAGTTCATATCCCATTTTGAAGTGTAAAATTGCATTAAAATGTGAATCTATAAAATATATGGATCTTATGGGGAAATGTCAAAAAAAGACAGTCTGTGAATCTAAGTTTGTACCTTTTTGGCATTACACTATTTTCTACCTACTGTTACTTAAATAGAATGAGTTGCAGGCCTATATATTACCCATTAGTGGGATTTGGGTTTATATGGCAATAATACTGCACTCCTTTGTCTTTCTCTTTACAAAGGAACAAGCAATCTTTTCCTACAATGTGGTGGATTTCTGGTAACTAGAGGACACCTTTTCCATCTGATTAGTGCAGATTTGTCTTTGTGTTCTCTCTTCTCATAACTTTGCATACTTTGTATAGCAATAATTGCTGTCTAAAACTTCAGCATCCATACCATCAGGACCTTGTGAGACCTCTGTGAATTTGTGGATTTTATATTTCTGTTTAGACAGTTAATATTTACTGTAAATACTAATTTTTCCTCTGGACAAAGGTCTCCTCACCTTCTACAGCAACCCTCACATTTTGATAATATTTTCCAAGGCTGATCTTTACATATGATGTAAAACTGAAAAAGTGGATACACCTATTTATGGATAGGTGTATTTTAAATTAATGTAATTGTAGTGTTATTCTGCAAACTGTGGGCAGCCATTAAAGTCTTAGGTTAGCTATTTGGGATATGATGGGAAGTTTGGATGGACCTACTTTCTAACATAAAGAACCTCAAAAATTCTCTGTGTTCATCAGTCTTTCACTTCAGCATTTGTTTTCCTATTAAGTTCCAGGAGTTTTCATTTCCGTCAATACTTTTACGTGTGACAGCTGGTGTTTGAGCTTACAATTAGGAGGTGCTGTGCTGGAAAGTTGGCAAATTGTGAACAAATGAAGAAGAATGGAATTTTAAGATTTTGAGGCCAGTCTTTTTATACTGATTGCAGATTTGATGTACAGAAGATGGAAGCAGACAATAAAATCAAAGCCACTCAAAAGATGTTGAAAATTAAACCACCTCAGCTTGAAGCATGTTTCCCAGCATTTGTTGAGTTTGATAATGAGCAAGCCCATTTCTGTTAAGATATAAGTACAAATTTAAGAGGCTCAGGGTGTAATACTATCAGTGTCAGACTGCTCCATAACTATGAGGTTTCTATACCAAAAACAGAGAAAGGAGTTCACCTTATTGTTCTGTTAAAATTATTCACCTGTGCCTGCGTGAAGAACATGAAGTAAAGTTCAAATTAAAAAAGGTTAGCTGATTGACATTTACTTGTGACTTTAATTTTGTTTGGATAATCATAGGGTGGTTTCGTATTAATGCTAATTAGCATATCAATACTACAGTATTTTCAATCATAAATATTATAAAACCATGAAATAGGTATCTGAAAATAAGATCATTTCAAGTTCATAACTTTTTTAGTACATTTCCAGTTCTTTTCTTTCTAAAACTATGACAGATAATGTTATTTTATAATTAACGTACAGCCCGTTAGATAGAAATCTAACCACTTAGTTGTCACCAGAGTCTTTACACTGATGATTCTCCAGTTTCTGCTACACGTGTTAACAAAAACATCTCCTTGGAGGAGTACAGCTTGTATTTTCTGTTTTTTGGTGAGATTCAGCAAGTGTATTTTGTCAGGACTGAGTCTTATGATACAAATGCAATAAATTCCAGTATTCTCAAAATGTTTGAGCTTACCTGGGAGAGGGAAGGGAAACTCATTCAACTACCTGCCTACCCCATTTGCTTTTCTCTGGGAGAGAAGCACTAAGTCAGTTCTGCTGCAGGAAAACTACTGTACTTTACTCTGTTCTCTCCATTTCTTATTCCTCCTCAGTGCTGTACCTCCTCCTGAAAAGGTGGGAGGACCTTGCAACTTCACTTTCCAGGCATCAAGAAAATGTTTTAGAGGAGCAGGAGGACAGAAGAGGAAGGTAAAATTAAATGAGGGGGCGGATCTGCTTTGCAAATTTGATGTGCAAGTAGAAGGCTGGGACAGAAATGATGCAGCATCTGACAGGATGTGATTGATTTAAAATTTGGGTGGGTAGAAGCAATCTCTGAGTAAGAAATGAACATTTGTGTGAGTAAGACCTAAGACAGTGTGAGAGCTATATAATTAAGCTTGGGGAAACAGCAACATCAATTGCCAGACCTGCACATTGTGTATGATTGGGAGACACAAAAAATCTGGAATATAATCCTTGAAGGTAAAAACCCCCAACAACCACTAAACCATCATTATTCATGACTCTTTGCCTTTTGGGGATCAAATGTAGCAAATTTATATGTGCTTTTTATTGACCATGGCATTTCTGGAAACAGTTATTTTAATAAAGGAGCAGTTCAATTCTGCACGTGAGAGTTCTTTAACACAATAATCTAACATGCAGTATGTTGTGTTTGAATATGTGCTTTAAAGTTTCAGGAAAGAGAAGATGAAATTAATGTAAAGTTATAATACCTATCTCACTGAACCATTCAGATGCTTGATTGATCTGGTTTATCATACAAAAATTCTACCTGTGCAGTGCATTACTCGACAGAAGTGATGAAGGGACTGAAGACCTGTCCCCCTTACGGAAAGGAGGTGATAACAAAAGGAAAGTGCAGTTAACAATAATAAATAACAGTCTTAATAATTTTATTAACCTAAACTTTTTCAACATCCCATGACGGATGCTAAGAAAATAGTTCAACTAATATTTCAAGTATGAGAAGATCTGGTTTATGTAGACCAAACCGTTATTTTTAAAAGCTTTCTAATATGAAAATTTACAGGTTTGGGGTTGGTTGTTTGGTTTTTTTTAATAGCAAGAAAGACATAATCTTGCAGATAATGTAATTTCTCTCCTTTGATCTATTTGCCCGGACAGATTTATAAGTTAAATCTCACACTGCCAGATCATAATAATTAAGAAATTAGAAATTACTAGTTAGCAGGGAAATAAAAAATGAAGGATGCTGTGCCGTGTATAAAGGATGACGTGTCCCAGGAGGACATACACAGAGGAATTAGAACTACAGGAATAATAATATATATCAATACCAATATCATATTGCCTCATTGCCTTATATGTTTTCACCTGAATCTGTCTTGAATGTCCATGTGTGCCCATGCACTTTTCCCCATTTATCTTGTGAAAATGAAAATAAGGAAATGAACCATATCACTATCAAAGCATAGAGCTACTCTGAGGCTTAACTCTGTTGTGTGCCTGTGTCTTGAGTCTGTTTGTGATTTTACCAAAGGGCAGCAATCTTGAATATCTTGCTGGACTTCTCATAGTAAACAGTCATAAAGAACTTTAAGCCTGTGCAGAATATGTCAATGAATAAGACATATTTATGCAACCAGAAGATAAATGATCCACTGATATCCTGTTTTCTATAGACTAATAAAGTACATGGGCCCCCTAAAGAGTCAGGGAAGAATGGTTAAATAATGTATGCTGCGAATGTGTCATTATCCAGAAAAACATTAAAAGAGCTTTACAGCTGTTTCAGGAAATTCACAGTTCAGGGTGAAATGTACCATATGTCCATCAATACCTAGCCACAACAGGGTGCATTAAAAAAACTATTCAGGTGGTTCCCCATTGTGTCAAGGCTTTTGAGGACATATGGTACCTTTCACCCTTGACTAACATTTCCTTTATTCACTGTTTTCTGTTGCCACCTTAAACATTCTTTGAATGTCATTTTTGTTTCCAGTTATATATGTGTGTGTGAATGAACATGTGTATGAGAGAGGGGAAGGCAGTTTCCTCTTAGCAGACATCACTATTCTTAGAGATGGAAAGATTCTGTGCCAAATTTGGCAATCCTCATTGCTTCATAGGCTGGGAACAAGTGAATTTCTGACACTGTGTGCAAGTTATTGAATAAAACAAAAAAGTTTCAGCCTTAAACCAGAATATGAAAACAGGACAATAACATCCTGGTTCATGACTGGAAGATGAGATAATAATAATCTAGTAATAGTAATAATAACAGCAATAGCAACAGCAATAGCAGTGACAGTAACACTACATAAACCATAAATAATTTTACTAATGGACTGTAATGAATTACCAAATTAAATTAATAAACAGATAATTGTCTTTTTAAAAAGTGCATAGTAGCTGGATTATTTATCATCTCATTTGAAGAATTCTTGATGCCTAATGTCCTACTGAGGAGAATCCAACTCTATTTTGTGTTCCTTGTGAGTTTTCTAGAAATCAATAAACTGAATATGTGCTAGATACCTTTTGGGTATATAAGCAAGTTCCCTGTGGAAGGTGACAAGATTCTTTCCGATCTTCATCTTGTCCTTCTGAATAGATCTGGTATATGTTGGAATAAGATGCTTATATACACCCTAAGAGGGTGCATCAGGACACCTTGCAGAGATTTATTGCTGAAAAAAATGAAAGAACTATTTTCTATGAATGAAGCCACAGAGAATCTAAGATATAGATTCAAAAAAGAACAAAGTATTGCAAGACCGACTATTGCAGCACCAGTCTCTGGCCTCTTTAATTCCTAGCATCTGTGTGCTTGAATGAGGTGCCTACTTCTTAGTTTCATGCCTAGAAGGAATTAAGCATCTGGGAGCTGGAGACAGGAAAGCTAGCCTACTAATCGAGTGGGATGCCAAAGTAAGTCAAAAGGATAATGTCAGAAGAGAATGCATTAAGCTCAACTGCTTTGAAGACTATGGTACCTTATTCGTTGCTATAAGAAGATTCTTATCCCCTAAATGGGATACACAGACATCTGCCTGTTCACAGGTTAAGTACCAAAGGCAATGGAAATGTGGTATCCACTCTTCGTGTTCCATTGATTTCTTGTCCCAGGGAGTGAAAATTTGTTCTGTCTGAGAGGATTTGACTTCACTTCCATGGGAAAATATTAAATGTGATATAATTGAATAGAATATGTAATTTTCATTTTCCCTGATGTATTTAATTCTGTTTTCATGAAATGGCCAAGTATTTAGTCTAGAGAGAAGAGAAGAATATGGATGAATTATTCATTAACTTGACTCTTAGACCAGTTACCCAGGGGAAAGACTTTTAGTTTCAAATTCTTACTTACAGAATAATATCAAAATAGAACACCTGAAGATTTAATAGCAAGCTGAGAGTTGACAGCAACCTAAACAATTACCAATTTTTTGTGGAGATCAGATCCATGTAATTTCTTCTATGCAGTTTCTGTCATGATTTCTTTTTCTTCTAAAGTCTCAACATGCTACTTTTCAGGCCTTTATTATTAGAAAAAGTAGAAGAAAGTATACCACTCATCACTCAAACTCGTTTACAAAGTATATTGGCTTCCTTCTGAGCATCAGGATCATAAAATCTGGACTGGGTATACACTGAGTGAAAATACTGGTTTTTTTGATTTGACAAAATATAGTAACAGCAAATAATCACATACTAGGGAACAATAAGGTTAAAAAAAAATTCATAAAAATAATTAGTCCAGAATTAAATATAAAATATCCTGAAACTGAATCCAGAAAGCAAGCTGGTATGCATGAGAAGTGGTTGGGGTTTGAATATTCTACATATAAAAAATGCAAGAAACAAAAAATAATGATAAAGAAATCATATTTATTCAACATTGCAGAAGAGTTGCAACAGCAGGAATGCTGATCTACATCAGCTGCATGGGTATGTATCCTGTGCTAAGTTTCGTCTCCTATATATTAAACAAAATTTACTGGATATTAGAGTATTTTCTCCAAGCTGATTTAGCAAATTGTAGCTAATACTAGAACAGTATACAGCTGGGTCCAATATCTTTCATATCCTTTGCTCCTGACATAAGCTGAACAATGATTAGAAAGCACATTGGGAAGAATTTATTGTATCTAACAACTATTTGGATATACTAGGGATCATGGCTGAATTAAAGCTGGCAAACACTTTTAAGAAATGAACCATATGTAAGATACAGAAAACCAAATCTCTGCTACATATGAGTAACTAAATCACCCATTGAAAATGATATTACTGAGCTTAAAAAAAAGGCACTCTGTCAAAACCGCAAATACAGTGATATATGGTAGCTTATGTAAAATTCATATTCCTCAAGGAAACTGTTCTTAGACTTTGGAAAAAGTAAAGCATCTTGGCCAAAGAACTAAACACACTCACAGGTGCTGTATGTTTTCGAAGACCTATCTTTCCCAAATGTACCCTCTCTGCCTTGTTTCACTAATCTGACAAATCCTATACACTAGGAAATTCTGTCTTAAAGGGTTTTGGAAGTTATGAATTTGGCAAAACCCCATTGTTAGTGCCATGAAAGGTGTTTTAGCTAATTTTGTATGAGGTGAGGATAAATGCAAACTATGGGAAAGATGTGCAGAATATCTTACAATGCCAACAATGAGATTCAAACTTAAAAGGAAGTGTGAAGTGCTGAAGTCTACATTTCACCTCAAAATCAAAGTCGAAACAGGCTTTTCTGTGTATCCTTATTCCTTCTTAGAATCCAAGCTTGTTTCTGGGGTTTCGAAGGAGGAAGAAAGATATTAAGATGGATTTTCTGTGCCCACAGTGGCTTGTCCTCTCTATCTGTCCACATGAGGAGATGAAGAATTTTCATGGAGATTTTTTAAAAGCCCCCTTTAATCCATCTGTCTTCTAATGGTTGTTACTAGATTTTGTTCCCAGGTTTAATGAGCCTAAATGAATGTTCATTTCTTTATTTAGAACTTTTTGTTCTCTAACTGCAGTAAGTTTGCTACTCTATAAAATTTTAAATATAATCTTTGGAACCCTCCCCCTTTTCCCTTTTCCCTCTCTCCTCGTCCCCCCTTTCCCCTTCCCTTCCCTTCCCTTCCCTTCCCTTCCCTTCCCTTCCCTTCCCTTCCCTTCCCTTCCCTTCCCTTCCCTTCCCTTCCCTTCCCTTCCCTTCCCTTCCCTTCCCTTCCCTTCCCTTCCCTTCCCTTCCATCTAGAGAAGTCCTGTGAGGAGTGGCTGAGGGAACTGGGGCTGTTCAGCCTGGAGAAGTGGAGGCTTCTGAAAGGAGGTTGCAGAGAGGTGGGCATCGGTCTCTTCTTCCAAGTAACAAGCAATAGAACAAGAGGAAATGGACTCAAGTTGTGTCAGAGGAGGTTTAGATTGGATATTAGGAAAAAATTCTTCGCTGAAGGGGTTGTCAGGCATTGGAACAGGCTGCCCAGGCGAGTGGTTCAGTCACCGTCCCTGGAGGTATTTAAGAGACGTGTGGACAAGGTGCTGAAGGACGTGGTTTAGTGCTGGCATTAACAGTGTTAGGTTAGTGATTGGATCTGATCATCTTAAAGGTCTTTTCCAACCTAACAGATTCTATGTTCCTATGAAAAAGAACATAAAAAAGATCAGTAAAAAAGTCTTCTGAGTTTTTATTCAAATTATGTATCAAATTCATTGGTTTCCCTTCCTAAGTCCAGAGAACTGGTAATTTGTATTTTGTTTTGTATTTTCAATTCTCTGACTATTTAGAAGACCAGAATTCTTGAAAGTTTCTGAAGCTACGTTAAACAGAGAATTCAGTGCCATCTTTCCCTCAACTATCTTTAAAAGAAAAAATATCTAGCCAAGCACCTCAGTTATCACATGCATATATGCATGTGTTAGTATATTGAGATAAAAAGTCATTTAACACATATGTGCCTACAGAATTGACCACCCAGAGACAGAAGGCTTTATAGTCCTTTTAAACACAAACACTTTCAGAAAGTCAGATAAGCATATGTAAAGGGAGGTGGGAGACATCCTCAGAATTTCTCATGTTGCTCATTGGCAGGGTACAAAATATCACAAGGTTTATCCATTAAAACAATAGAGTAAAATGATTCCCAGAGGCATCATAGTCACTGGGAAGAAAAGAATCTTAAAGCAGAATGCAAAAACCCCCAAATCTGAAAATTAAATTTTGGCCAGAGAATAAATAAACAAATATATACATTAATTTAGTCCAAGCTGTCAATAAAATCATCATTCCCTTGTCTCCATAATGATCTGCTTCTATTTATGAAATTATTTATGCAAATAAATCATGCCAAATAGGGAGTAGTCACTGGAAATTAAAGACGCAGGGTGAATCTTCTTTTCAAAATATCTGGATAAACTGATTTAGATTAAACAATACATCGATTTCAAAATTGTCAGGCATTAACATCTGCAGTGTGATAAGTTGATTTACTTTGTATTTAAGTATTTCTGTAAATCCAACACTGTAAATCTCCTTTAAAACTTTTCCCCTGCTTTTAATATTGACCCTGTTTATTACATAAAACTAGTGGAGAAGATTCTTCTTCCTTCCACTCCTATCATTCCACCCCTTCCCCCATCCCCACCCTCAGCTGATGTGGAATAAAAGGATTCTATTTACAAAAAGAAACACACGAGAGGGAAAAACAACAAAGCCTGAATAAGTGAAGCCCTGAGGCTATTCCAACTTCCACTAGTCTTCTAGGTGAAGATTTTCAAAAGACACCAAGGCTGTTGACACAAAAATCTTATTAAAACTCATTGAAGTTTGAGTACCTTTAGGCTTCTTTGAAAATGCCTCTCTATTTTTGCTTTAGCATCAAGATACAAGGAGAATTAAAGAAACTTGTATTTCAGTGCCTAGACCTTGCGTTTGAACAGAGTGCTACCTCTCTCTTAGTGCAAATTCCCAGTAGCAATCCTTTAGCCTCTATACTTTATTGTAGTTAAAATACAGTCTCTCCTCTTCATGTTAATGAAAATCAAAAATGAATCATATAAATTACTGCAGCCTGCAGGAAAAAAGCTCTTATAATCCCATGTAATACGTTGGCTTGCAAGAGTGATTCCTATAGATGCTGTGTTTCTAGCTCTTATGTACATTTTCTTACAACTTTTCACAGGAAACCTTTATTTTTCCATCCCCAATTTTTATTTATTCCCTCCGTTTTCTTGTTTCCTCTCCCTTTGTCTTAGTGTTTAGCTTTTTACTATCATTGCTCAGAGCAATACTAAGTAGTAGCAATAAGAGAGCAGGCATCCTTCTCAGTGGTATACATGTCTGTTTAACGGCGCAAGTTCACATTAATTCCCTTGCCTGGGATTTTATCTTCCTTTAGGGGGTAACAATTCCAGAGGCTTAACTCTGTCTGGGCTCCTGAATGTTGAATCACACTGCTGGTGGCTTTGTCTGTGCTTTCTTCACTCACAGGCAAGCCTCTGGATTTAAACCACAGCCTGGCTTGACAAAAGTAACATGTTCCAAAAAGCAGCTGTTGATTTGAGAGAAACAGTGAGATTTGGGTGGTAGCTGCTCAGTTTATTTTCTATATGTGGACTTGAGTGATTCCTTCCTGTAAGAACAGAAGTAGAGCAATAAAGAGCAGGGACAAGACACTGAAGGACATCAATACATTTCCACTAACAGCTTTGACCTGTGTACGCATTTGTATTTATTGACTTCTGCCTTTTTAACCTGCAGTTAAGCTACGTTTGATTACCCATCTGGTGAGCTAGTCCCTCCATTGAAGAGTGAGACAAAATATTTTCAGTATTCCCAGAAAATATGGCACAGTAGATTGTAAGAAAGTACTTGGGAATTAATTTACTGTCCTTTATGAAAATACTCCATATAGTAGCAATGACTGAATTACTGAACTTTGGGTGCTTCTGACCACCTGATCCAGATCTGCCCTCCAGACATTTTGCAACTTCGTTGTGAAGCCTGAGTATTCAAGCCAGTCTCAACACCTTAGATTTTCAGGAGGGAAATCTATATATAAAATCTGGTGACAGTCATTACGCACTGGATCTTCATGTGAGATCTCTTTAGGTTCCTGACCACAGGCTGGCAAACTGATACCACAGGGTTCACTTTGGATAAACTGAACATTAACAGTGAGATTTGACATAACTTGCAGACATTGTCAAGATGTTATCATCAGAGCTCTGGTGAATCAACACAGCTCCCATTCACCAGCTTACTTGAGTATCAATGTCACTCTCCTAATTGTGTGCTGAACTGGAAGATTTATGTCGAGAATGTTGGTACAAAACTACTCTTTATTTTAGTGGAATGGGTCATGTTTGGTTTGTGGAATGCATTGTGTAAGAAGGAAATAGATGGTGCTAATGACATAAAGACATGAGTATTATGAATTTTCACAAACATAAAGGCATTAGAGTTTTTATATTCTTTAAAAAGTCTATAAATTAAGACTATATAGCAGCATGGAAAATAGGGCTTTTTTTTTCCCCAAGTGTTTCCTTTTTTGTCCATAGGTTGTTTATTTGTATCTAAAAGAGAATGTATAAAAGAATCTGGTATTTCTTCCATGCGTCGGTGTTTACTTACAAAAAATGCATGGAAAAATTTCTGTGAAGAAAACAGCCAAACTAGTTTCTTTATTCCCTTTCACACATCATACAAAACTTTTCTCATCAATTTATCTGTCAGTCATGCTGCAAAAGTTTTCCTGGTTGTGTTTTGTGGCTTTTGTTCTTTATATTTCTGTGATTATTTATTTATTTAATTAATTAATTAGACAGTGTAAGCATTCTGTATCAACATTCATCAAACATCATAGAACATATGGTGCAACTACTACTTGAGGTATTTCATGTGCCTGGGTAGCGGGTTAATGGTGCCCACAGTTTCAGCCATATGATTCTGTAAAGGAGTTTGGTCATTCCTTACACTTATCTCAATATGAAGTCAGAGGCTAACCCTGTTGAGTTCAACGGATTTTTTTTCACAGCTTCTAAACACAGCTAACACGTTTCAGTCAAACACAATTTATCAAGATGAGAACAGAATAAATTACAAGGAGAATTCATGGCTGAAACTCTGTGGTCTGTATTATATAAGACCTAAGACCGGATGACTTTTAGTACTCTTTTGGCCCTGAAATCTGTAGATTATAAAGAATAGCTTTCACAAAGCACCGAAATAACTCCTCCATTTTTCATCCAAGGCCTCTTATAAGGCCTGGTAACCTTATCTGATGTGAAAAAATGTCACAAAGAGAGCAGATAGTTGAAATAAAATTAATATAATGTTATACTTTAAGTACTGAAACTCTATTTCTGAAAGTGTAAAACTAATTTATTGGGCATAGATGGCAAGGTTTTGGTAGAGGGGAGGAGGAAAGAAGAGTGAATGGGGCTGCAGGGGTGGCCTCTGTGGGAAGAGCTCAGTGTCTGTCCTGTGCCAGACACAGTCTGTTCCAGCCATCTTCACAGTCAACCCACTACAGGAGACAGCGGAGCCCATCAGCCAAGTTGATGGCATCTCTGGAAAATGTGTTTAAAAAAGGGTAGAAAACACTACACAGAGAAGGAAGGAACAAAAAGTGTGACAAACAATAGAGAAAATACCAGGGTCATAGAAGGAGGAGGTGCTTCATGGCAGAGTAGATATCTCCTACAGCCTGACAAAGACTCATCCTGGAGCAGTTAGACATACCTGAGTGAACTGTGGCTGATGGAGAGCCCATGCCAGAGCAGAGGATGAAGGACTGGCAGAGAGAAACTGCTCTCCACTGACTCTAACAACCCCCCTCAAACACACATCCCCACTGCGCTGCTCAGGTTGGTGAGAGCAGTGTGGACAGAAGGACCTGAAAAGAGTGGGAAGGAAGGTGTTGATTTAATATTTATCTTCTTGCTTCTCACAAGTCAGATGGGCAATAAATTAAATTAATTTTCCCATTTTGAGTCTGTTTTGCCTGTGACAGTGTACTGTAAGCAATCTCCCTTTCTTTATTTTGACCCACGAACTTTCTCATCCTCTTTTCTCTCCATATCCTGTTCAGTGAACATTTGGCTGCTAACTAAGGGTAACCAACCACACCTATGAATGACACTTAAATTTTTTTTAAAAAGGCTGTCAACTCTTGAAATATCAGAGGATTCAATCCATATCAGTAAACACTAAGCATCTAAGTAATTAGAGACAAAGCAATTGAATAGTAGTCACTAAGTGGTATTAATGAGTTTGATGAGATTGCTAAATGGACTTTCAAGGATCCTACTGAATGATAACTAACACTTGTAGAGTATTATACTGTACAGTAACTATATACGGGAAGAACCAATGACAGTAGAAATGGAATAGAATTAAAAAATATAAAGGCAAGGTTCACCTGAAAAAAACAAGGTCTCAAAAAACCCTTTGGATATTCAAGTGGAAGCTCCAATACCTAGCCAAGTGCACAGTACAGCTGTAAGAGTCAAGGAGTATGAGAAAAAAAAATGTTTGAGGTACAGTTCACTACAAAAACAACTGTAAACAAGTTGAATGAGAGGGATATTTTTAGACTTACGTGACAAGAAGAGAATTGAGATTCTAGGACATGCCTAGAAAAATCTGTGCATAGGTGTGTGCCTACACTATACTGACCAGATGTTCTCCAGTCACGTTAGAGAATTTATTCCCAAGATGATAAAATCAGTTGAAACGGTGAACTGAACTGTCTTGGGCATTACGCTTACACATGCAGTTAGGCTGGAGCTTGCTTATCATGTCAGTTCAGAGTATAGGCACAGCAACCTGAAACCTATTTATACACAAAGATACAGACATGAACACATGGGCGTACACACAGACAGTCGTACATTTCTGTGCACAGACTCAGGCAGGTAATTTAAGAAGATATAGAATTCTGAATTTCAAACTTGATCCAGGTCACTCTTTCATCCTTCTCCAACAATATGTTGTACATAAAATCTGGTGTCCTCAACACTAGGGGGAAAAAGCATAGACCTAATATTTCATGTTATAGCTCTTGTGAAAAAGAAAGCCCTAGTTATTAATGTGTGTTTAATAATGAATGAATGTGTAGATAGCTGTTTGGGGAGAACTAAAATTATAATATTACAATTATGTCTTTTTATTTATTTTCCCAGCAGGATTTTTCAACTTGTTTTCCATACAGATGGCTCAAGTAATGATTTTAGTTATTGTCTTAAATTCAGGTTTTCTACTTTTCCTTTAAAATATGTTAACATTTTCACAAATATATGTGTGCACACAAAATACATGAATAAGGAAGGTAGGATTACAATTCTGCATCTACATACGCTAGGGCAGACAGTGTCAACTGGTGAGCCTAATCTCCAGGGCTGTCTAAGAAGATCCTTCCCTATGTAGGTCTCTGTACCTATCTAGTAGCTACAGTATGAGCAAACACATAATGACCCAGCTCCCTCTTCCTGCTCAAATGAAGAATTTCACTAACTTCCCCTGTGTTTTTTTCAATATTAGTAAGCAACTCTGTCACCCTCATTTTGGTAAAAGGAAATTCTATCCTGTTTCAATCTACTGTAACCACAGTAATAATATTCATATGTTCGCTATATGCTTCATACGCTGTCTTTCTGAATATTTTTATGTGTACACCGTACCAGTTAAACCTCAGTGCGTGTCATCATAGATTCACAGAAGTGCCTGGGGAACTGCCAGCTTTTATGTAACCTTGTTTATGGTAATGCCTATGAAGGTGTACTTTTCTGAATCACTTTGATTCAGTAATCAGTTCAAGCTGGTAATAGAACCTACATTTTCTGAAAACTTTATAATGTTTCTCCATTCTGACAGCATTGTGTATAGTAGAACATTTCTGTCACAATATTTACATCAATATTATTTTAGGCCCAGCCAAATAGAATAAGATGAAGAGGAAATACCTTAGAATCTATTGGAATATTTTTCTCCACCATATCTATCTATATATATATGGTCTGTCTAAAAAAACCATGCACACACATAAGCATTTAACTTATAAAATAAGTCACATTTATATCTAATAAAATAAAATCAACTTTTCATCATAAATAGTTTTTTTTGTCGTTGACCTTACTCTCCTGCACTCGGTCCAATAATCTCAGCTGGATCCTATCTAATAACATTCCAAGCTTGCTATAATTTTTCTAATGCCATCATTATTTCATTAAAACATATCCACCCAAAACAGACTGCTGTTTTGTTTTTCTCTTACTGACCTCCACCCTTAAAAGAGGATGGCATAAGAAAAGATTGTTGAAAACTCTCATTTTGCTATTTCATCCTTGGCCACTGGCAATAGTAAGGTCAGTGCAGCATTACAAACAGTAAACAGTAACGTATAAGAAAATAGGGAGCTGAAGGTATGTAATGGCAAAGAACTTTTAGTTATATTACATACTTGTTGCCAAAAGAATCCATCTAATCACTGTTATTTTTAAAATTTTAGTGGGACATCTTATAAAACACTGAAGAATTAAAACAACCCATATGACTGAATTTTCTGTCTCTTGTAACTAAACCAATTCAGCATAGATAGGAGTGCGTATGTATATACTTATATGAGTATATGTATATATGCATATATGAATATGCATACATAGTCTCACATATGAAAACTCATACTTACAGAGATATTTTCCCCAGGATGGATCCATGCACACCAATATGACACTAAGGCACTCCAAAGTGATAAATCAACCTTTCCACAGAGGGATAGAATATGAACAAAGCTAGATTTTTCTCATTTTTATACCAGCATTCCTAAATGTTCATATTAATACTCCTATGAATTAAATGAATATAATTTCAAGTATACTGTAAAGATTTTTAAAACAAAAAAGATTGGGTTTGTTTTTTTCTGTCTTGTTTCTTAAAAGACTGAAGTCTGAATAATATGGTACTGTATTGGAGTACTTATAGACAACTTTTGCCAAGTGCAGATTTATTCATCTGGCATGATAAAGCATTGAAGACACAAATAGAACAGCACAGCATAGCGTAGCATAGCATAGCATAGACTAGACTAGACTAGAATAGGCTATTTTAGTTGGAAGGGACCTACAAAGATTATCTAGTCGAATGGCCTGACCACTTCAGGGCTGACCAAGGTAAAGCATGTTATTAAGGGCATTGTCCAAATGTCTCTTAAACACTAACAGGCAAGGGGCATCAATTACGTCTCTAGGAAGCCTGCTCCAGTGTTTAACCATCCTCTTGGTAAAGAAATGCTTCATAATGTCCAGTCTAAACCTCCACTGGTGCAGTGTTGAACCATTTTTATGTGTCCTATCACTGGATACCAGGGAGAAGCTCCTTCAGTACTCTGGGATGAATCCCATCAGGCCCCATGAACTTGTGAGCATTCAACTGATAGAGCTGGTCCCTATTTCAGTGTACACAGATGGCAGGTCACTGTTCCCACAGTGATGGTCCTGTGACACAGGAGACCGGGCAGCCCAAGGTCTATCAGTATTACTAAAGACTGAGGCAAACCCCACACTGAATGCCTCTGCTTTTTCTTCATTCCTATTAATCAGAAAAACATCTTAAGTATCAGTCCAATGTTTTCTTTAAACCTCCTCTTTCTATTAACATACTTTTAAAAAGCCACCTTGTTATCTGACATAACACTGGCCAGTTTCAACTCTAATTGAGCTTTGGCCTTTCATGTCTTCTCCCTGCATATATGAACAACAGCTCTGTAATCTTCCTGCAAAGCCTGATCTCTCTTCCAGAGATCATACAATTTCTTTTTCCTCTTGAGCTCAATGAGGAGTTACCTGTTCAGCCAAGCTGGTCTTCTACCCCATTTGCTTAACTTATGAAACATTGGAATTGCCTGATCCTGTGCTTCTAAAAGAAGGTTCTTAAAGACTGAGCAGCGCTCATGTACTCCTAAGCCCTCAAAAGCAGATTCCCAGGGCACTCTGCTAAATAGCTCCCTTAATGGATTAAGCTGGCTCTTCTGAAGCTCAAGGTAGCAACTCTGGAATCTCCCCTAAGGAGAAGGACTAATGATCCAGAAATTTATCCTGGTTGCCTATAGAATAACTCATCAGTGCTTACATACTGGCTGGGGGATCGGTAGCACTCAGTACAAAATCTCCTTTGTTTACCACCCCCTAATCCTCACCAGAGGCTCTCAACCTGTGTTCATTTTGTCTGTGATAGAGTTAATTTTCTTCACAGTAGTTAGTATGGGGCCATGGTTTGGATTTGTGCTGAAAACAATGTTGACAATACAGGGATGTTTAAGTTACTGCTGAGCAGTGCTGACACAGAGTCACAGTGATTCTGCTTCTCATATCACTCCTACCAGTGAGTAGTCTGGGGGTGCACAAAACACTGGGAATGGACACAGCTGGGACATCTAATCCCAAGTGACCAAAGGGTTATTCCATACCATATGACATCATGCTCAGCATGTAAGGCTGGAAAAAGAGAAAGAAAGGGGGAAAACATTTAGCATTATGGCATTTATCTTCCCAAGTAACTGTTACACGTGATGGAACCTTGCTTTCCTGGAGATGACCAAAAACCTGCCTGCTGATAGGATGTAGTGAATAAATTTCTTGTTTTGCTTTGGTTGTGCACAAGGCTTTTGCTTTGCCGACTGGACTTTTTTTATCTAAACCCATGAGTTTTCCTCATTTTTATTCTTCTGATTGTCTTCCCTATTCCACTGGTGCAGCTGTGTGGTGCTTAATTACTGACTGGGGCTAAACCATGACAAAAACACATCATCATGGCCTGTAAGGGCTGTACAGTCAAAACTCTTCCTTATGTATAGTGTGTCACCTCTGCCTTGCCTGCCCTGCCTATCCCTTCTGACATCCTGTCTGGAGAAATAAGGCCATGTTTTTGCTTTGTTAAGGTAGACTGGCTATTCTGTCTGTTGCCTATTCCATCTTGCTGACTTTAGTCTTGGTAGTCTAATTACATTAATATTTAAAGTTTCAGATTCTGTGATATGCAGAAATCCAGATGGTCTTTAGTGTCCTTAAATCAAAGTAGATAATAATTTACAAGGTTACTTACCAGATCTGTACAAACTCAAATTAATGTGCTAGTTATAAGGACTTACTTAGTTCTATTCCCCCAAGTTTGGTATGCAAGCTTGTGAGAATGACACTGCAAATGTTTTTATTTAGTGTTTACTGTATAACAATGACACTATGTGGTCCCAAAGCACTTTGTTATAACAAGTACACAAATGCTTTCAAGTTTTTTTTATTTCTGCAATTGGCACAACCCCTCATAGAGTCTATGAGTGATTTTTATGCTGGGAATCTGTATTTAAGCTTTCTGTATTTAATCTTTTTTATTGAGAAAACCTTAATTTAGAATTTATATGTGAAAGTTTCAGTCTTTTTTTTTTAATCTTTACTATTTACAAGTGATGTTGCTTTCCAAGGTCACACAAATACAAGTTTATGTTATGTTATAAACACACACTGAAGACATTAGTTTTAATGTTTCTCAAAGAAAATATTTTTTAATTCTACTGTCTATCTTACTGTGGAATTCAACCACACCTGAGAAAGTGAACTGAATGTATGCTTCAGAGTCCTAAATAAATGTAATTGGAGAAAAAAAACCCCAACATCTAAACTATAACTAAATGGTAAGAAGTTTAATATTACCTTTCAGTAACAGTGTTCTTAAATGTTTTACAAATATTAATGGCGTATCAATATTTTCAATTACCTACTGGATTGTATAGTACCTTTTTTTTAGCTGTTGTAAAGTCCAGTTGAAAGACAGCAACATTTTTGAAAGAAATGAACTATTTTCTAGTCTTTATATTTTGAAGCTCTGATAGTCTTACCATCTTGTTTTACAGCAATTATTTCTCTCTATAACAAGGTGAAAAGACTCAGGGACACAGTGGTTTACCAGTTATAAAAAAAAACCTCAGGGACACTGTAGTGTCCTAGCCATAAAACCACCACTAAATCAGAACACATTACAGTGTCATTCTCAGAAGTCTGCAGACAGAACTTGAAAGGACAGAAATAAACTTTATATTTAGTCCCAGTGTTCTGAACCATTAAACTCATGGGCAAGTTCTCTTATTTTCCCTCTCAAATGTCTGTTTATCTCTAGTTGAGACACAAGTTTATTGTTATCTTTTTTATTGCTTCCTTTGTCCTCATTTCAAATAAGATATCATTGTCAAAAAGCAAAGGATGTTGAAATAAAAATGAAAAAACCCACATTGTTGCAGGACAAAATATAGCTAGCACATCTACCTATAGTGATCAACTATTCATCAAAGTTTATTAAGTTTTCTATCCAGATTATAAACTCTGGTTTAACAAATTAGATTTCAGCCAGTATTTGTCAATCCCACTCAATACCCAGGGAGTGCAGCTGTGGTATATATATAAGCTGGTGACTGTGGTGAATGTTATACAGTTACCTATTTAGAAGTATCACATCAGGGCACTTTTGCATGCACCAACAGACTGAAAAAGATACTTCGCAGTACACAATTTTAGGGTAAATAAGAAAATTCTGACTCAAAGACCAAAAGTTAAAGCTTATGCTAACAACCTTAGCAAGTTTTTCTGATCAATGTCTGAAGCAGAGAGCACAGATTTGAAAGCCTTACCTTTGTCCAACGCCAGCCTTTTCTTGTCTGTTAATACAATGAGCAGCCCTTGCAAAGTATTTGCTACTCAGGACTTCCTTGGCCATAGGTTTGCTTGGGTTCACATGGCCAGAAAGCGTCCACAAAGTTCTCACAGCTCTTAAGCGAGGGTGTCCCCAGTCTCTTAAGTAGCTCCTCTAGAAAGGACTAGGATTTTTTTTATTTTTCTTTAATTGCTAATAAGATAAAATTATCATAAGCTTATTGTTAAAACTAACAAAGGGAGAAGCACACTATGTATTGACATGGGAAAATATTGTAGTATGAAAATTTTACCAGTGCTTTTCAGGAGACATTTTCTGTTTTATTTATTCTGACTTTTAAGCAAGTATGAAAGCTTGGGTACAAACAGGCTTATCACAGATGCCAGGAGAAACCATCTGTTTTCAGAAATATCATTTGAACCACATGACAAAAGCGTATCATCTGCATATATTTGAGGCCCCTAAATTGTAAAATAATTATAGAGTTTAACGTTAATTTGTACCTTTTTCATTAAGTTGATTGTGACTTTGTGGTTTCCTTGATTCTTCTGGACGAATCTCATCTTACATTTAAAAGCTGCCTATGTGAAATTTACACATTTTAGATTCACCCTACCTTGTGCTCTCTCTATAAAAAGACAGAAGACACGTTAACAAAATCTAAAATGATTACTTGACTGAAATGAGCAGTCAGTAAAAATAATTGCCTGATATGAAACCGTTACACGGACTTGTCAAATGTTTATTCAGTCGCTGAGATGGTGGATAATAGGAATGTATCATAGAAATACTGTGAACACAGACAGTCACAACAAAACAGATTGTGGGTTCAAAGAGCTGACCCAGATGAAAAGTCTAGCTTACTTTTAAAAACTACGTGACTAGATGATTGGACTAATAGGTCAGAAATGTTAAGATAATATAAGAATAATATTAAGATAATATAATTAATAATAAGATCAGAAGTATTATAAAATACTTAAATTATATGTGAAGTTTTTACTGCAAGATTTCAAAGAGGCTGTAGTAGTATATTATATCGCATATAACACCCCTTATATCATGCTGAGAATTAGCTGCTCCATGAACTGCTGTAATGTAGATATCGATCACAGAGGTCAGTTCCTTACCACTATAGGAAAAATGCGTGCCTTCTTATAAACTTCTTGAACTTCCTCTTCAGCAGGGCTCTGACCACACGGGAAAACACGTTAGTGTGGTGTACCTTTCTTCAGCATGTATTTTTAATAAGCACAGTAACATCTAATGGCAATCAGTTAGGATTACACCCAACCTACGTGGCCCATGTCTACAGCAACACACTTGAGACAGGTGAAGTGTGTAATGAAGTCTTTCCCTCCCCTAACATTTCTGATCTAACACTTGAACTTCAGACATCGTTGGAGCTCCAGTTCTTTTGCTCCATCTTACTTATTCCTTCAATCTTAAGGTTTTCACACATTTGTACTGCTGACCGACCCGAATACGCTGCAGGCCATGTGATCAGTTTGTCAGATTTCTGTGGCTAGCATAGAGACTTCCAGGCTTTTTCTTCTTGGGTTGAGAGTTGCTGGAGAGTATTGTCTTTATCATCAGTTGAGTGTGCTAGAAATGCCTTGCCAAAGAAAAAGCAATGTTTTTTGCTATGACCTACACATGGATGACTTCAGTATCATTCACTCTGGAAACCCATTCTTATATAGACAGTTGAGTATGTTAATCTCATTCATGAGCTTTGGGCACTGTTTTCATGCTATAAATATCAAATAATTATAAATATATCAATTTAAAATGCATTAATTTCCCCACTTCATATAATTATTAATTATTTTTCTGTATTCTACCTATATTTTTTTCTTTGTCAGACTGCATCATTTATAATTATGACAGCATTTGCGCATCAAAAAAAGCATTTTGCTTTTCAAATAGAGGAGATGATTCTTTGGAATCTGCAACTATTAATTTGGGTAATTTGTAAGAGTGCTAATGGATACTGTTAAGTTGAGGCCTAAATATTAGATCATCGAAACCAAAGATTTTTTGAAACACAATAAAAATAGAAATCATTCCCTATGCTCACATAACTACCATTTTGCAGATAATTCCAATATGCTTGTACTGAATAAAATTTGGGATGCAGTTTAAAAAAACAGTGTCAGAGAAATCTTTACATCTGCTTAATGACTGCTCACAAAACTGTGTGTCCACTTGGACTGGTGTGTTTCCCTTTAGTCTTCACACTTAAACATGTTCTATAGCTTTGTGCCCTGTGAATGTCCCCTGACTTCTGTGTCTCTTTCTGATAGCAGAACTTTTTTTTGAAAATCTGTTTAGTTTTTTAGATAGGATATCCTAAAGCCTTTATAAAAATCTTGTCCTGGGTAAGGCAATCTTATGAGCATTAGAATCATGCTGACCTTATTATGGCTTAAAATGGCTGGCAAGAGCAGTCCACAGTGGAATATCATCAAATCGATTCAGGTTCTGTTATGTCTTTGTAACGGCTTTCTGACTACATTTAAGGATTTATTGTTTTCAAGACTGATGAGCGCAGCCAAAATCCAATTTCCATCCATGGGTTAAACAAAGTCTAATTAAAATTGCTTATCGCTGATGGTATTTTTATGTTGAAAGTATGTAATACTTACCAGATTGTGTATAACTTTTGAGGTTCTCGCTGGGTGTTAGTATAATGCTAACTTAAATGGTTAGGCTGTTAATCACTAGACGTGACAAACAGTATTTAAATTTCTTAGTGTATTATCAGTTCTAGGTCCCAATATTTTATTTTGTAGTTTTGTCTACATTTAGTTAACTCCTCTCTGAGTAAAGAAATATTCCACCACTTCCTTAAGTGTACTAGAGTCTTGCAAGAGTACATGAATGTGTAACTGAAAGAAAACCTTCACTTCTTTCAGCAGAATGGTTGATGAGGATGCAGAGCTTTGTATAAGCACTGAATATATTGCTTTGGTGTTTTTGGTTTTGTTGTTGGGTTTTTTTTTTTTTTTTCTCTTGTGGGGTGTATGTGTTGGATATTTATTTGATTTTCAGCTGTTTACTAACACTGATGACACTGAGAGTTGTTGATGCTCAGCATTTGTGAAAACCAGGTCAGGCATATTCAAATATTTAAATGTGGATTTAGGTGTCTAATGCTGACTGTAAATTGACTCTTGAAATTTCCTTCCTGATTTCTTTAAATCACAAAACTCTTAAGAGGGAAAAAAAAAGAATAATTTTGATAGCTCAGTAAAGGACAAGGGAAGGTTGCCACCAGCATACAACCTTGCTGAGAGCTTAATACCTATATTTTCTTTTTTGACACCACAGATGGTAGACCTAACCTTTTCTATATTTTCCAGTGCCCTAACTTTGATACAGGTTAAAGCAAATCACCAGTGCTCTGAAATTTGAGGCCTTCATTCCAGATGCATATGAGGAATCTGTAACTTCAGTCTTTATCTCAGATGAATGCTTGGTAGTGTGGTAGTTAAAATAAGTAGAAATGTTTCCATTGGGCTCACTGAAAAAAAGAGCTAAGTCTTTTAACATTTTGGCACCAATCTGTTAAGAAACACTTTTTTCTTTACTCTGTCCTTAGAGCAAAAATGTGTTTTGAAATCATGAGCAAATCCATATTCATTCAGACCAAGGAAATAGGGAATGAGTGCTTCATCTGTGATCTCATTGATTGAGAATGGAAGAGCCAGCTGGGTTAGCTATGTAATTGATTGGAACATTGCAAGTTACATTTTGTTATGTAGGTCAGCAGAGACTGGAGTGTTATCACTCGTTTTGTTTGCTTAGGCATAATATACCCTCTAAGTGACATCGAGTAGTGGAAAGGGTCTGTAGGACTCAAACCCATTTATAGAGTCTATTCTTGTGCAAGATAACAGTAGCTCCAATCACCAGCCTGCCCAGGCCACCACTATTAATTAATACTGCTGACCTTGCTGTTGGGTATTTTGTCTTCCCATGCTTGTTGGTATTAAATGCAAACTCCTCAAAACCTCATAGTCGTTTTGAGTGTGGATCTTTATATTCAACATATGCACTGTGTCATTGCTACACAGCCTGCCTAAAGAAAATGAAAACAGGAAAATCAGTGGATGAAACAAAATAAAAAACAGTGCTGCTGAATTCTTTATTAAGACCTGGCTCAATGTGCCACAGATAAAACTTTTTTCACTCTAGTTTTTTGAAAGTATCTTGGTAACTTTTGACTAAAGAACACTGCTTGAATTACTGAAAGATATACAGTATGTCCTAAGGTTTTATCCAATAATTGTTTGCTGTTATACATCAAGGAGAATGTATTACAAAGTAGAGGAAGGCTGTCTGCACACTATCCTATGGCTTGGACATTTAAAGCAGGATTATGTCAATCCTGATGGCCAAGCTGGACTTTACAAAAGAAGACATAAACTGGCTAATGCTTGTCAGAGCTTACTCTGTTAAATATAGTTTCTGGAAGCTATCACACTTTATATCACACACCCTGTGTATCCCTTTGCTGTTCCTGCAGTGCCTCATTTAATGACAATGGTATTGAACTTGATTAATGCACAGTTTTTGTATCAGTCACTTGAGTACAGAGGGGCTAGTGATCTGCAATGTACTCTTGTAGTTTGTTACTCAGGGAGTTGTTTAGTAAAGTGTAGAGGGTGGATGCCAACTGGCCATCTCTTCTTGCAAGTTTGCCCCAGCACTGTGTCATATATGTCTATAGTTAAATCACTAATAATTGTACAGTGCTGAATATCAGTTTTATTAATTATTATGAATTATTATTAATTTAGGCTATCCAATATCGATAATATTAAACAAAGGCATGCCTATACTATAAGTTAAAGAAAACTAGCAAGAAGAAATAAAATCACCATGTTAAAGTGGGTGGATGGGTAGGTTAGCATCCAATCCTTATGACAGAATGCTTTCTAAACCTTGGAAAAAGGTTAGATTTTATGCATGTTTTCCCTTGCTTTGTTTTCTGAGTGAAACTCCCACTTGGAGGGCTGACTATCCGAATTCGAGGCCAGCTACTGTCTCTGCAGTCATATGGAGTTCATAAGAAATTCAAATACAGATTCTCTTCTAGACCTACATTCCTGGGCGTGGGAGTAAACAAGATTGCTGATGACAGGCTTTGGTAGTTTTTTGGAATTTAGCCAAAAGCCAGCTCTGGAGTCTTAGAATCCCTGCAGAACCACCATCTCCAGTTTCCTCAGTAATATAGCACTCATGCCTCTCCAAGGAGTGCAGTATGTATCTCTCGATTATGCAATAGTTCTGATATACGAGTACCAGAGTGAGGGAAGTTGGCTGCTTCTCCAATACAAACTTTCTATCTGCTTCACTTTGCTGATGTTTAAGTGGAGCAGATTGGTATTCTTAGTCTGAATGTTTAAATGAAGCCATTCCATTACAGTCTTCTCCCTTTCTAATGTACGATTCTAGTAGCTCCACACTGTCAAGAAAATATCATTAACTGGTTTAGACCCTACACTATGGTAAGTTTCTTTTTTTTTATCTTCTTCTTTTCATCTAGAGAGATACTCTCTCTCTGTCCTCTCTCCCCTTCCCCCTTCTCCCCTTTTCTCTCTCCCCTCTCCCCTCCTCCTCCCTCATTCCTTCCTCCCCACTCCCCAGTAATACTAAATGAGTTGATCTTTTTGCAAGTATAAAGATTAAACAAACCTTTGATGAGTCATTTTTTCATTATCATTAAGACGAGCCTTTGATCTTAGCCAACGTGTGATGTCTCAAGAGTTGCTCCTTGTGTTCCACAGATACACTCCACCCATTTCTTGAGAAACTGCATTACCTCCTATGTGAAGCCAGTTTTAATATGGCCAGTGTATGAAATTATGGACAGAATATACATAGGCAGCTCAGAAAGACAGTGAAATAGTGGGAGACAATTAAGTAATAGCACGGTTTGTCAGGTGTGTAAATTATTATAAAACATAGATCTCATGCAGTGTGTATTCTGCAAGAGAAAAATTATTCCAATACCATTATATGGATATATGAGTGCCAGAGACCTCCTGGGTCACCAAGTCCTGTCCCCTGTTAGCAAAGACAATTATTTCATGCAATCTTTTCTGCCAACCTCATAAAAAATGATGTTTTATAGATAAGTACAATGACTGTAAGGTGTAGAAGAAACAAGTAAAATCCAAGTAATATATAGTTTACTACTCCAACGCATTTGCTCACATACCAGGTTTTAGAGAGACTGGTGAAAGGAGGTTACAGAAATTATGACTGGAACAGCAGCTTTACAAACCAGGTATTGTACAGCTGTGCATGAAACACTTTCAAACTTTTTTAATAATATATTCCCTCAGGGAGAAAAAATTTCAAAGTCAAATATGAAGTTTAATGTTGCATAAGTACCAATGAATTTGATGTGAGTGGAGATATGATGCATAAAGTTTTGAAAATACACCTGTTCAAATTAATTATAGATGCTCCTTTTGCTTATTTTAATCTTTATATCAGACATCATGCTCATAAGCATGTTTCCCTTGTTTTAAACAAAAGCTGCCTTTGTTACTCAGTTATAAGAATTAAAATTCTCCAAAATTTTTATTTCATAATGATCTTTCCTTTCTAGTTTTGGCATCACTGTGTACACTATCTCCTTTATAATTAAAATATAAAACCAGAAAAGGACTTGTGAAGAAAGCAAACAAACCTATTTTGCTTGTTAAAGTTTGCTTTCTGGAATGATCATCAACAAACAGAATCCTAAAAATTGTGTTGCCACCGTTTCATTCTATTATCTTAAGTATGTTCTGCACTAAGCACAGCAAAACTGAGTAAAGGACCAGAGAGATCATGAAGGAGACAGATAACATAATAACTTTAAAAATTAATAGCATGAAATTTTAATTAACTTCCTTTTTACTTTATTTGTTTTTATAATGAGATCTTACTTTTATTCACTGCAAGGTACACATATTCCACACTGGAAACTTTGGAATTAGTGTTTTAATAAAATACAGCTGTTATTACAACTATTTTGCTTCTGCTTTTAGATAGTGTAAGGAGTGGAGTACAGAAAGTATGTTTGTTCATAAACACCCACATTATAGACACCTAAAGCTGGGTAAGACAAATTCCATTACTTGTGTTGTGGTTGGAGTGGGGGTTCTCCTCACTTCTTTGTTTTCTGGTTGCTATCAAATGATGTAAATTACTGTTCAAATTCACAGTGTTTATTCCAGTTTGTCTGAATGTCTGATGTCACATCGAGGATGCCAGAAGGGAAATATGGAAACCATGTATTTGATGACTGAGTATATGAGGCTTAGTACATGGAAAGGTTTGTGTTTCCCTCTTCCTCCACGCATTGCAGAGAATTTGCACTTCCTATTTCTTGAAAAAAATAGGCAAAATATTCTCAATTTACAGTCGGATCAAGCAGGAACAGATATTTTTAACTAAGTATCTATCATTCATATTGTCCATCTAATTAAAAAGTTCAGCACAATTCTCTAGTACATTATAGAAAGAAAGCCTATGTCCTGGGTTGTTGAACTTGAGTTGGCATTGGAAAGATGTTATTGCCAAAGTGACATCCTAATCTAAGAACTGTGTTTCTAATATTCCTTCTGGATACTGCATAGAAACTAGTAAGCCTAGAAGGCAATTGTGAATTAGAAAAAAAAAGTGTCATCGCTTTTTTCCTACTTTCAGAATTTACTTAATGGTTTATTGCATCAAGTCAGTTTTATAGTGTAAAAATATTTGAATATTTCTTATTCAAATCAACCACAGATTTCCTTTTAAAACCTAACTTATGCATCACATGTTCTCATTTTTATCATCCATGATATACAATGCAATTCAAATGTTTTATTTATGATTCTCTTTCCTTCTTTCCTCTTGCAAATTTCTCCTTAGTGCAGTGTGTTTTACTCAAGTTCTGAGGTTGACACAGGAGTAGTATCTACAGCTGGTAGGAAGAGTGACAGTTTTAATACAGACTAGTATTTGATTAGCATGCAGTATAGCTCCAGTCTTACACTGTAGTGCTTGAGTTGCATAATGCAAAGCCTAAACTTTTGCCAACTGAGCTTTATAGCATGTAATTTTTATTATACATATAGTTGCAGTATTTTGAAGAGCCATGAAGACCCATGCATTGAAACTGTATTTATAAAAGAGCCAGAAAATAAATATCAGTAAGCCTGATGAGAAACAATATGAAGATATGGACAGCCATATATGACTTATTGGACTATCAACAGTATTATCAGTAGGGAGATACTATAAATGTGGTTTTTATTTTTTGGATTTTTTTTTTTCATACTTGCATATTTACTTGACTAAAGACTATCATAAACAAACAAACAAAAAGATTACTTTCACAGCCCTATTGTTTTCTACTGTGTGTTTCTTAATAAAATACAAAGAACGTGAGAAAACTGGTCTGCATGAAGATTTCTTACTAGTTTTTGAAATCCACACTTAACAGTGTAAAACAAGTGATGTGGAAAAGAGATCTGTCTGCATGTCTGACATGCCTGTAGCAATTAGTTCCCAAGTAATGTAAAAAGTTCAACTCCAGCAGAAGAATTTTAATTTTATTTCAACCATTCTTTTCAAGGGTAACATGTCAAAGCTTAGCACTTTGCTCTGGATTCAGTTCAGTTGGCTCACAGCCACCTAAAGTCCAGCTTTCCAAACAGTTGTGATCTAATGCATGAGAATGAGTTATGCAGTTCAAGATGAAATAAAATCTATAACCCTACCACTAGACAGAATTTTGATTTAGTCAATATGTTGAAATATATTATTTATCCTGAAAACTGTGTGAGCAAAGAAATAGCCCAGGTTTCCTAGTTAATAATATGCAAGATGGATTGTTTCAAACACAATTTATTCACCTGTCCAATAAAATTGTTTCAGTCATCCTTTTATGAGAATTTTCTATAAAATTCAACTCACAGTAATATCTTAAAAATAAAAGAAATTTTTCATGTTTTGTTCAGTATTTTGTTATGCTTCAGGATATGTAAATATTTAAAGACTGTTCACTAAAGTTACTCAGAAAATTACACATAATCTAAGAAATATTCATATTTGGAAACGTGCATTATTGCAAGAGATTCTATCGATGTATTTGTGACTGAATTTTATGTTAAGAAGTGAGGCAACACATCCAAAGTATTTATTATAGATGTCAATGAGTAAGTATATAAAGAAACTTTGTGGACTCTCCCATTTGTGGAGAATCAAAAAATAAAGAAATATATGAAAATACAGGATCAAGTCAATAGAACAAAGATCTAAGTTCACATGCAAAAAACTATTATAACAGTTCTTCCTGGAAATCATACAGCAAGTGCTTTATTTTCTTTCTCTAACATAGACTATTTCTGAAGTGCTGAAGCCAGTTTCTTCACTTAGTCTTTAAAGAAAACCCCATTTTTACTCAGAAATGTATGTTTATCCACAGCACATTTCCTTGAAAAGTATTGTCTAGAAGAGAAGATAAAGAGGAGAAACAAGAAAAGAGAAAAAAGATAATACTTTTCTTCCTTTATTATTTCTAACATACCATTGATTATCAGTTTTTACCCTCAGACTGTTCTCATGTAATTACTTGTACAATCGGTGTTGAAGAGAAATCCAAGGTGGCCTTACACCACTTTACAGCCATGAAAAGTCCTCTTAGCTGTAGGACCAGTGTACAAAAAGGAGTACATGACCAAATATATCTCAATTAATTACCTTGGCCTTTCTTTCAATTGCTGATTTTAATAGTAAAATACCCCTGTCAGAACTGAAGTGTCCATAGTCATGCCACAATAATTCTGACTTTGCCGCCATACTGACACCATAGATGCATTAAATACTTTGCTACTGCACTCTTTGCTCTATCTTCTGTTAAAATTCATCTGCAATTTTCCTAGAATCTAAGGTTTCAGCACCTGGCCACCACTGCTACACAGGCCACCTGTTGCAATTAAGCAGAGGAAAGGTCTGTATCAGGGCACTAAAATGCGTGTCCAAGCACATTGTCTAGACTTGGATTGGGAGTTGAAAACGTTAGGAATTCTGAAGATTTTAATATATCTGCACATCTCCTTGAAATGCTCTCTGAAGGGATCTAAAACTCCTAAACTTAAAAGTGAGGGGGAAGCTATCAAAGAACAGGCAATACAATGACAGCAAGATAAATAATGAAACAAAATACTGCATATTAATCACATTTTTGGGTTATGTTCACAGCAGAGCAATGACTATTTTTCATTCTTAAACATAGCAAGTAGGAGGCAGTGTCACTTCTTCAGCATTTGTGGTCATTTCCATTCTTTGTAATATTTTTAAATTTCAGGAAGAAGAAATTTCTCTTACCATAGGTTTGATACTTGGGAAGGATTTCCCTGAACATATTTGAGGGAATGATTAAGGTTTGTGCACTATTTTTTTCCAGCATGCTACATTTTATACATATACATACCTAAAGGTTAAACTTTGAGTTTTTAAAATCTATTTAATTTTAAGATTACATTTTAAAATACTATTTTATTAAAAATACATATCCAAAATTCTTTTTCAAGAGTAAAATATCCAATAGTGAAATGATTTTAAATTATTTATTTTTAAGTTACTGGAAAAAAATGCGGAAAAATAGATATCAGGCTAAGTATGATATGAATACATATATTCCTTTTTCTTTTTTTCTTTAATTTTGCCAATGAAAGAAAGTTTTTTAAAAACTCTATTCTTTTTTCTAATGTGAGTGTACCACACAAGTCATTCTCCTGTCTGACAATAATGGAATTGTGGTATCTAGTACAGAATTATTGCATACACTGATAAATAGCTATGAAGCAGTCCAATCTTCCCTGCTATTTTTCAAAATTTCCAGATGTGTCAAACATGCTGCCTGCATTCTTATCTGCTCTACTGTTAAACTATGGGTCAGTTGGTGTGTGCGCTGTATTCATTTGTCCAGAATTTCTAGGTGGGTAAAATTCACTGATCACCCATTACGCTGTATTGGTATACCAGATGTGTTATTAGTGCCTTGCCATCTTTTGCACTTGAACAGAACCTGTCCATTTCACTGTCAAACTTGCCTTACAAACAGCTTATCCCCGGAGCACAAAAGGGAGGGAACATAACAAGAATTTTTAAGAGATGAGGTAATTCAGTTCAGTTTCATCATAGGCATTAGCGTTCACATGGTAAAATATCACTAAGGTCAATAGAGTTAAAACCTTTGTGTTTGCTGAAGAATTCTCCATCTTATTCCTACAGCTGTGGTAAAGTTGTGCTGATCCAAACTGTTTTACATGCCAAGCTGCAGTACATTCTACCACCATGTTGTTGTCTGAACACTTGCAAAATTTCTCTGAGCCAGACTTTCCTCATGCAATTTCAAGCTTAATTTAACTCATTTTACAAACAGACATAATAGAAGAATGCCATATCCCATAGCAAACAGAGCTGTGCACAAGTGGTGAGACTGTGTTTATCTACGTAAATTCACTGTGGCTCTGTGGCCCCTACTTTAAATACAAATTATTCCAGACAGTTGTAATTAGGTCATGGATGGTGAGCTGTATTTTAAATTTTTGTTTTCCTTCTTCTCACACCTGGTAAGGCAACATCAACACTAACCAGTGGACCTTGCATTTCTGCACTATATTTAACCATGCTACTCTTGTTGCAATAGTTAATTCTGATTTGCTTCCTCAGCTCTCCCCAGTCAGTATTTACCTACAGCTTTCCCCTGGAGGCAGACGTTAAACCATGTTCAAAGTAACAATTGTGTAGAAAACAGCCTGTTTGCAATGTATATTAATGCATCATTGCTGCAAGTCTCACTTGGTGTTGGTGGGTGGGTTCATCAAAAATTGTTTTTGCAATGAACTTGAGAAAAGTTCCCTGAAGCTGAGCTTAAAGATGCTACTCTGTAGATACTACTACTACATCTCAGATACTGTCTGGTTGCTGGTTTGTCCCCTTTCAGACAGAATATAAGAAAATCTCTTTATACTTAGACTGTAGATTTATATTCCATAATTGGATTTATAATTGTCCACTGATTTTCTTTTCTTTCTTTCCAAACTACCAGCACTTACGTGTCAGGAGACAAAAATAATGAGAAGCAATCGATAATAATGTAGAGCACACCTGGAGTTGTAAATTAAAACTAGTTACGTAAATTAAGCTTATTACAGAATTATTTCTGTTCTAATGCACTGTGGAATCAGAAATGCCAAGTTTTGTAACAACCCTCCTACTGGTTCACCTTTCCTTTCTGAAATAATACATTTATTTCAGACCAGAGGTAAATTCTCTGATCCATCTCCACCCCGACTTTGGAACCTTCCAGAATCTCAAAGCAATTAATACATAGATATCTTCATTTATTTATTTACTGATATCTCAAACTCACACTTCTATTTAAGGCTAAGAATATAAACTATAACACTTGACTTTTCCAGGCACAAGTGAGAAATATTTCCTATATGTGTTCATAAGTTGAGAAATGGACATAAGAATGGAAATGGCAGAGGACACTGAAATTGGCAGGATAAAGAAGCTGTGTCTCAGCTAGGCTCTTTCTGTCTTGTTTCAGGTATGGAACAAAAAGGTAACTTACTACATTACAAAAATTATGTTTACTGCTCTGTGTTCTCATCTTTATCTACTTCCCATAACTTTTTTATTCTTCTTAAAAGAGCACCTTAAGGTGCTGCTGATTTCATATATCTTCTCCATGAGTTAACATTAGGTTTCTCCATTTGCATCTGAATTGGTGGGTATGTATATTTAAAAATACTGTGCACTGAAAAAGTTCCATCTGAGCATATTTTCCTCCCGGTTATACTCTGCCTTTCTGGTGCCTCATCAGCTTGTTGTAAAAGCAATTAGACAGATCTTACTGAGCATAGACACTATGGTGTCTTTACATTTCTCTCTGCATGCCCTGTTTGCAGAATCAGTTGACTTTTTAGGGAACGTGCATAGTCTATGCAGAAGGCTGGAACATTGTTTTAAAAGTACTGATTTTCATAGTTTCCAAAAGTACATGACCCTGTTTCCTTTGGAAGATAAGTAATATAGAAGACATATGAAGATGAAGTGGAAGGATACACTTAAGGGATGGGAAAAGGAAGTGCACATCGTGATGGAATGTTTTCACCACTTCATAGGTTAACATGGTTTCTACTGACAGGTTACTGTTTTGAAATGCTTTTAGTCAAGAGTCCTATGAAAGAATTTGGCTTCATTTACATCCCTAGTCAGTAGGCTGGTTTTATTCCAATCATATAATTGGAAACAATTAAGTATTGCTTTGGCAATGCATGAATCCAACAATGGGATATAGTACAATTCTCCTCCTAAGCAGAATTTTCACATTAAAAAAAAAATTAATGGAATTTTCTGACTTCTTGGGGGGGAAAAAACAAAAAAAATCAGTCCTTCTACCTCAGAAACCTTAAATTAGGTTAATATTTAACTAGTATAACTTGAGCACCCTGGACCTGACTGCTAAAACTTAGAAAAACAATCTGTATGTTCTTCCTTGGAACTTCACGACTTCACAATTATCATAAGAATAACAAAAGAATACCCATTGAAAATGATGAAAACATTTAGTCTAACAAAATAATGATCTTGAACTTCTTGAGAAAGAAGGCTTGATTAGCTCCTCTTCAGATTAGGTGAATCAGATAGTGTTTAATACCTGTAATTCTATGCAGTAGGCAATATTACTAGTTTCAATAATATGAACATGAGAAAGAGTTGGATTGTCATTCTCGCTTTTCTTATGAGGTCAGTGTCTGACTCTTGACTGGTGATGAATGAAATTGAAAATACTGTAAAATCAATTGTTGAGATATTCAATAATATTATGCAAATTAATTGAACCTGAAATGTTTGACTGGAAAGTCAGTTTCATGAGATCTTGAATAAAGATCTTCAGTTTTCACAGTATTTGTATCTCTTCAATATTTGCATATTTTTTCTTATCATATCAACAAATACCAAGAGTTTATGCACTAAATCAAAGAATAACAAGGGAATGTTAAAAAAAAGGAAAATAATAAAAAAGAAATAATAAATATAGTTACCACTTACAGATCCTTGATATAAAACATTACCGTATATGTTATATGCAAGTGTATAAATAATTGGCATTGGTGATCTTATTTTTTATAAGGATTAATTTTCTCATTCTTAGATACCACCTATACTCATTCTTGTTTCTGTGGAAGTATTATTTTTAGTTTTACAGCTTGGTGCCTTTTTAAAAACACACTTTCACATCTTTCTGTATCTTTTTAGCAGAGATTTTCATGTCCAAGTATCTTCAACAGATTTTTGTCAAAACAAAAATCTACCTTAGAAGAGACTTTTCCTTGTACTTCATGCTATTTTTATTTAGTTTACACTGTGTAACTTTGTCTTCAATAGGGAGTGGCTGTGATGTATGAAAAGTAGGGAAAGAGGAATTTTCAAGTAAATGGGACAGCCTAGGATAAACTTGAAGGCAGGAAAAGGGAAAAAAATATGTAATCTATAAAACAGGAGGGAAGAAAGCACAAACAACATAAGGGAGATTTTGAAGAGATATAAATTTGAATTTGTAGTGTCTTTCTAGTTTCCATGGAGAAAACTTGCAAATGTCACAAATTGTGAATTGTGCTTTTACTGTGGGATTATGCAGAAGGTTAATGTGATTAATAAGAGAGAAGCAATGTGATTTTTTTAAATTACTAAAGAAAATGAAGATAATTACTTGTTAGGAAAAGGGAGGCAATGAGAGTATTGCTTACATAATTTGAAATGCTCAGCATGTTTTAATTTCATTGCAAATTGAGAACGAAACAGACTTCCATGCTCCGTGGCATTTTCATGTTTAAATTAAAACACTTCCAGAAAAAAAGTGTTACTCTCTCAAATAAATTGTTTTTCTCTAAAATAAATTTTCTTTATAGATTTTAAAATCTGAAAAAATATCCAAAACAATAAGGCCAGCTATGGACCCCACAAATAGGCAAAACTGAATTACAGGATATATCTTTGAAAATTATCTGTGATCTTGATAGACTTCTCTGAGTGTTAGATGACCTGTAGCCCTAAGAAATTATTTGTGAAGAAAAGGATATTGCATTTGTGAACAATAATTTTAAACTTTTTCATTATTCTTAATTTTTTTTTTTTTTTTGCTAGAAGGTCAGCTTCACTGTGTAGGCATACTCTTTTATTTAGAGTTCTTTTTGTTACCTTGGATTTAATAAAAATATAACATACCTATGTAGAGATTACACGAACATGTATGAAAATCCATAGTGGAACCCAGCCTGAGCTCAGTAAATTTCCTTGTCATTCCTTATGAATGGGCTCCCTTAACTGTACACTCCCCTAAGTTTTGTTATTCCAATTTAGGGTCTGTCCTATACTGTATACTTATAAACTAATATTGATTCCCATGGCCTTCTTATAGAGCTAAAAAGTTTTCGTATGACCTAGCTACTGTCAAAACAACAGGAAATAAACCAGACTGTTTAGGATGATCTTTGTAAGACCAGTCACTCCAATTAATAATTCAGGATCTTCACATATTTTCTCAGTATGGATCTGAAAAAAAAAATTACAAATCTCAGTGCAACAGCCTGTGGGACTCTGCTAATGGCAGTAGTTCTCTACCACAAGAAAGAATTTTGTGTGTAAGATTCCTGAATTAGAGTGAAGGAATGAACAGAAGGAGGGAGAGGAGATAGTGGTAGCAGAAAGTATGATCTTCTTTGGAGAAAAGACTGGTAATAAAAAGTATATTCAGCATAATGAAT
This sequence comes from Rhynochetos jubatus, assembly GCA_027574665.1. Taxonomy (NCBI): domain Eukaryota; kingdom Metazoa; phylum Chordata; class Aves; order Eurypygiformes; family Rhynochetidae; genus Rhynochetos; species Rhynochetos jubatus. Next base: position 127,342,351 of record CM050648.1, read on the forward strand.
CTAAAAGGCAAAGAATCAAATAACATCAGACTCTACAAAACAGGTTATAGAAAATAGAAATTTTCATATGTAGGATTTAGAGTTCAGACTGATGCAATATATAAAACTGCCTCACAGAAAAGTGTGGAGATTTATAAAGGAATCGTTTTGCTAACAAGGGAAAAACCTACAAATACGTATTTTTTTAGAAAGTATGGAGACCAGTCAGGGCCCTGCAAGCAGCTAAAAAGACAAAAAGGAGATTGCCCAAGAGGCAGAAGGTGAGTGATCAGAAAATACCTGTGTCCCTGCTATGACACTTGCTTAAGCAGTGTCCTCCAAAGTGATCACTGCTGCTCAGGCAACTTTTGAGGTGTGTGAGCAGCAGCCACAGGTGGTTGCCACCCCAATTTTTGCTGCCTCCCCTGCAGTAGGAACTTCCTCTCCCAGGGCTCTCCCTTGGATCACTTTCCCCACTATCTATTGCCTGTGGGTCTATTCTAGGGGCAAGGGTTTCTGCAAATAAAACATTCACATGATTTACAGTGGGGTTTTTGTTTGTTGGGTTGTTGTTTTTTTGTTGTTGTTGTTTCTTTCTTTCTTTCTTTGGGTTTTTTAAATCTAGTTTTTAATTCCATGTATTTTAAGAAGTTTGCTTATCCCCATGTACTGCACTGTTAAAATTATATATGTTGAATGCCTTCTTTCAAAGGGAGGAAAATGCATCTGGCTTGTGAAATTATATGCTAAGCAACCATGAGTGTACTGTACCCAGATTTAGTTTAAGAGCAGAAGAATTCCAGAAAACCAGTTTCAAATAGATAAGGGAATGAGGTCCTGCCTGAAGGAGCACTTTCAGAAACAAGGAAGTGACCAAATCATCGTAGTAGTCCTCTACCATGACATCTCATAAAACCACTTGAGCTCAGTCCAGCTTCTGGCTTTGATAGAAGGTGAATTTGATCCTGTGAGAGATAGTTGTGTATTGTACAGACAAGGACCAAGGACTAGAGACAGAATTTATTAAACAGTTCATTTTGCAGAGCTGTTAAGCAGTTTACTAATATGACAAATAATATCTAGTTTCAATATATGAGACTTTGCAAACTGAAAAGATAGAAATTACTCCTAAGTTCATAGAGTACTGATAGACACACTGAATATTAGAAATATCTTACTTGTAAATAGGAAATTCTGAGCTACTTATGAAAAGATATTATAATGCTTGTAAGGAATCCAGTATTAAGTTCATAGAAGGCAAGGTGAGGCAAGGTAAGACAATGGAGAGCAAAGAAGAGAAAGAAACCAGACAAGTCTTCTAAGTATGCATTCAGCTAATAGGTATGAGCCAAAGAAAGCTGACTCAGTGCCCTTCTTGGACCATGTATCAACTTGTAAGTTTGTTAGTAGAAACAAATTTAGCCAACCTAACATTTTAAAGCAGAGTCTTCGCAACTAACAATTGATTATTACATGGTAATAATATAACCCAAGTCTCATACATTTCTCATAAAAACAAGTAATAAAAATTGTAAGTTGAAAATCAGCTAAAGTGATCTCTGTCTAAGAAGAGGCAAGTATTTATACATGAATTCTCCTGTTAATTTATCAAAACAGAAAAAAGAACATGTTTGTATTTATTACAAAGACCTTATCTATCAAACAAATAGCTGGCTATTTTTTAATGACTGAAATTCCAGCTCCATTTATATATAGTCTCTGTTTTGTTCTGTGATGCTTCTATCTGGTTAATTAAATGTATGCAGAATGATTAATTCATTAATCAATTATTTGGTTATTGCAGCATCTCTCCGGATATTTATTTTTATACTTATCTCTATGGAATAATCACTTACTTTCAAATTTCAATGCATACATTAGTGATGAAAATTAATTGAATCTTTTAGAGTATTTTTACTTTATCTTTCTACCATGAGTTCACTGAGACATGCTTTCTGATGCAATTATAAATAGAAAGGATGACTTATCTTAGTAAAAAAAGAAAGAAAAAAGTGTCATAGAAAATGCAGATGCATATTTCAATATCTATGTATTCTAACAACGCTACATAAAGATTCAGATGTGCCTAAGAGCCAGTACTTGTATGCACATCTATATGGGGAAAGATGCTGCTTGACATGCAGATGTCAAGAAAGAAAAGCTCCTCAACCTGTTGGCAGCTTCTTCTGGCTTCTCAGAGGGTTTACATTGATAAAAGCACATTGATTCTTGCTGATATATTGGACTCATCCTGAAGAAATGTTTTCAGGATGTTGCTTCCCACCTTCTTGCCCTTACCATTTTTGAGTGGTAAACTGAATATGGGCCAAAGCTATCTGGAATGGAATTATATCTCAGGTCTGTCCAAATCAGCAATGAGAAACTAGAAGTGTGTGGAGGTTTAGAACTGACAGAAGTTCTGCCACTGGGCACCTTAAATGTTGCTTAAATCAATCAACTTACTAAAAGAGATTCTCAGAGTGTCATAGAACCTGGATTTTAGGATAGTACTTATTATTTTTCTGTATTTAACTGAATTTAAAAGTATAGAAATATACTGCCAGATGGAGGTGCATTAATTATATGTCATATGATCACATGAAGAGATAGACCTGCTGAAAATTCAGCTAATAAAAAGCAGTTCTTTTGCCTGCACCAGGTGTTACTTTTCAGTGATTAGTAACAGAAAAGAGAAACCCTGGGACAGCTTACTTCCTACTGTGTGTACTTAGGTAGCACTTGAGCCATTACAAAGTGCTCTAAGCTTTGGACCAGCAGTAGGTTGTATATATTTAACATGAGTACTATATATATCTATATTGTAAAACTCTAGACTTTTAGGTTGTATTATTACTAAACTTTTATAAACATTTCATCAAAGATGGAGGAGTAAATCAGGATGATGCTTTAATAAAATGAAAAGCCCTCAGATCATGTTGAATATACCCAAAGAAACTTTAACTGTAGAGTTGTTTGACCCAGACAATTGTCTACTTCTGCTTTCTATGTACAAAAGAAGTCCAAATCAGCCAGCTGTGTTTCTTATCTACAACACATCTAAAAAGAAGAGAAAGGCCATTTTTCTTTCTGGTATACATCCACATAAAGAAGCAGTAGAAAGGCAAATTTAGCAAGCTGCAAGTTCCCTCAATTCCAAAGCTTCTCTTCAGAGCATATTTCAAATAAGATGTTTTCTGTATCCCTTCCTGTTGTTTTCCTGTATCAGAAACACTGAACAGGTGGTTTAAGTACTGCAAGACTACCACGTGGTCACTCAGCTGTGGTAGGAACCTATACTGTGATTGTCCATTGCATTTTTGTTTATAAAATAATTGCAAGACAACAAATTGTTGCACTGTTTTCTCAAATTCTTATTGGCTTCTGTGCATTACATTGAAATGAATGGAGATACGAAGAACGTACTCTGCAGAACTGCTAACTGGCTTTATTTCTACAATTTGACCCTTCGTCAAAATGCTTTCTGGCAGTACTACAAAACAACAGCAAAAACCCATTAATTTGTTCTGAAGCCAGATTCTTCAGGAGTTCACATTACTCCCTAACTAACAGTTGAGCTTTGCTGCAGACCAAACATTAGTTTATGTATGTCACTTGTGCTTCATTTAAGTGTCACTATATAAAATATTGAGTTCTACAATGGGGTATTGTTTAGTACTTCGGGCTGCAAGTCTATTTGGTACGGTGATGCATAAAAGTCTAGGAAAATGGAATAAAGTTAAGAAATTACTGTGTCACTTGCCCTGTTTACTTGTCTAAGTAACAAAACGTTTTCTGAAGAAAAGGAGTCAATGACAGAAGTCTCCAGAATACAGCCATCAGTTAGAATTCAGGCTAACATTCCTTGTGTTTGGTTACCACTAATCACTTATTGATTCACATATTTTTTATAAACTTGATTTTACTTACAAATACCAAAAGTATAGTGGCTATAAACAATATAAAAATAAATTAGCCACTAAACTAAAACACAGATATTTGATTTATTAGGTAAAATCAACAGCAAAACAGTAGTAACCGTAAAATAATCGATCAAACCATTCTTTCTTTCTTTTAGAAAGAAACTAACATTTAATAGGTGTAAAATTTCTTAAATTCCCATTAGTTTACTTGTTACCATTGAGGCTGTAATAGACTTCAGCAGAAACGGCAAAGGTCAATACTGAGTCCTTTTGAAAATCCCGTTTATGCAACACAGGAACAGAAAAAAGTTGCAAGGAAATACAAAATATTATGGTTTATAGAATTAAAAAAAAAAAAAAAAAAGCAAAGTTACCCCCATCTGACATTTGTGTTGAATTTTAAGCCCTAGGCATATAGTGGGAACTTCTTTACAGACCGCAAAAATAATCTGTATGATCTTATTTTTAATACAATCTGGCTGATTTTGTCTGATTCTATCACTGGTCAAACTGGGAGATGTTTTTGTTTGCATTCCAAGCAGGAATTTTCCCATTAAAGAAAAAAATTGCATTCAACATTATGTCAAAGAGGTAAATGTATTTTGGAGGCAACAGTTCCATGTAGTCTAAAGAAAGGAAGAGAGAATAAACCTATTAAAATCTTAACTACTTTATACTTTATTCAGAGTCCCTTACTGAGAAAGATGTGAAGAAAGGCAGAGTTGCCACTTTGTTTCTTATCACCGTATTTTTAGAATAGCTCTATCTCTGTATATATCTATGTAGACTTACACTCCAACCATCATATAGAAATTACCACATTTCTACATATATAATCTAAAAGTTTTGTGTGAAACTAATTTTAAAACTCCATGATTCAGCCACAGTTTGACTATTAGAATGTGTTGATAAAATATGGAAAATCTACTTTTGAAGTTTGGGGTTTTTTTCCCAGCACTTGATCATAGCTGATGTCAAGTGGATTACATGGCAAAAGTTCTATGCATGAAAATACAGTATAGATTCAAATTTCATAAAATGTTTGGAGAGGGTTGGTTTTTTTTTTATTATGGTATGATAACAAGGACCCTTATGTGGTTCTCACCAAATCCAAAGGAACCATTGTCTATGTCTTTCATAAAATCTAGATAATAACCAGTGCTGTTAACAACTCTCTCATAAAGAACCTACCAAATTATTTAGGCTGTGGTAGTCAGAATAATCTGTTAAGGTTTGGTAGCCTATTAGGCTTCCAAGAGAAGCTCAATAAGCACAGAAAATCAAATAGAAATGCAACCCACCAAATCTTACAAACCCACACATCTCCAGAAGTACCTTACCCATTGTAAAGAGAAGGTGGAGGGGAGTTCACATCTCTGTTCTGCTTTGTGTGATTCAGAAACACATTGAAGTCCATTCATAGGCTAAATCCTTCCTAATCCACCAATGTCTATCCAGAAGCACACACCTGACCATATATTTCATTAGTATTACTTCGGCCTTTAAAACAGAAGTAGGATTAGGGCTAGAGACAATCTGTCTTGAAAGAAATAATCTGTGTCTTTACTAAATTTTAATTATAAATGCTTTTGTTTTAGAAAACACCAACTCAATAGTATGAGACATATTCCCAACTCAGATAAATCTTTTCACTTCAAATGCAGAGTAAATTATTCTTAACGCAACTTTCCACATTTCGTGTTGGAATACTGAAACTGAGACATATCTAATGATGTACTTCCACAGGGGCATAAAAAAGGGCATTTTCTCTTAAGCACCTTATCCTTTCTTTTCCCTATAGATGATACAGTAAAAACCATTCGGTGTGAAAAGCAGAAAGTCATGTAGCAAAAATCTGTGGAAAAAAATTGGTAATTGCTGTTGGAAGGATCTTGTGGAAGTTGTTATTCTGATGATTGGTCCAAATTACATTCTTCTAAATTGGTACTTGACTTGATATTGACCAACACTTTCTGTCAGATTTCTGGTCTTGAATATGCTACCGGTTGTTATTTACCAAAAAGGCACATTGGGGAGCTGAATTTCATCAATTGTGCCTGCAGGGCTCTTATTCATGATGTGAGTCATCCAAGTATTAGTTTGTGTTAATTGTAATAAATGTATATACTCATCTGGGGCAAAAAGAAGAGCAAAAAAGAAAAAAAAGTAAAAACACCTTATTTTTCCTCAGCGTGCACATATGTAATCATTTTATAATGCCTGTATGCTACTGAAAAATCAAATGCCTCTATATTACTGAGAGCAAGAAAGCTTTTCCATGTGTGGCTGTTTGGAAGATCAATCTGGCAGCATATTTATTATAAATAAATCAGAAAAATATAATATCTTGTATCTCAGTCAAAAACAAAATGAGATCTTTCTGAGGTTTAAACATATGGATCATGTGCAAGGGTGTGGGAGAAGCACAGACTGAGGAAATGTCAGAAAACATACATGGTATAAACAGTATACTTTAATGCTACAACAACATATGGGTGAGAATTCTACCTGGTGTACAAAAATTCAAAAGCACTATACAACAACATATATAAAATTATATTTTTTTCATATGGGTATTTTTTACAAATTAAGAGCTCTTGCTTTGTATAAATATAGATTGATGTAAATGTTATTACAGTTCGTATGTGTGGGCTATATAAAGCTACAGTATTAAGGTAGGTGTACATAAACACATTCACATACACACAAAAGCAAGTCACTGTTTTGAATCTCTCCCCTTTTTTCTTAAGCATCTGTGTTCAGTCTCTGTATTATTCATCCCTTTGTCCTCTGTACTATCAAGAACAATAAGGTAGAATAATTTCTCCTTTTAAAATTCAATCTATAGGTACAGGTTTGCACTATTATCCTTCAGACCAACAATCTTTGAGAATTAATTTCTCATGCTGATAAACCTATAGCCATTCCAAACAAAAGTTTGAGTTACTCTTAGTATCTCAATTACAAACAACCCTATTTGAAGTTGGGAGTTCAAACATAGTGAACTCTCTATTCTGCAGCCATTGCTACTTTGCCAGAACATTGATATTGAACTTGATATGTTGTTCTTAAACACTCAGTGGGATTACCACATTGTCTAGGAACATAAAATCATCCATCATGAAAGGGTGCCACACATGCAGAAATTATCCACACAACATTTTAGGGTGTATTCATCTTTACTACAGCTCTTCTTGTGAGAACTCAAACCCTTTACTAATGTATTTCACACTTTGCAGGTTTTTTGCTATATATAGCAATCACGTTATTTTATTCTACCATTATAATAGCTATTTCAGTGGTTAGATTTTTGACCTATATCAGGTTACATGACATTCCCTATCATTCGCCCAAGCTCAGCTAGCACAGACAGCTGAAACAGCCGTGCAAAAGGTTGTATTTACATACATGGAGTGATTCAGTTGTATAGGATAGGGCAATATTAGATTAGGCACACCAAATAAGCACCTTTCATTAGAAACTGAACATTCAGAAATGAACCAGCCAGAGTGCTATAAATCTATGACAGCTTGTAGTAGTAACTAGGAAGCCCATACATTCAGAGCAGAACTGCAAAGTGGTTTACTTCTGTTTTCAGACTATCATGAAAACAATATGTCCATTCCAATTGAACAGCTGGTGATTAGACACTCACAGGATAGCTGGTGCGTTCAGTCACATCTTTGTGGTGAATCAGAATAAAAATTAAAATACAGTAAGGAAAGGTAAAAATAAGAAAAAGAAAGAGAAAAAATTATAGCTAGGGTTCAGAATTGCAGACAAGTGCTTTAATTTTAGAAATATTTCAAATTCTTCTCTACATAACTTGAGAACAAAGGGACATAGTGAGCAGGAATTTGTGATACATCATAAATATCACATATGCTGTTTGCTGAAGACAGGTATTAACTTTGCTATTCTAGAATCATAGAATCATAGAAACGTTTAGGTAGGAAAAGACCTTTAGGATCATCAAGGCCAACCACTAACCAAGCACTGCCAAGTCCACCACTAAACCATGTCCCTAAACACATTGAAGAGTCTCTTAAATACCTTCAGGGATGGCAACTCAACCACATCCCTGAGCAGCCTGTTCCAATGATTGAGAACCCTTTTGGTGAAGAAAGTTTTCCTAATATCCAATCTAATTCTCCCCTGGTGCAACTTGAGGCCATTTTCTCTCATCCTATCACTTGTCACTTGGGAGAAGAGACCCACACCCACCTCACTTCAACCTCCTTTCAGGTAGTTGTAGAGAGCAATAAGGTCTCCCCTGAGCCTCCTCTTCGTGAGGCTGAATAAGTCCAGTTCCCTTCAGCTGCTCCTCATAAGACCTGTGCTTTTTCAGAAACATTTTTCCCTGTATGAGTGGATTTTGGATTGATTCAGATATTCATGTAGAATTCATGAAATTTACAGAAAGAAACTACCTGACCTGTCAAAGTCCTTTCAAGTTTCTTGTTTTATGATTTCTACTAACGATTTCAACTGAGAAAAAGAAAAACCTGCAAAAATTTCAAGCTATTGAAGATTATTTTTTATTGTTCTGCATTTTGAAATACACGTCAATTTATTTAAAAGAAAAAAGCCCAAAACTCTACAATGTGACACAGCTTTTTCTGGATAAGAAAATATTTTTTCCAGCAAGATGAAAGAAAATGAAAATATCATTAAGGAATTATTAGTTTGTAATGTCTACTTACTTTTATCATTATAAATATAATGAAAAAATAGCAATCTCCAAACAAGTTTATATCATTCAAAGATGTAACTGGTCACTGTATATTGGACCAGTTCACAGTTCATCGGAATGAAGACGTATCAGTGCTGAGTACCCCCAAGAGTAGCTGTGGTCTCCTTCACCCTCTCACCCTGCCACCCCCACAAATTCTCATTGACTCTTGCACTGACTTTGTTTCTTATTCTAAAATTGTTTGTATCTCATTATTTCATAATCTACAGATCCAAATTTTATTGTATTCTGAATACTACCTTCTGCCACAAGTTGCTTACAATATTATGATGGGAGTGTTTGTAAAATAGGGCTCTCTTCAGCTAGATAAAAATATCAGCATTTAATCTAAAAATATTTACCTTGTGATTTAATAAAATTGATATTTCTATAATGACATTCCTAGGAATTTTGTTTTGTGGTTAATCGGACTGGAAAGAACCGTCAATCACCAAATATGCTTAGCTACTGTTGTCACAGTAGCCAGGTCTTCCCATCTATTTCATAAAATAGGTTTTTGTCATTGATAAAATCTGAAAGCCAGGAAATTCCCTTCTTAGTATCATGCAAGCAAATGCAAAACAAGACATACCATGAATAGAAGAAATATATTGCTGTAAAAGATACTGTCGTTTCTGCTATGAGAACATTTCATTACCTACATATACCCCTCATTATGACAAAAGAAAATGTTTTTGTGTGGTTTGTTTGTTTTGTTTTGTTTGTTTGTTGTGTTTTTTTGCTAACCTAGTTACACTGTATCCAGGGAATTTCTCCAAGTAAGAAATCACAAGCAGATAAACACAAGTAATCAAGAAAACTTATGACAGGATTCTAGTGCATAAACTACTTCATTCTTAATTGAAGAATTAAGAAGACACATTAGAGACCTTAGCAAGGTGTGTGGTTATAGGCACTCAGTAGGAAAAAATCCAGGTTTTTTGAGGAAAGATAAGTAAATGCTCACTTATTTTTTAATCAGTTTTCTCCGATTATCAAAAGGGCAGAAAATGAACACAGCTGCGTAAATACAGTTTTTATTCCAAGGTGCGTTTGTTTTCTTTTGATGCTATTTTATGTTATTCACTTTTCATCAGGCTGTGGTAATTTCAAGTAGAAACCAGAAAGCAAACATGTTAACATAATACAAGTTCTGTTTGAACATCAAAGATATTGTCAATAAAAAAGATTTCAAAAAGATTTCACATGCCTTGAATTTAACATGACTTTTTCATAAATAAAGAAAAATCAAAATAAAAATTCCCAGCATTTGGCCCAACATTACTTCACATCTCTGCAGTGAACAATTATTCATAAATAATGTGGAACATAAATAACAGAATATTTTAATCTCACCTTACAGATGGAGAGGGTTACTCATATATGTTTTTATTGGGTTTGTGTGGTGAGGTTTTCATAGTGGGGGTGGGGCTACACAGGTCGCTTCTGTGAAAAGCTGCTAGAAGCCTGGGGGAAGGAGGTAGAGAAATTGGGAGTAGAGTTTAGCCCAGAAAAAAGGGAGGGGTGGGGGGAAGGGGTTTTAAGATTTGATTGGTAACAAATTTAGTTGATTTTTTCCTCTTTTTTGCCCGTGGCCATAATGGGTGAGTAATCTGTCCCTGTTCTTATCTGATCTGTGAGCCTTTCCTTATATTTTCTCCTCCCTATTCCACCAGGGAGGAGGTGTGAGCCAATAGCCACATGGTGCTCAATTTCTGGCTGAGCCTAAACCACAACAATTTTTCTAAAAGGCTTGAAGCAATCTTTGCATTGTCCTGAATTTGGACTTACAGAGCCAGAGAAAGCTTTCCTTCTATATAAGATAGTGAGACCTTCTGGTCTAGCTTTGGAAAAATGATTCCAACGTTTTTGCAGATGTCAATACTTTGAGTTGGATTATACCTTCAGTGCAGTCTTCTTTCTCCAAACTCACCTCTAATTAGCACACTTCTAATTTGTTCCACATTTGTGTTTCTCATCTCTCTGAGCTCTTTCTCTTTCCCCCTTTACTTCATTGTGAATGAAGGGAAAGGGAATATTTTGACTCCATATGTTAGAATATTGGTAAAGATGAAAAAATTAATTACTGACTGGACTGGTATGAATGAATAAGAATTTCTCTGTCTCTTGTACTCAAACTACAGTTTTCAGCATCAAACCTTCAACAGAGACAGCACAAGATGTCACAGGACAAAACAACCTGATTTGGAGAAACTTAAGATCCTAAAGTGTCCTAGAACTTTTATAAAAGGCTTATGCATAAGCAAATGTTGCAGTGTCAGGTTATCTCTGTGAAGGTAACCAGTGTCAGGTTGCTCTGTGAAGTTGTCCACGGGATCTTTGTCAATCATTCCAAACAAAGATTTGGGAGGTTATGTTGGGGAGTGCAATAGCAATGGCTGTGACTGAAAGGCCAGGTAAAAGTAAATATCTCTGTAATTGGGATGGGTCTAGATGCGTGGCTGCATTCCCCTCAGTTTCTTTAGGTCGTTTCTGCACTGTTTATTTTTTCTTGAATAGGGGGCTTTACCCCAGGTGCCCTAATAATTTCAAGTCATGTTGCAAATTGTTCAAGTCTCTATTTTGTTTCTCTCAATCTCTGAAGTAAAAATCCTGATGTATTTTGAACAACATAAAAACCAACAAAGAGATTCCTGAAGCATTACTGGAGAGGATTATGTAGTAGTTATTATTGTTTACTTCAGTTTATGCTTTACATCATTTAGTAAATATAGCTTCTGTAAATATCTCTGTAATCTGGGATAGATGCAGGAATCCAGCAGGAAGTTCAGTTGTTTAGGAGAAAAAAAAGAGAGGAAAAATTTATTTTAAAATATACTTTCAGAGTGTTAAGAAATTCAGTTACACATAAAGACAGTAAAGAGTAAATGAAGTGGAAAAAAAAGATAAAGGCAAGTCAGAACCAACAAGACAGAGCAAGTAAAGCCTTAGGTGATATAATTTTCTTATTGTTTACTTCTATGAGCTAACACAAACTACTTACATTAGAATGGCAACACATCTGCAAACAGGTGGGATGCAAATATGAGTTTTAATAACATGTGCTGTTATAAAGAGAAACCTATTTTCTTTGTAATGATCAGGCCCAAGTGTGGCACATGAACAAAGTTGCTATTGTACAGCTTATGGGAAATTTGAAAATCCTTTTCAGGCATTACATTATTGGCACTAATATTCTTTTCTTATTGATAGTACTTAAGCACTATGCTTCTTTTTTTTTTTTTTAATATTCCCTCAATGGCTCAGTCATAGTCTATCCAAACTATATAAAAGGCACAAAGGGATTTGCCATAGTGTGAAGTAATAACAATTTATTGCCAATTATGTAGCAGACAGTCCTGAGGTGAGAAGGAAAATACATCAAGCAGTGTGACAGTTTGCTGGACTCATCCTTTTCTAGTAGATGGTGCTCTTGATTTCTTTTATATTGCCCCTGAAGAGAATGGAAGCAGTGAATCTGCAGACAAGAAAAGATATTTTATGTTACCAACAGCTATCTTCCTCCTTGTGAAATCATTTTCCAGTCAGCTTTTCTTAAGTCTGTGTCTCCACTATGTATCAGGGACAGAAAGGAAAGATTTTAAACAGGTCATTAATAAATTCTAGCACTTTTTCTTAGTACTTATCAAAGGATGCAGATTTGATTTTCAGTGCTCCTGAGTTATTATTTTACTTATTGAAAAGCCACCAAATAGATGGGGATGTGATACTTGTTAACTGCTTCAGAATAAAGCTGTTTAGAGGAAAGTCAGTGTCACTCCAAACACCTCTGCAGGAAGTTTGCTTGCAGACTGAGTCTCCTCAAACTGCTAGCTATTCCCAGCAGCATGCCTAAGACTCACGGGGTCAGCCTGACCTCCCCATGATGCAATTCAAGCAATTGTATCATATTTTTTATATTCTATTATTCTAATTACTTATTATTAGTAGTATTTTTAATATTAACTCTCCCTGGAATTCAGGAGAGCAGACTTTAGCCTCTTCAGGGAACTGATCGGAAAGGTTCTTTGGGAAGAAGCCCTGGAAGGAAGAGGGGCCCAAGAAAGCTGGCAAGTATTCAAGGACCACCTCCTCCAAGCTCAGGAGCAATGCATCCCAATGAAGAGGAAGTCAGGCAAAAGTGCCCGAAGGCCTGCATGGATGGACAAGCAGCTCCTGGACAAAGTGAAACAAAACAAAGAAGCCTACAGTGGGTGGAAGCAGGGACAGGTAGCCTGGGACGATTACAGGGAAGTTGTCTGAGAGGTCAGAGATCAGGTTAGGAAAGTCAAAGCCTTGACAGAATTAAACCTGGCCTGGGACGTCAAGGCAAACTGGAAGGGTTTCTATAGGTACACTGGGGATAAAAAGAATATAAGGGAAAATGTGGGCCCTCTCCAGAAGGAAACGGGAGAGCAGGTTTCCCAGGTCATGGACAAGGCTGAGGTACTCAATGCTTTTTTTGCCTCGGTCTTCACTGTCAAGGGCACAAGCCGTACCCCCAGAGTCATGGAAGACAAGGGCAAGAACTGGGAGAATGGAGAGCCACCCATGGTCAGTGAGGATCAGGTTTGGGAACACCTCAGGAACCTGACGGTGCACAAGTCCATGGTACCTCATGGAATACATCCATGGGTCCTGAAAGAACTGGCGGATGAGGCTGCGAAAATTCTATCCATCATATTCAAAAAGTTGCGTCAGACTGGTGAAGTTTCTGCTGACTGGAAAAGGGGAAACATAACCCGCATCTTTAAAAAGGGAAAAAAGGAAGACCTGGGAAACTACAGGCCAGTCAGTCTCACCTCTGTGCCTGGCAAGATCATGGAACAGATCCTCTTGGAAATCATGCTAAGGCACATGGAGAATGAGGAGGTGATTGGTGGCAGCCAACATGGCTTCACCAAGGGCAGATCATGCCTGACAAATTTGGTGGCCTTCTATGATGGGGTCACGACCTTGGTGGATAGAGGACAGGCAACTGACGTCATCTACCTGGACTTTTGCAAAGCCTTTGATACTGTCCCACACGACATCCTTGTCTCTAAACTGGAGAGGCATGGATTTGACAGATGGACCACTCGATGGATAAAGAACTGGCTGGCTGGTCGCACTCAGAGTGTTGTGGCCAATGGGTCAGTGTCTGAGTGGAGACCAGTGATGAGAGGCGTTCCACAGGGGTCGGTGTCGGGACCGGTCCTGTGTAACATCTTCGTCAGTGACATGGACGATGGCATCGAGTGCACCCTCAGCAAGTTTGCTGATGACAGCAAGCTGTGTGGTGCAGTCGACATGCTGGAAGGAAGGGATGCCATCCAGAGGGACCTTGACAGGCTGGAGAGGTGGGCCTGTGCCAACCTCATGAAGTTCAACAAGGCCAAGTGCAAGGTCCTGCAGCTGGGTCAGGGCAATCCCAACTACAAGTTCAGGCTGAGTGAAGAATGGGTCGAGAGCAGCCCAGAGGAGAAGGACTTGGGGGAACCAGTGTTTGAGAAGCTGAACAGGAGCTGACAGTGTGTGCTGGCAGTCCAGAAAACCAACAGTATCCTGGGCTGTATCAGGAGAAGTGTGGCTAGCAGGTCGAGAGAGGTGATTCTCCCCCTCTACTCTGCTCTCGTAAGACCCCACCTGGAGTACTGTGTCCATCTGTGGAGCCCTCAGCATAAGAAGGGTATCAGCCAGTTGGAATGAGTCCAGAGGAGGCCATGAAGATGATCAGAGGACTGGAGCACCTCTCCTATGAAGAAAGGCTGAGAGACTTGTGTTTGTTCAGCCTGGAGAAGAGAAGGCTTCGGGGAGACCTTATTGCAGCCTTCTGGTACCTGAAGGGGGCCTACAAGGAAGCTGGAAGGGGGCTTTTTACAAGGGCCTGTAGCGACAGAACAAGGGGTAATGGGTTTAAACTGAAAGCAGGGAGATTTAGATATCAGGAAGAAATTCTTCATGGAGAGGGTGGTGAAGCACTGGAACAGATTTCCCAAAGAAGTTATGGATGCCCCATCCCTGGCTGTCTTCAAGGCCAGGCTGGATGAGGCTTGGAGCAACCTGGCCTAGTGAAAGGTGTCCCGGCCCATGACAGGGGGATTGGAACTAGATGATCTTTAAGGTCCCTTCCAACCCAAACCAGTCTGTGATTCTATGATTAGTACTATCACTACAATATTCATTTATATTCAATTATCAAATAGTTCTTATCTCCATTTTATGAGCTTTTTTTGTCTTTTCCTCCAATTCTCCTCCTTCACTGGAAGGGGTGGGTGTGGGGGGGAAGTATGCAAGTGGCAGTGTGGTAGTTTATTGCTAGCTGAGGTTAAACCAAAACACCAACCTAGACAATTCTATGATTCCATGATGCTTAAAATTTTCTTATTTTGGGCTTATTGCTTATTTTTGAACATTTTCAAATAAAACTAAGAGCCATTGGTTTGGATTAAGGAAACCACTCACCCAAGAAACATTTAGGCAGTGAAAACTACAGCCTTGCATGTTCTCAAAGATATAATTTCTTATTTTACACCAACGTTTCTTAAACATGCACAACACATGCACATATGTTCCAAGATTGCCCTTCTGCGCTACCTAGAATCAACCTATTTCCCCTCATAGCTGGCATTTTTTCAGAATTTTGGAGTTTTGACTTTTGCCATAGTTGTCAGACATGGTTGCATGCTATTTCTTCTTTGGAACAGTAAGCCTAAATATCTTCATACCAGTATGTGTAGGTATGACAAATCTGTTATCATCAACCTACAAACAAATCATGCAAGTTATATTATTCTTATTTCACTGTGGGTTTGAAGGACTAAATGGCTTGCCAAAAGATCACAGAGAAACTCTGAGACCAGTGTGCTGCTGAATGACAGTTTATAACACCCTGAAAAATAACTACAAGAGCTTAGACACATTTTTCTCCCCCCCCAAGGGAAGTATAGGCACTTCCTGATTGCTTTTAGAGAAAGGAACAAATTAATATAAAAATAGATGGAGATATAAGTATAAATTTATTTTCATTTTAAAAAGGTATCTTTTTCTGAGTCTTCTCATATTTGGCATACTGGCATGGAAATCTTCACTCCTGTTGACTCATTGTTGACTCATTGTTGTCACATCAATTACACAGTTGTTCATTTTTGCATTTAGGCATGAGTTCATTACTCACAGGGTTTACTTCAGTTTCGCACATGCCTCTGTAGTGACATAATCCAGTAACATCAATTTATTCTGTTCAGTGAACAGTAGCAGTTGAGCTTATTAATGTTTTGATTTGTACTGTCTGATTATTTGTATATTGGTACCTTAGATTGGTACCTAAATCTAGATTCTTGGTACCTTTCTAGCATTCATTGCATGCTCACCACCATTTCTGTTTAGGACACTGACTACCTGTAGCAGCTGAGTATTTCATGCCTTTACAATGTTTTTGATTCTGATACTTTAATGCTTCTGCATGAAAGGAGTATTCTTGCTTTTACTGAGTGGTAGCAGAAGTTGCATAATCTCTTCTGTCTGTCATTCAGTACAGTGGGTCATCACTATTTTATCTCCCATTGTATTGAATGTGCTTACATATTTTCCATAATAAGTTTTTCTTAATGTCCAATCTGGACCTCCCTCAGCACAACTTGAGGCCATTTTGCCTTGTCCTATTGCTTGTCACTTGGGAGACCAACATCCACCTCACTACAACCTCCTGTCAGGTAGTTTTAGAGAACGATAAGGTCTTCCCTGTGCCTCCTCTCTCCAGGCTAAACAACCCTGGTTCCCTCAGCTGCTCCTCATAAGATTTGTGCTCCAGACCCTTCACCAGCTTCGTTCCCCTTCTCTGGACATGGTCCAGCACCTCAATGTCTTTCTTGCAGTGAGGGGCTCAAAACTGAACATGGTATTCAAGGTGTGGTCTCACCAGAGCCAAGTCCAGGGGGAAAATCACTTCCCTAGTTCTGCTGGCCACACTGTTCCTGATGCAGGCCAGGATGCAATTGGCCGCCTTGGCCATCTGGGCACTCTGCTGGCTTGTATTCAGCCTTCTGTTAGTCCACACCCCCATGTCCTTTTCTGCTGGGCAGCTTTCCTGCCACTTTTCCTCAGATCTGTAGCATTGCACCAGCTCCCCTAGGCAGCCTGTTCCAATGCCTGACAACACTTTTCTGAAGATAGTTTTCCTAATACTCTGTCTAAACCTTCTCTGGTGCAACTTGAGCAACCTGGTCTAGTGGAAGGTGTCACTGCCCATGGCAGGGGATTTGGAACTACATGATCTTTGAAGTCCCTTCCAGCCTAAATCATTCTGTGATTCTATGAACCTGAGACCATTTCCTCTTGTTCTAAAGGAAATTATTTTGGTTATTATTGTCATTGAGCATATTCAAACATATGTGACTTAATACTGACAATTTTGGTGTAATTTGTATCTAGCTGCTCCCATATTGCATCCACTTCAGAATAGTTTTTCTAAATATGCTTTAAATATAAGAATGTATTTAAAATAAAAATATACAAATATATTTTTCCTAAAACCTATTTTAACGATAACTTATTCAAAATATCAATGACTTTTTTTATTATCACTTGAAAATTTCTACTGGCTGGGAAATTCCTGGGATTTGAAGAGACACATATTGGTGCATAATTCTTTAGTACTGCATCCCATTGGTCATTTTAGGACAGTGACATCTGGCCATCATTCATCTAGGAGAATCAGGAGAGGTCTCAAGTCTGTGTGGATTTCTGAAGAGCTGATATATCATGTGGGACATATGAGCCTGTAGTTGGAGAACCGCTTTGAGCTGTCTACAGGGACTTGTTAGAATCTGCAGCAGACAGAAGGCCATCTGCACACCACCAAGTGCTGAATGTTAGAAACCTGAGCTGTTACAGCACTTACTTGCTCTCCTAAATCTGAAAAGGATAATGGTGAGTCTTAGCTTAGATTCTATTTCATTTTATGAAAATAATCTTTTTTCTAATCCTCTGTGGAATCAGTGTCATGCCTGCCTATGTTCCAGCAACTGACCATATCACCATTTCATCTCAAAGTACGTACACATCACATTCTCATTTACTGTATAATAACAGAGCTATACCAAATGAGTCTCTGTGTCTTTCTGTATCTTCTTTCAGGCATTATCATTTTAGTCAGCCAACATTTAGTGCAGAAACATTTGAAAACCATAAGCACTTTTATTTCTTTTTCCTAATAGTTCATGTCATTAATTATAATTACAAGGCAGCCAAACTTTTTTCACAGTTTTCCTCTGAACCCAAAAGCAGTATTTATTACCTCAGACAGTTTTTTATTTGGAAATGATTTATTATGTACCTGATATACATAAACAGATACTGTGTTAATACACTACATGATATCAGTGAAGCTTTGTATTTGCTTATTTTAGCAAAACTAGACCTTAGTTAGTCTGGGTACTCTTTTAGTCCTGAGAAATCTTAGAGTACACAGTTCAACATGAATGAAAGACTGGTGGAAAACAGGGAGTAGGATTGGTGGTATTTGTTCTTTGAAGAAGCTTAATGCTGGCTTTGAATTTTATTTACATCAGGTGGGGATGTAAACTCATGTGGTCAACAGAACTCTGAAGCATCTTGGAATACTGGTTAATCATGGGCACAAACTGTAAGAAATCCTGGGACAGATTATTCTGTTAATTAATTGATTATTTTAAATAACACAGATTGAGTGACACAAATGTAAGGATATCTTGGGAGTCATTGTTTTCACAGACATTAAAGATATGTATGTAAGTAAAATAAAATATAATGAAAATATTTTCTGTTTCTGCTTCAAGATTAAAATAAGGACTGTATGAAAATGATGTCTCAGAAAAGACCAAAAATACCTTCTTCTGATGTGATGGAGTGTAGTTCAAATCCACTATGAATTAAGGACAGGAGGGGCTTGAACCTCAGGTTTCCCATTTTCTTCTCGTTCAACTTTTCTGTGAGAGTGTCTTAGTACATAGTTATTTTTAAAGTTTGATTAGAAACTTCAGGTTTGTGTTTATGCATTTTTCCATAAACTAAGCTTTGCCTCAGAAAAGTATTTATCAACAAAAGTCTTGTAAAGCCTGGTAAGTTTCATTCTCAACCTTGCTATTCCTGTGATGAAGTAGAGAAAAGAAAAAAAAAGAAAATTGCAAACAGTCAAAAAAGACGACAAGCAAAGACATTTTCTTCCTAATACAAACACAAAATACCTATCAGAATTACCTAGTATCTCCATCTATTCAGAAGTTAAAACCCACATTTTCCAAAATCACTTGTTCTGTGATCCAGGAAGGAAACAACAACCCTTTTAACCCAAAACAGAACTATGCATGTATAAAACTTGAAATCAAAATTGAATGCTGGCACTTATGTCATATTATTGTTTGTGTATATACCATTAATTCTTTTCAACATCAAATATCATTGTTGTTTTAATACTGTATGGGAAAAAATGAATGACCACCAGAGAATCATAATCAGGACCTGGTGGTTGGTTGGCTGGTTGGTTGGTTTTTTTTGCAATTTTTCCCTATTGATGAATATAAACATGATAATATTAAAAAAGTAAAGAACAGATTCTCAAGAAAACTTTTTTTTTAAATAATATATGATCTTTTCATTCCCTGATTTTGGAAATACTTACAAATCATTAATATCTGAATGGAAATCAGGCTAATTACAGAAATAATTTGAGAAATAATTTGAGAGTTGTGGAGGGCCAAATGGTCACTTCAAAAACTGTTCATAAGTTCTAAACTTTCCATGCATTCTGACACATATGATATTTAGATAGATATGCTTCTGTGCATAATATTAGCAATATTTGGGGAGAAATTATGTCCAAACTCTATTCACTGTAGGACTTTGGGTCTAAGATTTCATGCATTGGTACTTGGCTATATTCAGTTTAATTGTGGGGGGTTTTTTAACACTCCAGTTTCCTGCACCTTTTCACATGGCCAGAAATATAGCACATCTTAAATACCAAACAGTTGAAGTAATAGGTACAACAAAACTAATGTGAGTAAGTGAACAAGACATCTACATAAATACAGCACTCCATACAGAAAAACTAAAGGTAGCTGAGGAGGTAATATAGCACCTTATAATATATAATATATTACCTTAATTATCAGTCCTTAGGAGAAATAGAGTATTTCCCCTTGCTTTGAAGCTATTTGAGGTAGCATCTTTTTACTTCATGACTGACTCTTTATTATCATATGATAGCTGTCCTACCTGCAGCATTATCATGTACTGAAACTTTATTTCCTAGCACAATAGACATTTCCTAACATTTTAAATTCTTGTTTTATCTTTCATCTAATTTACACTCATTAAAATATGCTAATAAATGTATCAGAGTTTACTTAAGGAGATGAATAGCCAAGTTATCTCTACAAATACTTGAGAAGGATGGTTTTTTAAATGGATCTATTTAATGAGTGTGCTGTTATGAGCTTGCCCTACCCCTGAAAGGAGGTTTTCTCCCAGCTTTTCTTCCATATTTTCTCAAAAACTGAGCCAAGTGGTCATGTAGACATGAAGGTTAAATGTTTGATGATGGAAACTTGAGGACATTCAGAAAAGTAAATTAATATTGACTGTAATTGTCAAATAACTTGAATGGGAATGTCAAACCAATTTTGTTAGCATTTTGACTTAAGGAAGGTTCATACTATTTGATTTCATAAAATCCAGTGATAGTAGCCAACTGTGCTATTGAAAATATAAGTCAAGGTTTAAAAACTTGATAGGAAATTTGGTTGCTGATGACAGTAAATGAGTAATAGAACGTAATTTGTGCTCAAAGAATAGAAACAAGTACTATTCAGGCTTTTGCCATGCATTGTTATTAACTAAGGCATGACTGGATTTGATCAAAACAATCTAACTGCTCCAGGTTAGGACTGCTGCATCACCTGGCAATGTCATCTCTGCATTGCTAGGCTTTTTGTTGTAGCCTTGGGCTGATCAGAACAGACTGGTGATATGGTCATTTTAGGCTGTCCTCTACCATTTCTATTTTTCACCTGCAAAATTAAAGTGAGCTATAAATTAGCAGCATATTGCAGCCTGACTGCCACTGTGCTCCTTTCCAAAGAGTCCTTATCTCTTCCTGAAGGTGACTAGGTCATGCAGTAAAATATAGTAGTTTCATACAGCATGCTTCAATCAGCTAAAGCACAGGACACATTATAATTAGTGCTATTCTGTTTATCAATACAATAATGAAGTAAGTTCAGGATATGTTTATTAACTCAGTAAAATACTATTACAAAAAATTGCATCAGTAACATCATGATAAAAAACTTTATTATTCAGTAAACTGAGGCAGACAGAGATCAGGTATTGTGTTGTAATAAATGTTAGAATACAGTTACCACAACAGCGATACATTGATCACTTAACTACACTAAATCTTCAGTCTGCAGAGCCAGCTGCGCAAAATTGTATTCTTAGTTATGCTGAGCCTACAATAAAAGGATAATTTTTTCCAGCATGCACTAACAAAGTGAAAAGGAACTACACCCATTTGAAGCAGGGAATTATTTTGATCAAGGATAATAAAGATAGTACAGATGGAATCTTTCTGAACACTTAATTGTGTGATAATGAATTTCCTCACATAGCAACAGTGAGTTTGGCTACCATTGCATTATTAATTTGAATTATCACATTGATCATCTAGCTTACAGTGAGCTGCAGGCATGTTTATTTGCATGCAGAACATCTTGTGACGGTGTTACAAAACATGGCCATGTGGAATTTCCCTTGGATTTTGAAACAACAGAGGCATTTGCTGAGTAAAAGTCCCTATTGCAGCACTTCAGAGGGCTGATTTTGGTGAAATGCCAGATCGGTACTGAGCTTTCAGCAGCAAGTAAGGAGGTGAGGTTAATAGTGAGTATTTGACAGCAAAATCTAAAGTCAGCTCTTTAATTGAACAGATTTCTTCCTTTCAGTGGCCACCTGGTCATTGGTATTAAACCAATTTAGGGTTATTGTTTAACTGGCTGCTGATTAATATTTTGGATGATTAAGTAATCAACATTCCAAATGGTCAATTAATCACAAAGTGACAAATAATAAATGACATACTTAACCTACATTTTATCACAGCCTGGAGACCAAGCCTGTCCTCAGAGTTCCCATAACAGGAATGAAGTGACTATTAGCTATAAATCAATACCATTTGTCATTTAACACTTGACCTTTAAGAGAGTGAGATTTTCCTTAAGGAAAATAAAGGTATGTTCTTGAGACTCCAGTAGACAAACTAATTTATTAATAAATGTATTTTCAAATATCAGATTACTTAGAGTCAACATAATCAGACTTTTAACTGTCTTGATATTTGTGTAAGCTCCCAGAAAAACCAATGGAAACATATAGTATGTGATAGCTGTTTCATACACATGAATGTGTATAGATTCAGGGACAGAGATAATGAGCTATAAATGGGGAATGTAGATGAAGTATATATTCACTATACAATAAATACAGCCTCACTTTATATATATATATAAGCATTAAATCAGAACTCGATCAAAAACTATTGAATTGAGCTGCAGCAGCTTCAGGATAACTTTTTCAGGATGAAATGAAAATACATGGATAATAGGTGTTATCTTTTAATTTGGGCTCAATCATACTTCTAGAGTCTGGTGTAAGCACATCTTACTAGGTGGAGTTCTTTTTAATAGTTGTGCTTTACCACAGAGAAAAATATTTATTTTATTAAATTGTTTTATCATTAGAGGACTGTCAGCCCCACTCAAGGACAGTTTTCACTGGAAAGAAAAGTGGAAGTTACTTAGGGATTTTAGATTTTTATCTGTAGCAATTCACATCTGCTGTTGATTGCCTGAGTACAGAGACCTTGTAATTCGTATCTTACTGTAGATAGCATCTGATGCCTTCTATGTAGCACATATGCATGAATTTAATTGGCTGCTGTCAGCATTTAACCATCCCTAACTTGAAATTAAAGAACAAGTTGCAAGCCTTGTCAGAGCTCACCCTACCATAGTATAAACCTGACATGGAAAACCATCATTCACAGCTCTTTGATCTCTTCCTGTGTTCACCTCACTTCTTCCCTTTGGCTTTTGGACAGAAGACTGTGATCTCATCTGTTACTTGACCACCCAGTTACAGCTTTGAATCTGGTTTTTTGTAACCAGAGTAGTCACTTGTGTACAGTTTGACACTAAACAGAAACAATGCATTCATTCAGAAACACAAGAACTGATTTAGACAATTACTCTGTCTTCTTTCCTTCTTAATGGCAATTTCTTGAAGAATGTATGATAAAATTGTGTACTTCAAAGGTGACAGTCATGAAAGCAGAGAGTAGATCTTCTGTAGAAATAAGTGTATGATGTTATAACTCTCACCTGACTAGGGACAGAAATGACCACCAAAAGAGTAAAAAATTTCAAAACAATTAGCAAGACCCATTTCTTCCATTTAAAATTTCTCACAGATATGTTCTGCAGCATAAAATAAAATTAAAAAACTAAAAAAAGAAAGATACTGAGAGAAGCAAAACTAAGGTAGTATAGTATGAAATGGAATTAAGCAAATAATAGTTGTACTATTAAATCACAGATCCTTGGTCTGGAACAATGTGTATTTATTTTTAGCTTCTGTGAACTGTTCTGGTGTGTGCTGGTTTCCCCACAGAAATATGACTCATTTACATCTGAATATATAGCTAAATAGGAACTCTTCATGGATAAATTCATAGGAAGCAACCTTCAGTGTTAAATCCTCCCTCTTCAATAAAAACCCTTTTCAGTCATATGGAAGTGCCTGGCAAGGTGAAATGAGATAATGTGTGCATACAGAGTGACTAGACCTTAATAAATGCTGTCCAGGAGAACAAACTTTATAGGTACTTAGAGGTGGTAAGACAACAAGGGGACAAATACTACCTACAATAAATACTGATAAAAGTAAAATATTTTGGGCCAAATATGGATTTAATGCAACAATTGATAAGGAATTCAGAAGATACCAATCAAGTACCATTCATCCCAAATTACACTAGCTATGGTTTTGTCCTGAAGAACAAACTGTTGGCTTGAAAAGCTTGGTTGTATTAGCATATGGTTTCCCCCTCTTCTATTTGTTATGAGTACCTTGTATCACAGACATTTGTTGTGAATCAGAGATGCATTTTATAAGTATTTCCTTAGTGGATCATTAAGAATCGCTTTTTGTAATTTCTTTTTTTTTTTAGCACAGCTTTTTTCATAGTATTTCTTAGCTGATATTCACCTTTCCTGTTGTCTTTTGTTTAGTATTGATGTCAAGTCCCAGTTCTAATTGGCTATACTGCTACATTCAATTAATTACATTTTCAAATAGCATGTTTGTACTCTTTTTCCCATGCTGACTGTCATACATAGGAAAAGGTCACTGTGGATTTCTGCAGATCTATTTAATTCTATCACTGAAATCTTTCTTTTGAATTTTCTTTTTTTTCCCAGTGCTTTTAAAATAAAACAATAATAATTTAGAAAAGGTAGCATTTCAACTACTGATGTGCTATGACATCTGTCTTCCACAATGCCCAATATTGGATCATATACTTCCCTGTATCATGGTCTTCAAATACACACAGAAATCTGCTTGCTTCCTAGATTGTAAAATGAATGGGGCAGAGACATTCTTGTTCAGTATATTGTAAAGCATCTATCAGACATGTGTTAGAAAAACAGTTTCTGCTGTTGGAAAATACCAGTACCAGTATCCATATGCTATCTGTCATTGATTATTTGAATAGTTAGCCACTGAATTATAAGAATAAAAAATGGAACTATGCATTTGTCTTTAGCTTTTTCAGCTATTCAAAATCATGAATACAGTAACTATTTCAATCATTTTTTGACAGTAATTTTGGCAGTATTTTCATTCTCAGATCTATTTCTACAAATAAAGTTTCCATATGGTGGGTATCTTCATATGTCTGTCATGATCAAAACCTTAACTTCTGCATAGACATTTGGACTGAATGAGCTACACCAGTATGACTGAGAAGTCGTACCCAGCAGAGGGCTAAGGAGTATACATGATTGTTGTGGTTTAAACCCAATCAGCATCTAAGTACCACACAGCAACTTGTTCACCTTTCCCCTGTTCCAGTGGAGGAGGACAATCAGAGGAAAAGACAAGGAAACTCATGGGTTGAGGTAAGAACATTTTAATAATTGAATATAAATTAATAAAATTGTGATACTAATAATATTAACAGTATCAATAATACTATCAATACCAATACTACTACAACAACTACTACTACTATATAATGAAAATAATGGAAAATAAAACAAATGATACAACCACCTGCAAACCAGTGCTCAGCCAGCTCCTGAATAGCGAGAGCCAGAGCTGGAGAGCCTGAGAGCCAGAGCCCAAGACAGAGATGGCACTAGAGACAGAGCAAGCCCCAGCGAGCAAGCAAGAGAGCCATTGAGCAAGAAAGAGGGTGAACAAGAAAGCCAACCAATATGACCCCCAGCCCACCACCAACTTATATACTGAGCATGACATTTTATGGGACAAAATCTCCCTTTGGCCAGTTTGGGTCAGTTGTCTGGACTGTGTCCCTCCCAGCTTTGTGTAGCAAAGAATTTGGGAACACAGGTGCAACACCAGAAACTGAAGTCCTTGACTTGGTATAAACATTCCTTAGTAACAACTAAAACTATTAGTGTTATTGATATTCTTATCAGCACAATTCCTAAACATAGCCTCATACTAGCTACTATGAAGAAAACTAACTCTGTCCCAGCTAATACCAGCACAATGGTTTATTGTGGTGGAAGCATGGCCATCCACTTGCCATGCTCAGAAAGCATCTCAAAGCCATTTCAGTTTCTCTCCTTCCCCTGCTACTGCAATATTTTCAAATCAAGTTCTTTATTACCATGTATATCAGCATCTAGTTAAGGTTTCTTTGTTATTTTAGATTTCATTTGAATGCTTCTTTTCTTTGTTTTTTCTCCGTTGTTCTCCATCTACAAGGCCATCTGTTCTGTTGGCAGATGCATGCAAATTCTGTAATTGTTGTCATTCTTAGCATAGTGCAAACCATCCACAATTCAAAGGACAAGGCATGCTATGTTTGTGAGTTGGCCAAATGTGTATTGTCAGAATTGCTTAACAAAACATTAACAGCAACAATATTTGATTTTCTGTCTATTTAGGATATGCATCTGTGTTACCAGGATTAGAAAAGAGGCTTTTTTTTGAAACTGCTAAATACTGTGTCAGTCACTCACATATTTGTCTACTGTTTTTTATGTGAGATGAGTTACTTTTGTCTTTTTTTTTATTTACATTTTTTTATTTTTCTGGAGGAGGGCATTGACACCAGGTAAAGGTGAAAGCCTGTTTGCCTTAAGACTGACTTATTCTATATATGTGCAAGCAAATGCAATGCAGATTTTCTCCTGTTATTAATATCCATGTCTCAGCTTGGATCGGGGAGAAAAAGGAAGCCAAGTTCTTGAATGTAAAACAAAATCAACACACAAGTTACCTTGAAAAGAAAGCCAGGGAAATTATACAGCAAAAAGACTAAATACTTTCTCTTCATATTTTTACTTTCATAGAAAGCTAAAACCTGGAGGTGGTAGAAAAAAGAGACTCACATAGAGTATAGTTTTGACAATAGAAAATCATTAGACATTGAGGATTCCCTTCTTAAGAGGATCATCCTTGGATACAGAGATGGATACACCTTTTCTGTACCTTTTCCTTCATATTTTAAAAATGAAGGCATTTTTATTAAGCTGGGGATCCACCTACAATGGAGATTTTAGATTAACCATGTTGGGAAATTCACCAAGATTCTTGGTGCTTATAGCAGATACTTATAGCAATTCATAGAAAAGTCTGTCTGAGAAAACAAAAATGAGAATCTCTCTCCTGGAATACAGACAAAAATGGCATAATATGGAAGATATTTGGCAAATATAATTTATAGGTTGGGGTTTTATAAACTATAAGCAGCAATGTGCTGTGCATTTTTCCTGTAACTCCTTTCCCCTATATAACTATGCTTTTAATCTCATAACATTTACATGAGTGAAATGAAAATACAGAAACTTGAAATAAAGATGTGAGCAAGATGTACTGAAATTGATATGTATAGTCTCTCAGGAAGTACTTTCTAAATTAGATATAGATGAGGTGATGGATTTGCTGCTAAATTGAGAGAGCTTTTCAAAAGTCTGATACCAACCCCAATACTATTAGTGGAAAAACCCTCAGTGATTTCATAGAATCATAGAATCATAGAATGGTTTGGGTTGAAAGGGACCTTAAAGATCATCTAGTTCCAGAGCCCCTGCCATGGCCAGCGACACCCTCCACTAGATCAGGTTGCTCAAAGCCTCATCCAGCCTGGCCTTGAAGACAGCCAGGGATGGGGGACCCACAACTTCTTTGGGTAACCTGTTTCAGTGCCTCACCACCCTGTCTGTGAAAAATTTGTTTCAACAAACCTTGGTTCAGTTCCTCAGTGAATATCTGTTTACTTTCATATGAGACCCTTGGAGATCAAGAAGTTGGTCCATGTCAATTATCTTTACTTCCAGATGCTGATTTAAAGGAATAAAAATAAATGTTTGATCCCCCACTCTAGCAATAAAACCACCAGCCATCACAACAAATGTGTAGATTGTCCAAAATAGTGGTTTGTAGTTTTATAGAATGCCTTTTGTTAGAGTTTAGTTAATTTAGTGTTTTGTTGATTTGGGGTTGGGTTTGTTTTATTTTTTTTTTTTTTTTACAGTTTAAGCATTTAAAATGTTAATGTTACAAACAATAAACTTTGTTCAGCTCTGCCAGTTTACCCATCTGCAAACTGAATGAAGGACTCTGTGCTCACTGGGACTCAAGGTCTTCTAAAAAGACTGGCTAGCACATACTGTCCTGGGGCAAGCAATTAAGTGTCTATGAAATGTTGCAATTTTTTAATTCTTCAGTGATTTAAACTCTATCTAGGGTTAATCCTCATGAGGATGTACATTAAATAGGAAAGGAGATGGCAGAGAACACAGGGAGATGTATCCAGAAGCTGCATTCTTTTCTTTCAAGTTTGCTGGCTCTTCACAGCTTCCAGTAATTGTAAGACAATGCAACACTTTGCAACAGTTAAAGTACAGGAAGACCATGGCAACTATTCACAGACAGCTCAGTTATAATTCTTCCTTCTCTCCTTTTTCTAACAGTAACAGAGTTTGAAAATGTATAAGCACCTTTGAGCAAGGATACTTAAGTCATCAACTAAGAATAGGCATCTTTGGTGATAGAATATAATAAAAGAGGAAAAGACAGACAGTAAATTACTGTCTTTAGGAATCTATTCAGCAAGGCTTTCAGGGAAGAGCATTGTAAATGAACTCAGCTGTTGCTGTGAACATCAATCTCTGTGAAAGCCTTGTACATGAACGCTGACATCCACCTGGTGCCACCCTGGCAGTTAAACAAACAGAGCGTGGGGCGGGAGGAAGCACAAAATCTCATGGTGCTTGATTAACTTCCATTGCTTTGTCTGATTGACACTGAAGCCTCTGTACAGCCTACTGGGCTTTTTGCAGACAGATTACAGCCATTGTCCCCAAATCCAGGTCAGTGGGTGCCAATTTACCTGAATGTCTCATCTGTGGAGGAGATTAAAAGCTTCTCAGGTAGGAACAGATCATTTCTGCTATAAAAGTTTTGTTTATTCCAAAGGTTATTATGAAATGGTTTCATGAGTTTTACTTGAGTGCACACAGCTCACTCCCTGAAGCTGCTGGGAGTTGTTTCTTCTGTGTATACATCTCCAAATAAGTGACAGGCAGTTTATAGTATCTCCTCCACTACAAAGATGTGGTTGAAGAAAAAAATAAGCTTATTGTGCCAGGAGAGATCTGTTCCTCTGTTCTTGTCATTACCTGAGATGTACAGTCCACATTAGAATCAGAATGGCTAGAAAATAACATGGTTTCTGATATGAATAAATTGCAGATTGGTCACCTGGAACATTTCACAGAGATCCGTGGTGATCCTCACTGAGGCTGAGTAAATCCATCAGACAACAAAGTTTCTAGGAACTAGAGGGGGTGCTCAGCAACTTTGTGTGGTTGTTTTTTTTGTTTGTTTGTTTGGTTGGTTTTTGTTGTTGTTGTTGTTTAGCCTTTCAGTTAGCCATAAATTAAAAGAAGAAATGCAACCAAGTAGTTCAGCACTTATCTTGAGCTTCTTAAGAACCATTTTCTTAAATCCTTCCTAGATTTCCGGATTGGAAAATTTTGGAAGAAAAAGACTCCCTGCTTAGATTTTTGATGATAGCAATCAGAAAGGAAAAAAACAAAAAGGCAAAGAGACCCCCAAAAATACATTTTACACCATTCTAGAAAGAGTATCAGACCCACACACCATGTTTTTGTCTTTTTCTGCATAATGAGACAGCTAACTCAAGACAGAAATAAACAAAGAAAATTACGTGATACTGTGTATTATTAGGTAAGGAAACCAACACAATAATATCAATAAACTGTAAAATTTTAAACATAATATATCATAAATAGCAATTTATCTGTGTGTTTTGTAAAGCATAATTTAATTTTCATTACTAAAATTCACTGTGCAAAGAGTGATGAAGGTTATTATTTTAAAAAAAAAAAATCTTAATGGAATGTGTCACAACCATTCCTGTCTTAAATATTTCTTTGGGAAGAGACCATTCATTTTTATGTGTGAAAATTGCAAAATGAATGGATTAGTAAAACACAAAATTATTATTATTCTGCTGTATATGCTTTTTAGAATGTTTGGCTCTGTTCCCTAAAATGAGCTAATAATTCAAACATATTAATCACAAAAGCAAGTTCAATTAATATATTAGCAAGCTGTAACGGTGACTGTGCCATCAAAGTGCATTAGCTGAAACATTATTGTCATGGAAGTAAGTATTAAGATAACCAGTACCCTTTCCTATGTAAAATTATCGTTTGATTCATCACTAACTGTAAGGTAAAGACTTTACCTGCCAGCACTTCAGAATGGAATGTGAAGAATTTGAGTTATATCTGGTAGAATTGAACCTAAAGTCTGCCTGGAAACTGGAGCAAGAGACCTCTAGTCAAGGTTCATGGCCTTCTTGGATGAATATGCAAACATGACAAACTCTAAGATGAGTGTGAGTTTCCCATAATTCACTGAGTGGAAAACATCAGTCTGTGAATGGCTATGATTGCACAAAAATATTGTTGGAAGAGACTGTGCAGGCAATAATACAACATGTGGGCTTTCACTTTTGTGGGTCTTAGTATGAAGCTGGTTTATGTCAAGAACAGAACCTCATGGCTTTAATTAATTGCCAGGTGTTCACAGCACTACCACATACTGTCGTGCAGTTCCATTAAAGGAAAGCGTTAAAGCATCTGCAGAGCCACGAAGAGAAAAGTGCACAGCACCTGCCCACACTTGTTCTTTTCAGAATGACACAAAACCTACACTGAACTCATGAAAAGCTATAAAAGGAATGTTTATATGGATTGTATATTGCTTCAGAAATCTGTAACAGTATCAGGGCATGAAACTTATTCTGTGCTCTTTTATGGGTTAGCCATTGCTTTGTGTCTTGGTGCCTAGAAGAAAGTATAGGGTATGTACGGGTGTTCAGGTTTTCAGTCTGGTGACTGAACTCTATCATACCAGAGAACTGAGAAAGCTTTAATGAAAGCTACAGTTCTGTATTGTATTCTGTTCAGTCTTGATGCATCAAATGATTTACTGAATTATTGGAGACAACACCATGTAATAGTTAATACTAACTGTGATTTTTGACATAAATAGGAGTAAATAATAATATTAATAACAATAGCTGTAGCAGTGATAGAGAAATGACAAAACAATTAGGAAGCCAGTAACTGGTTGTAACTTTTAGCCATTCCATCTTGGCAGCAAACTTTCAAACTTGGACGTCTAACTTGTCAGTACGCAAAAATTAGCGTTTATCCAAAGAATTTGGAGACAAAACCACAAAACACAAAATTCACAGATTTGTAAGGAAAATTTGTGACAGCCAAGAAAGGAGAAATAAAAAAAAGTAGCACAGTGTTTTGGATACCTGACAGTCTTATGAAGAATCCCAAATTGTACTGCTCTTGCAGAGAACCAGGAGTCTGAAGAAAGATCTGAGCTGAATCAGAATGGAAGCACCATGGAAAGTGATACATTGACGTTAGCTTCTACTGTGGACTCAAAATACTTTGATGATGGCATCTGGGTTATTTTGGCTCTGCACATAAGTTACTAACTACAGAATGTGCTCTGTCAGATATAGCTTTGGATTTGAAAAGATTTAAGACACAAAAGCAGTGTTTAATGTCCCATTATTTAAATAAGTGTGATTTTTTTCTGATTTATGAGTTGGGAAAATTTCAGGCACATTTCAAAACTGGTTGTTATTATACAGTGATGACCCATTCAGAAATCAGTGAAAATTTCATAATTTCTAGAATAATATGAAACATTCACTCCATCCTTAATACATGGTACTCTAAAGTACCGGGAGTATCAGTAGAGGAGTTAAGCTGTGTCCAGATCATAGGCAGCCACATCTTACCATCAACGTCTAGTGACCTGCTTCAAGGAGAATGGAGGAAGACACTCCTGTCCAAAACCAGCCATGGAATACAAATATCTGCCAGTTCCATAGTGAATAGAGATTACCCTTCTCTCTGCCTCCTCTCTGCCTCTTCTGTTCTACAACTGCCAACTACACTTTCCTCTCAACTCATCTAGTAAATTGACATAAATGTTCTTGATCTATACATATCTTAAAGTTTGCCACTCTAATTCCAGACTTCAAGATGGACTTGGATTCTTAAAAGTTTGCCTGCTTTTTCCAATTATATGCAGATGTTCTAGTAAGAAATACTACTTTTCCTTGCAAGCTTTGCCAGAACCAATCAGATGGTCTGATACATCGGTTACTCCAAGGGACTAGCAAAGAAGGATCAATGACAGAAAAGGGAGGGAGGGGGAGGGCATGCTGCCAGGCAGAGATCATCTTCATCACATTTGATAGTTAGAGAGGGAATTAATGGGTGAAGGTTGCTTGAGGAAGAGAGTAGACTAAGCAGCGAACATTGGCAAATATTTTTATGTATAGAAGACTTAAGAAAGGAGCCAGTTTGTGCAGTAAAGCAGACTGCTGCTATAGAACTTGTATCTTGCTTATTACAGATTTAGAAAACAGTATATAGTGACCAGTAAAGGAAAGAAAAGATTTGAAAAGAGAAAGGGAATTCCTGCTTCTACAAAGGAGTTCCTATGTAAGGCTAGGCAAATGATCCATTTTTAAAATCAAAACACTTTAGGGAGTCTTCCTAACTATATATTCGTTCTTTCTGGGTTTCACATGTTCCTCATTCATGCGAACAAAGTTGAGGGGCTCTGCCTTTTGAATGTAGCTGGTATTCATACATCCTCAAAAAAAGTAAAATTCACAACCCAGGTACATGAAGTAGGATATCAAATTGGTCTGGCCTTCAATTCATCTGAAAAAAGAGAATATTGTAACAAGAAATTAATTTCTGCAAATTACTTACGTACTGTAGAAAATAAATAATGTTGTCTGCTGAATGTGTTGACTAATCATACAGAATAATGGCATCACCCATTTTTAACACTAAGGACAAAACAATATAGTCAATACATGTTAAACATAATCTCTCCTGTGCACTGTGACAGGAAGCTTTCTCAGTTTTACAGCTCATCATACAATTCTGCATGGAATGTGTATATAAAAGTCATATTAAAGACTGCACAGGCAATTCTGTTTGTGGAGCATGTCAGATTTTGCGTTCTGGACTTTTCAGTTTTCATTACTGCTCTGCGTAGTTTTACAAGTTCTAAAGGAATTTCTAAAGGATTTTTGTTTTGTTTTGCTTCGGGACTTTAATTCCCAATGGAAAAATAAAAGAGCATGTCTCATAGACCAATATCTGGTAATGCTGAACATTACTTACAGGAAGTAGCAGCAATTCTGCATGTTTCCATGTCCAGCTCCTTAAACATATATCTCTCTCTTCCCTTTAGAGAATGAAAATGGTAGATCTGTGCTTGGGTTTTAAGACAGAAAAACCCCCATGTTTTATTAATGCAAGATTATCCATTTTCAAGTACAAGAGCCAATGAATAATTCTCTAAATATCTACGTGGTGTTCACGTGCAGAACATTCCAAGGAAATATGTTAAAAACAGTTCAGTAGCCACTACCCAGCTGTGTAAGTAATAGCTCTTGGAAGCTGAGCACCTGTCCTTCAAACAGCATATGATGCTTTTCTGTAAACTGATCTTTTAACCAGTGGCCTTACAAATTTAAAGCTAGGGGTATATCAAACCCAACTGAGTGTTAATAAGTAAATAAAATCTAAAGTTAACAGAAGCTAAGGGTTAATCCTGTTTACATGCCACCCTAGAGTTCTGTACTTCTTAATGTAACTATTTGAAAATATATCAATATGTTTATGTGACCTCTCACCTCTAAAAATATTCTGTGGTAGACTTTTGACCTATGATTGCATGGTATCCGCTAGGAAAGGAAAATCCAGTAAATAATGCTCTGTGCTCGAGCTGCAAATGCTGAGTTCTGTTAGTGTGTTCATTAGTGTACAATATTCTCCAATCTTGGCTGAATTTTGGGACAGAGACAGGAATAGAGCTCCAACTCCCACTCACAGAAGTGCAGGGATACTTCCACACATGCCAGACACATGTTTTGCAGTCCTCCCTCAAACAGATCCCACTATCTGTACTATCTGAATATGGACATCATCTTTCTCTCTGCATTACAGCCTCTATAAAAGTATTCAGGACTTGAAAAGAAGCCAGAGGAAGGAGAGAATGCAGGGGAGAAGAGAAATGGAAAAAGAAAAGAAAATTAGGGAAAAACAAAACAACTGTAATAAAATAATTCATAAGTTTTGCTTAACTGTTTTAATCTCTCTTCTAAATGCAGAGAAATGAGAACTGTTTCCAGCCTTTCCACAAATAGACTAAAGGAATTTTATTTGAAAGTGAATAGTCTGGGGGTGGGCAAGAGGTTAGGAGGGGACAGCTGACCTGAACTGACCAAAGGATTATTTCATACCACATGATGTCATACTCAGCAAGAAAAGCTCAGAGAAACGAGAGGGAAGGAGGGACATTCAGGTTTGTGGTGTTTGTCTTCCCAAGAAACTGTTATGCATGCTAAGGCCCTTCTCTCTGGAAAGTGGTTGGACATCTGCCTGCCATTGGGAAGTAGTGAATGAATTCCTTCTTTTTACTTGCTAGCACGAACTACTTTTGCTTTCCCTGTAAAACTGTCATTATCTTTATCTATGAATCTTCTGGACTTCCTTCTGTTTTCTCCCCATCCCATGGGAGAGAGGAGTGGTCCAGAGTTAGGGTGTCTGGCTCCTGTCTGAGGTCACTCCATCACAGGGACATTAAACAAATCTTTTTTCCTTCTGATTTTATGGCCTTCTCTAGCACAGGAAGGAAACAGAAGTCCTTGAAAGGTTTCATAAACCAGTAGGAGATATTTGGGGTGATGACCCTTATTGCTATAAGATCAAACATATAATTGACATAAATAATTCCTGTGTCATTAGTGGCACTTGGAAAACTAGTGCAGGATCACTCTGTTTCTCTACACAGAGCCAATACACTTAGCATACTGTTGACACAGTACATTAACCTCTGCTAAAGGCATTCTGTTGGACATTCTGTTGTACATTCTGTTGTATTCTGAACCACACTATCTCTGGTTCTGTTGGATGAATCCTGCTGCAAGTACTAAATAGAGATTCACTATACTTGAAACCTGGATGATACAAGTAGTAAGGTTATTACACACTCAGACATAGGTCAAAGTAATAAAGGAATTTCCAATAAAGTTGGGATAATAATGGGAAATATTTAAAAAATATATAAGAAAAAGATATTTTGACATCAAATATCAAAAATTCTAATTGAGACTAAAGAAATTACAAACTACAAAATGATGGTTTGAAGCTATTTATTCCATTCAAAAATGAAAACTCATATGCTGAACACAGTGAAGGGTCCTTTTAGCAACACATCCCATTAATCATGATGTTTAAATAACTGTTAAAACCTGTTCTCTTTAATAAAGACAAAAAATGTGGTACTGTTAATATTCATATATAAAAAAATCCCTCACATTTTACAGGTTTTTAACTTCTTTTTTATTGTACTGTAAAAACATTGTCACTTATGTATGTGAGAAAGATGCGTTGCTGAAAGCTTAAGACCTAGAAACAAAACCACAATAGTTTGTCCTACGAAAGTCATCGGCTCTCTAGCAATAAAACCTGCCATAGTCAGAAGATAACATACTGCATTAGCTGGCTTTTATTCTTGTGGTAAATATATTTGATTACATCTCTAAGACTGCAACAAGATAAATCATAAGGAATCTACCACTATCTTAAAAAAATCACAAATCAAAAGCCTTCCTTTATCTATCTCTGTCACTTACCCTTTCCTTAGTTATAAAAAACCACAACTCAGATCATTACCAGGTTCCACATAAACTCAAGCCAAAAATCCTACTTGAAAAGACATGCTGTGATCAAAATTGCACAAAATCTTATAATCTTTTCTATATTCCAGCTGTACGTAATTCAATTACTTAGGACTTCCACCACACACCTTCCAACACATTTTTGAATTCCATGAAACTCGTTATCTCCATTGCAGACAGATAATAGCACACGGTTTATATTTGTGGATTAAACATGTCCTACCCTTTTTCCTGCCAGTGAAGCTGTGTCATTTTTATCATTAAATCAGTAAGTTAAATCAGTCCATGTGACCTCTCTGCCCCAGCTAGAAACCTCTAAGAAAGTTTTTGAGTACATCTTGGTTGTCCACCCCTATCAACAACTGCTCCCACTAAACAGACCATGAATAGTCAACTGCTTTGAAAGATAAGAGTTTAATAGCATATCATCTATCTCTTGACACCAAACAGCCTCTGTTATGTAAGAGCCAAATCTCTTTCAAACACAATACAGTGAAAGGCCCTTTGCAAAACTCTCTTCAACCAAAATCCCTAACAGTGTGTTAAGTAGCTTGATGCTAGACACTGTTCATGATTTCAGGAGGGGTTATGAGAGACAGAAGTTAACAGAAGCCCTGCCTTACTGCTCCTTATGACATCGAGGACTTGTTTGTTTTCCCTGCAGTATCAGGTAAGGACCTGGGTAGGATGATGGAAAGAAGAAAATGTGGCTACTGGGAACTAGTGTGATGATCCCAGGCCAGGACTTCAGTAGTGATTTTAGTCTGTGCACTTCAGTAGTTAGAGACGCCCTAGAGAATCTGTGAAAGTTGGACTGGAAATTGAAGTTAGGAGTTGTTTTTTGGGGTATGTTGCTTGTCTTGTTTGCTTTTAACTGAGTAATATATATTAAGAATTAGGACTCAAGTTCATGTGCTCTCTCCAGAAGCTGTTAACTATTGAAAAAGTGTCTGTGGATATTCAAATAATCAGAAGTAAATTCTGGAAATATGTTCTATTCCCAAATCCTCTCCCATATGTCATATTTTATGTTTGAGGATTATGTTATGAACAACAATGTACTACAGTCAGAAAGGGTACTATCTAGACAGCACAGAGTTGAACTTATTAGGCAATGTTATATATGATTCCTTTCACTGGGGAGACAAAGTTACTTATGTCTGGGCCATTTACAAACCTCCTTTTAGATCAAAAATGAGTAGTGAATATGTTCCTGGCCTATCTTCGATCTGTATATTTATCACAAACATAAATCAGGACACTATTCACTATACTGAAAAGAAAAAAGAAAAAAAAATCTAATAAGCTGAATTCGTTTATTATAGTCTGTTTATCACTTGGTGTCAGAATTTAACTATCTGTGGCCTACCACAGTTTGTTTACAGTTGTCAGAAGACAGAGCTGTAGAGCTAAGTTCTTCCAAACAAAAAGGCAATTTATAGATAACATAGACATAACGTATGCTATTTTCAGAAAAAAAAATAAAATATTAGGCTGAGGATTGCAAATACTGGGAGAGGGGCAAAAATAATCCAGGCGATGTAGCAGAAAGAGCCACCTAGCTACAAATGAAGCTTCAGGCATTCATTTCTTTTTCTGGAACACATTGCTGAAGATTTTTCTAGAAAAGCTCTCTTTTGGATTAATTTCCATTTTTTAATCTCCTTAATCAATGGATTATAAGGATTATGCTTTTTCTATTGCCAATCTATTTTCTATTGTAATCTAAATGAACTAGTTCATCTGAAATCCTTCTTAAGAGATTGGAATGTCCATGGTCATATTCCACAGCCATGGGATGATAGAAAACATTAGAAGACTGTAGAGAACTGCCAAGGCCCCAGGAGTCAACTTCTAATAGCTGGAAATGTTAAAGTTTGGGTAAATGCTTTCTGTAAACAAATATTTATTGTTTTCCAAAACAGCAATAGGTATTGCTATCATGTATAAAAATACAATTTAAAAAAAAAATCAGATTTTTACTGGTTGGATATTTATTAAAATGTAGACTTTATGATAATGCTGATGAAAAGATAGAGCCAGTACACTCACTGCTTAACTCTGATTCTTCTCAACTTATCAGTATGTGTTAGACGTTCTTTTATAGAGTTTTTGCTTTAAGAAGTAAAAGGAACATACCTGAGTAAGAACAGCTTCCAGAGATCAGTTAGCAGGAGGGCAAGGAGAAAAAAAAAAAATTGTAGTGACTTTTTTTTACTGTGATAAAATCCACATAGTATTGCTAGTGTTTACATTCAAAACCTTTCTGTTTATCCTGGAGTTAAAAGGCAGACTTGAAGGAAAATTTGTTACACATCTGACTTTTTCTTTTGCTTTTAAATTCCCTTTGAATTTTGATACATATTTTAGCAACTTAGTAAAACAGCTGCATCATGAGCATGACCATGAACCACCACATACTTCCTTATGAACACTGCCAACAGGAAGATATTATCTTAAAAGAACAGATGTCAGGGGACAAAAACCCCTAAGTTTCAGAAACTGTTGCTGTGTTGCTGACTTAATCAACCATCTTAAATACAACAAATTTGGTTTCGGAGATCAACATGGGAATCAAATTCAGGAGCAGAAGACTTGCTTCTGTCATCTTCAGATTAAAACCATGGAGAGGATGTTTAAAGTGTCTGAGCTCATGTAATGTAACACCATTATGACTCTGATAGATTGTAGGTCTACATCACTGATGCATAAAGAGATGGAAATGACTTTAAAAATTATGGACAGCAGCGCACATTCTAGTTCTAGGGATATGCAGCTTCATGGTTAAGAATCTTCATTAAGCATTAGTGAGTGTCTTGATGCACTTACACTGCACATAATATCTCAAGAGAACATAAATTTGGATTATAGACTTAGTTTAGAACTATTGGACATAGTTCTAAAGAAAATGTGAAGTAAATTGGTGTAGGCAAGTTAAATCAGCTGAGAATTTGAACCTTGGAGTATTAGTGACATCATTCCAATCCAGAGTGCAATTCTGAGGCAGAGTAAGCACAATGTCATCTTTTTCAGATATTCAATATTGTGAATCACAACACAGTATTTGATTTAGTGAAATGTAACTTTGTAGAAACCTGGAGGAATACTGAGGAACACTGCACTGAGACAGATCTGCAAGGCAGCACATGTCCTCCACTCCCCTCTTCTCTTGCAATATGAGCAGGGTGCTCTTCATGCCATTAAGATTCATATGTCTCAAAAATCCTAGGACAAAAAGTCTCAGGAGAATCAATGCAGTATTGCATATGGAAAGAGAAGAAAGAGTGCTTAGACTCAACCAATGCTATTATGAGCAGTTTTGTCAGGAACAACAGTAATTGACAGCATCAGTTCACAGCCCTGGAATCTGTTTATCCCAAGACTTTGCACTTGTCTTTCAAAGACAAGTTCTGCAGGTGGCCTGAGGTTAGTATAAAAAGGCCATGTTTACTCCAAGGTATGTTGACAGCTCCATGTTCAAGAAGTGTCAGGCTGATTAGGGAAACCTTTTGTCAGTGTGTAGTTTTGAAAGTGTTTCTCTGCTACATTTATTGTTTGAGAAAATAACATTAGATCATTCTACATGGCTAGATGCTGATTGGAGTGTATTTTCCAAGCTTTCCATTTTTCTGCTGATATATTACCAGTTGCAGTTTTATGGCTTTTAACTCACATTCATCTCCCAGTACCACAAATTCTGTCTGCTTGTTTTTCTAGAATCTTTTCAGCCTTTGTCGGATCAAAATCACTGCATGCCTATGCTAATTCTTGAAGATGCTGAGGCTTTCAGGTAACTTGAGTGATGAGTAGGTGTCTCTTTAATCTATTGTTGTGGTTTAGCCCTGGTCATCAACTAAGCACCACACAGCCAGGAGCTCACCTTTCCCTTCCTCCAGTGGGATGGGGGAGAAAATCAAAGGAAAAAGATGAGAACTCATGCGTAGAGATAAAAACACTTTAATAATTGAAAATAAACAAAATAAAACAGCGTTACTACTACTAATGATAATGATATGTAATAAAAAATAAATTTAAAAAAACCAAACCCCAAAAACCAAAAAAGACAACAGCAACAAAAACCAACCAACCAAGCATGGCAAAAAGAAAATGGAAAAAGAAATTATACAACTGCTCAAAACCAGCTGACCGCACCCAGCCAGTCCTGGATCAGCAATTGTACCTCCCAGCCAACTAGCCCCAACTTACATACTGAGCATGACGTTTGATGGCATGAAATGTCCCTTTCGTTTTGTCAGCTGTCCAGGCTGTGTCTCCTCCCAGTTTCTCATGAAGAAGAAGCTGGGAAGACAGGGACAATATGGGAAACTGAAAAAGTCCTTAGGTTAATAGAAACATTGCTTGTCAACAACTAAAACATAACTGTTTTCAACAGTCTTCTCAGCACAAATCCAAAATACAGCCTCATACTAGCTACTGTGAAAAAATTAACTCCATCCCAGCTCAAACCAGCACATCTATATGCTTGTATGAAACCTTAGCTCTTCCGTGTTATGTACTGGAAAATGGATGCCAGCTCTGTGTCATGCTTTTATTCATGTTCTCTCAGACCGTGAGGCTTTTCTTATGTTATCTGCATGCTTCTGCCATCCCACTCCTAGCTGTCCCTTTCTAAAGGCTCTGCAATATGCCTTCATGTTGCCTGATGTATATTTATAATGTCACTCTTTACCATACAGCCATTTAGTGATGGAGAATAGCAGCATATTAGTTACATTATGCATGAACAGTTCAATTAGATGACATGAGGAATCAGATCACACAAATTCCATTATCTCTATGAAAAGCCATTTGACTTGTCCTGCATAAAAGATGTGTCTCTACACCCTGTAACATATATATTTTTCTTTAATTCTAACAGAGCTTCAGTTACTATGTACACAACTCATTGATCACACAGTCAGAAGACTTGATATAGATTTTTACTACATTTTGTTGTTGTTGCTGCTACTACGTCTCCCATTTAATTATTCCAGGTTTTAGATTATCTTCCTCTTTATTCCTTTCTGTGAAATTTATCAGTATTCTCTACAACACAACAAAAATCAGATGCAAAACCAAATGCAAGATGACCCTTCTGAAGTTTCCCTTTAAAGAGGGGTGGAATCCACCTGTGATGATTTATTAACACGAACATTTGTAGATTTTGGCTGTATTGCAGATTGTTCACTATGTTCAGTATTGAAAACTCTGTGTCAGTACCTATGCCTCTCTTGTGGATGTGTTGTGGATAAGATGAAACTACCAATCCTGCTACATTTGCCTCCATGCTGAGATAAAGCCTTAAGGAAATGTCTAGAGAAATTCTTGCTTGTAACACTACCGTAGTTTAAATTCTCTTTTACTAAATAAAAATCCCTGGATTGAGAGATGGCTGTCACTCAAAACAAGATATTGATAAAATCTGTCTCTCTGGGATGATAACTAAACAGTTACTTTTCTAATATGGGCTTTTAATCATCTGACTGTCTAAATATCACATGATTATTTAAAAGAAAAATATTATCCATTTAATTCCAAAAGATCAAGAACGAAACACAAATCATCCCAGGAATTTTCTCTGAGTTGCAAAACTTGGTGATTTAGGCAAGAAACTAGGGAGTCCTGGGGAGAAACTGTAAAGAAAACTGAATATTCTGACCTGGTCCCAGAGATTTTCAGTATAGGGAAGGAACAGAGTCAGAGGAAATCATGCAAGTATTTATTATTTCATTCAGACTTGTTATGTTTTCAGCTTAAATAAGAAGAGAATAACTTTGGGAACACTCAAAGAGCTCATGAGGACATGAACTGTGATCTCAAAATACCTTCCAGGGTGGTTCATTGTGAAAGTGTAATAGTGCCAAAAAGGCCAAACATGCCCACTGTTGCAGCCTACCCAAAACAAGTTCAGAAGGACAGCAGGGAAACTTCAGTGTTTGTTTTTGTGTAGCAGTAGCTGATCGGAGCCTGCTTTCTTCCAGTTTGTGATGGGGATTACCAAGTAGTTGAACTTCTGTTGAAATGAATATATACTACCTGGAAGAGGAAAAGCTATGTAGTGAAGGAAGTACTTTCTTCCAAAAAGTCTGTGAATTCTCTTCTCACTCAGATGTTACTCACTTCTGACAGGCAGATTGCCACCCCGGGTGATGAACCCGGGAGAAATACAGAAAGGGAGGAATGAGAAAGGGAACCAATGTGAAATAGCTGCATGTAATAGGCTGGTGCCTACCCCATCTCTTGTCTCTGTAGACAGACATAAACTCCTGTTCCAAGACATGGAGATTCCCAGCCAATACAAAGCAGTAATGAATTACCAACTATACCCTTACGACAGGTAGAAGGTTGACTCTGATATTTTTCAAGCAGTGGGGAGATTAACTTGGTGCATATTAATGTAGTGTTTAACAGGAATTAGAGCATAACAGGTAAGAAAGATATACAAAAGAACTACCATTCTGTCACATAACTTATGCAGGTGTCGGTCAGAAATCTAGGTCTGACTAAACTTAAAGAAAATCTTTGCTCCAAATAACACAGCTGTTGCACACATAAAATGAAGTAGGAATATAGAGCTAAAAATGCCCCAAACAACAAAACAGAAAACAAATGGAGGAGCTGAATAAAATAAAAAGTGAAAATGTTAGCTTGTTAAGAAGTTTGATGGAAAATTAAAAGAGCAACAAAACCTCAAGAAGCTTCTAGAACTCATGGTTTTTCTTCTTAAGTAATTGCCTTTGTTTTAGAGAGGGTTTATGCTGATTTATAGCAGTGGAACTAAATCAAACTCAGAGTTCAAAAGGTTTTTACCTGGCCATCCTTTATAACCATCATTTCTGAGGCTGAGGTTATAGTGGCAAATCAGATCTTTCATCCCTCTCTTTCATTTCTTCCAGGTATACCAAATGATTTTCTGTAAGTGACATGCTTCCTGTGATATAGCTGATCTTATAGTCATGTGAAAAATAAAATAAAAATAGAAAAAGGCACAATTCTATTCTCCATATTTTTTTTGAACAGTGGGCTAAAAAATGGCTTTACTGGAACTTATCTAAACTGTGATATCTAAGCATACATTAGAAAATCACTGTCTGTGTATACAAAATATGTTGAAATCACACATTTTCCAAGCCATATACAGTAAGTACATGAATAGCTTAATTATCTTTCCACATACACAAAAGTTTAGTAGAATAGGCTCTCACTCACTCGCTCAAAAAAAAAAGTTAAAATCCAGATGCAATTATTTAGCTTTATCTTCATCACTCCAAATTGTACTGTTCCCAGAATGAAGTCCCTTTCAGCATTACACTAACTCATCATAACATGTATATTTTATGAAAGAAGTGTACACACACAAACCAACAATTTATGCATCTGCCATGCATCATGAATAAAATAAAATTACTTTTATTTTTATCGTTGTCCTTAATTCACAAAATTTCACTAAAGTTTCACAATGTAGAGAACAGAGGAAAACTCCAATAGAAAATTTAGGTAATTTACATATATATTTTCAGTGATTCTTTTATAATCTTTGCAATGTAATTATCAGTGAACTGCTATAGATAATTTCCCCATAATTTTCTTCCTCCTACATCATGCATTATAATTGCTTTCATCCTCCATACCATGTGTGCTCGTGTTTTCCTGCTCCTCCTCCATCCTGGATGGAGAGAGAGAGAAAAAAGAATATATTAAATCAAGTACAGGCTGGTTTTCATTTTGGTGGTTAAGGCTTTTTACTGAGGGGGAAAAAAAAAGAGGAAAAAAAAAGGGATTTTCAAGTGTGAACTCAAAGCACATGGCTTGATTTA
Organism: Rhynochetos jubatus; assembly: GCA_027574665.1. NCBI lineage: Eukaryota > Metazoa > Chordata > Aves > Eurypygiformes > Rhynochetidae > Rhynochetos > Rhynochetos jubatus. The sequence continues at coordinate 127,385,401 of CM050648.1, forward strand.
GTCTTCTCAATTTGGACTCAAATTCTAATTCCAAACCAAAATCCAGAGCCTTGCACCTGCCCAGCATCACTAGGGTCATTATTAGATACGTGAGTGGTAGTTAGGAGGGAACAAAGCTGTATTTGGATTTTTGTTCTGCTACTCTCACACACCTCTTTATAAGAAAAGAAAAGAATATGTATAGAATCAAATCCTGCTTTTTAATATTATTGTGCCAACTCCTCGTGCTGTCCCTCTCTGCTCTTCCAACACTCATTTTCCAAGTTTCTCACTGTCCAGGGAGTAAGCTGGTTTTGTGTATTGTATTTAATCTCATTTATGGAATTTCCCATATTGGTCATGTTGCCTGGGATCCTTTATACCTGCTGTTCAAGGACAGGGATTTGTTTTACTGTAAAGGAAGTAAAGTTTTAATAGTGGTAACTGAGATTTACCTGTAGGATAACAAATCTGCCCTTTGGTCACATTGTTCCCAGAATGTTTGCCTCTTTGATCCAGTTGCTTATATAATTTATTTGCCATAGTTTCTATAATCAAGGTATTGCATGGAACACAAATGTTTAACATATTTAATATGTTAATATTTAATATTCATCTAATATGATGATTTAATTTCTTTCTTATTAATATCTATATTATTTATATTATAAATTGCAATATTAAATTATATATTACATTAAATTCTAATTATAAAATTGTTTTCTATTTAATATTATATAAACACAAATGTTTAACATATTAACTGTAAAGCACATGGTGGGTATTTTTTCCTACTGCATCTTTAACCCCCAGGCTCACAACAAAACAGTTCTGGAAGAGTTCCTTCTGTTGACAGGAGCAGTCTTTGATGTAGAAAATGAAACATGCTTGCTTGAGACCCTTTTAAATACATGGTTCTCTACATATCCCATGTATTCAGCATTGTCATCAAAAAGTGCAGTCACAATCAGAAGTTTTAGACAGTGGTTTGTCTATTTCCTTGCAATGCTGTTGCACCTGGTGTGAAGCTTGGGCAAAAGAAAAAAATAGTGAAGAGGAAAGCTGCCTACCTTACAGCTAAACAGGAAGCAAGCAAGGCTTCAAGTCAAGAATGATAAATGGTGGGTAGAGGAGGTGGGAAGAGTATCATCAAGCTGCAGATTTAGAAAAAGGTCACACATTTCTACACCATTCAAAACCAGTCTGTTCTCTAAAATCAGTGGCAGTTTGTATCTCTGGTGAAGATGAGCAGGTTCTGTTAAGAACAAATATGCAATAGTGCAGTACTAATGCAGATTAAAAAAAAGCAAACCAACACCTCCCACCCACCCCCCCCACCCCCCCCCCCCCAAAAAAAACCACAAAACAAGCAAACAAAGAAACACATAAATCGTGCAGGTCAATTCAGTTTGAATGATAAATTAAATTCAGCTTAATATGATTTCTGAATAGATGCAAGAGAGTTTTGAGGAATGGAATGAAAATCTTTATGTAATCACATATGATCTGACCAGAGCTTCTCTTCCTGTTCACCCAGAAGTCCCCTTTGGGCCTCTATAGGACTTCGGCTGTACACACAAACCCAAGAATACTGTTAGCTTATCTTTTGGTGATATGGTGCAGAGGATCCTCAGTGTAGAAAGCTGGACAGATTCTCTCATTACCAAAAATTTCAGTGAGCAAAGCTATGCTCTCTCACTATGCTTGCATATGGGTACCCATCCATAATGCTTTTAGGGGCAAAGATAAAAACATCTTTATTCAACTTTGACTAGATGGCAGATGCTCTGTTCTGTTGAAATCTGCTAGTCTGTATTCTGGACACTACTGATAATGACAAGTTCCTGGTAAGCACTGTTTTATATGCTCAGCATATTTCTGTCTGTTTTGATCAAGCTGCCAAGTAGTTAAGTTTTTCCATTTGCATAAGGAAAACAAAGGTCTGATCCTACCCTCTTCTTGCTAAAAGAGATGTTGAGGCCTTGAAGTACACTGAAAGAATTCTGCTACTTCAGCAGTCTGCTGTCTGGATCACCATATCACAATGAGGACAGGAAGAATTGAAGCTGCCACTGGAAGACAAAACCAGAATGACTAACATGAAAGGGATATCCACCTATAAACAAATGTAGATATGTAATATACAACTGCCTTTACAACTCTACTGTATAGTTTCAAACCCAAGACATGTTACAGTTATTGTTTCTAGGGACTGTTAGTCAACTACGCTGTCTTTTTGCCTTTTCTAGAATAAAATTATGGGTTTCGATATGAAATACTGTATTCTTATGGAATTGTCAAACATTTATCATTGACAATGCAGCTTCATTCCTCACTTCATGGTGCATTTGCCTGAAAACACACTACACAAAGCCACTTTGTATAACCATTTAAAATACAATGAAAGGATGAGGAGTAGATTAATCTCCCCTTCTTTCATGGACTTGTTCAATGCCAGTCTTGAACACCAGTTCAGTGCCATCATCACAGAGTTGAAGGGTATGAATAAAGACCATCCATTGTATTGGGAAGTATACACTTATTTGGTCAAAATTTATAAAGAAAAAAGTCAGAATAATGGTATGTATCATGAAGACTTCAAAGAAGAATTTATGAGTGTAAAGACCACAGGAACTGACTACAAGTGTGTAGCTAAAAATCGAGTGTTTATCTGTGGTAAAATACACATGCTAAATTATGAGACAGAGAAACTCACAAAATCACCATGTATTGGTACACATTACAACATGTACACATTATTGCAGTTTCAGAAATGATTATCCTTTTATTTAGAAAGCATGGCACTCTAACATGTCTCTGAAAGAACAGAAAAGACAGCACCGATCCTGAATCACTTTTTGGTTTTATTGCTCAGACTGTTATAAATCATTAAGCTTGAGAACAGTTTCTTTATGCTGTGGAAAGTCGCAATACTTTTTCCTGATGGGGACATTGTCCCTACATATAATTCTGGTATTTCACAAGTTTGGGCTCCAAATACACAGAAAGAGCTTTTTAAGACATTTTAAACATTTTAAAGTGTTATTAGTATAATATATACCTCTTTCAGTATCTTCTAATAAATAAAGCACCTGTATCCACAGGTGGGGGATAAAGAGTTTCCAATTTTACTTTTTTTTTTTTTTTAAGTTCTTTAAAACACATTTATAAAATACCTCACTTTCTTTCCTGCAATATACATGGCACATTCAGATGGCTTGTAGTGTGGGGTGATATTATAACTGTGCTAATGCCCTACTGGGACAACCTGTACAATTCACTCATACTTCATTTATATAATAGACAAATTTACTGACATCACAGACAACTGCAAATTGAACCACAGCATAAGCATGAATATATTCATACAGCTAGCTACAGGGTAAAGCTCCATTTTACTTGCCCAGGTTCCCAGGCTAAACAGTTTATATGACTGGTAAGACACACACAGAGATGTCACAAAAGAAATGGGGATAGAGATATGCAGGAAGAACAAACAGTGGTGAGAAAATGGCTTTTCAAAACTGTCCAGTGTAACTGAGACTTGCAAAGTTTCAGAAGGTATATTTCAGCTCAGTTTAGCACAGATTTTAACAGGAAAAGGAAAAAAAAAAAAAAAAAAGAGAAAAGAGAATCATGGAAAGGTTATGCTGTTTCAGATGATGAACAGAGAATTAAAAGACACCCAGTGAACAATCTGTGTGGCTAGATTTATTATTACAACTGAGAAGAAAGTTTGTTTGGTTTGGATCAGGAATTTTCACAGACGTTTACTCTCTCCTCTTTCTGTGTCATGTACTGATGCTCCTGGGCCCTTGTTTTGCATAAGGTTTCTGTCTTTCAAGGCTTTTAGTGAGAAGAAAACTGTGCTGGGAAGCCAATTATGCAAGTTTTCCAAGTTTGGTCATTATTTTTAAGGGTGATAAGATGGTGAGGCTGTTTGCTGAACAGACTGTTGGCTGTGGCATAGGATCCATGGCATTCACATGTACTTCTGCTTTCCTGGGTTTAAATGGAACCATGCTATATAAAGCACTTGAAATCTATACATGGATATTATTATTAGTGAGATGCCTCGTGTGTGGAAGGAAATTAATCTCAAAGGGCTGTGGGCATGAAATAGCTGGAAACAATTTTGTGTCTGGACCAGTAAACCATGAGGACTTAGACTATACCCTGAAGTAGGACTTTGTTAGATCTTTGGCTCAGAAATACAATGGAACAGCAGCAGGTAAGAGGCTGCTGGAATGTCTGTCATGACAGACTATGTTTTAGGCAGTTCAAATAGTTCATCTGGAAATTTAGAAAAAGTCCTTTCCCAAAAACTATGAGGAGGAAAAGGGAGTATGGCATACTCCACTATGAAAGCAGAGCAATTTAAAAAAACCTTTAGAATCTGGATCTGAAAGAGGCACATATTCTCCTAGTAATGAGATAAAATGGGTACCTGGAGAAAGAATGAAAATTTTGTTTTATTTAGAGGAAACACTTCTAAAACTTAAATGTTTACTGATATATGTTGGCTCTCAGTTCTGGATGCCCAGAGTACAAATGCCTGTTTAATCACTCAAAAAAACCCTTTCAGCACAAACATTTCATTGGTTCCAGTTGTCGCCTCCAGTGCAGAGTGGGTAGAGAGGAGTGCAAGTTGCATTTTATAGCTTTGGTTGGTTAGGTCCAAGGTGTTTCCTTCTGTATGTATGAACAAAATGATTTTGAGCCAACATTATATTGGCTTTAAAAATGTTGAAAACATTGCCCACCTGCTGGAACACATCAGATAAGCAGTTGGAGAAGAAACTGGATTACACCTCTCCTCTGGATAATGTTTTAAGTGACTGCTGCCTGCTCTAGACAACTACACTATCACAGCAAGTGCCATATCCCTTCCTGCAAATGACTTCAGTGCTCCACTTCATATTTACATATTTTTGGTCCCAGAACACCTATAAACAAGTACTTATAGCTGGTACAGCCATATAGCATGGTTGTATTTTATTTTAACTTTCTGAAAATGCAATCATTTACAATTTAGAGCTAAGCTTAGTTTTGACTTTTATTTTTTTGAAAGAACTACCTCCATTAATAGTGAATTTTGAGATAATGTAACAAAATAGAATCACAGAATCGTTTAGGTTGGAAAAGACCTTTAGGATCATCAGATCTAACCATCACCTTGTCATAGAAGGGAGATCAGGTTAGTTAACAGGACCTACACTTCACAATCCCATGCTGACTGGGCCTGATCACCTGTTTGTCTTGCATATGCCATGTGATGGTACTCAAGATGACGTGCACCATAACCTTCCCTAGCATTAGGGTCAGACTGTCAGTCCTGTAGTTCCCCGGATCCTCCTTCCAGCCTGTCTTGTAGATGGGCGTCACATTTGCTAACCTCCAGTCAACTGGGAGCTGCCCAGTTAGACAGGACTGCTGATAGATGATGGAAAGTGGCTTAGTGAGCACTTCCACAGCTCCCTTAGTGTGGATCCTTTGGTGGATCCTGTCCAGTGACATAGACCTGTGCGTGTCTAAGTGGTGTAGCATGAAATATCTAAAGCTAATTGTAAAGCAAAACGTGACAGAACAGTTGTGGTCATAGAAAATGAGATTCATTATAATATGAACAAACCTCTAGTTATATTTCCTTTGACATTTCTAATAGCCTTTATACTGAAGTCTTTATACTTTATACTTTATACTTTATACTATATACTTTATACTTTACACTTCTTATATAAATTTACTGTATCCAAAACACCGTAACAATCTTCTTTCCTTAAAATGAGAAAATTAATGTGTTTTCTTCAGTAGCAATTTGGGTGTGAAATAACAATATTCATTTTACTAATAAGGCCATATATTTGGTCTCAATCATTCCTTTGAATTTAATCCAAACTCCGTGGCAAAAGATGAGTGGAAAGAGTCTTTGCAGAACTGAACAAGCAAAATTAAGCAGGCATATATAAGTATGAATTTAATAAGTTTAATTTTATGTATATGTATGTATCTACTGATTATATTTCAGAATTCTACTCTTGGGAATCTTCATTTTCATATCTGTTTAGGTAAGACATAAATAAAACTATATTTTCTCAATTTTTATGGCAATTCTTATAATAAGAAAAATATGTTTAGGATTCATAAGGTAATGCAACATCCAGAAATATCTTCTTTTTTTTTTTTTTTTTTTTACCTTTATCTTCATTTTCGTTTTAGCATTAAGTCTTTGTGGACAAGTATCTTTCACCTGTTGTGCAGTGTTGAGTGTTACATAAAGGATAATAAAGCTTTATACAGCTTTGTTTATGAAAGGTTTCTACAATCTTTCCTCTATTCTACTGCCACAGAAACAGATATTGGAATGTTATGGGGCACTGTCAGGTCTGTCAGCATACCATTTTAAAAGCAAAAGATTTAGGGTTGCATGGCATTTTTCACAAAGTATGTGTAAAGTTAATAATGCCAGGACAGGCAATAGAGAAAAAAAAACCCCAAAATTATATGAAGTTTCTTTTCTGAAGGGTTTTATGCTCTAAACACACACATAATGTTCTAATCTATCTGCTTTTATGAAGTTAATAAAATACCCATTTTACCACTGTAAAGTTCAAATATCACTGTGAGAAAAAAAGATACGACTGTAGGATATTTCAGTTGGATTGCAGCTGTGATCTTCAAATCAAGGATTCTTCCCAGTCTGTCAGAGCTTTTCTTACTTGCCTACCCTGCAAAACTCTTAAATTTCACACATAAGAAAATGGGTATTCCCCTCTTTCACCTACCTAAAAAAATCTTAATCTATTCTACTCTCTTCTTCTGGTAGTCCTTTTCAGATGCTAATGAACATTAACATTTAAATGGTTTAATATTAAAGCTAAAAACTCTATTAAAACCCACCGTTCATCTCTTATTCTTCTCTAAGTTTTTTAAGTCTTCATTATATACCTCCTACTTTCCTCCATGTCGATTTGTTTTGGTTTCTAGCAGTTGCTCTCCTTAATTTTGCTCCCACCCCACCTTCTCTAGCTTTCCAACCACTCAGTGAGGTTGTCATATCACACAGGTGCATAGAAGGAAGTATTTCTTAACTTTCTCTGCTAAAAAAACACCAAACAAACAAACAAACAAAGAAATTAAAAACCTAAAGAAGTAATAAAAACAGTGAAATGCACATGCAATTCATGTTTGCTGCCTCAGGGGTTCTGATTCTTGATATTGGTTCCAGGACAGGAAATTTTTTTATATAAGCATGCTATACTGCAGATCCTTCCATATCTTATGTATTCCTCCTAATCAGGCATTACCAGAATACATTCTAATATTACAAAAAACCCAACAGTAGTTTTTTCACACATCATAAAAAAAACATCCTGCCCTGGTTTCCAGTTTAATTACAAACAGGAACAATAAAGATGAATTATTATATTTAAATAAATTGATGAGTTTTAGTGTGTTTATTTACAATTAATAAAATTATAATTGCACATATGTATTGGTGGTCTTAGAATGAAGAGAGAACCGTGTATTGCTGTAAAAGTCAAACCAGCAGAACTCTTGTTTCTTATTTTATTCTGCTCAGTATCAATTACAAAATAATATTTAGGTCACTATTTAGGCATTTGGGTGAGAGGTTTCTGTATGAAACGTGTATTAGGACTCCCACTGCATTTCATGGTCATTTTATGGATTGTGGATATGCATTATTGAGTTGTACATGACACATTCTTGCTGCTGGATGTCCTGGACGATTGGAAAGGTAGTACTGCTTCAACATGTCCAGAGAATTGGGAGGAGCAGTTGGAACTTCCTATTTTTAGTTGCCTATGATTTTTCAGCAAAACAATTCCATTTTACTTGGACATTCCTCAGTTCACCTTAAAGAAAAAACAAAACGAAACAAAACGAAACAAAACAAAAACACCACACAAAGAAACCCCCAAACCCCCAAGATTTAAAAAAAAAAAAAATGTGGAGGGAAAAAAAAAAAAAAAAAAGAAGCTTTGCAGCAGATGTAGTTTAGCAGGATATGCAATACTGGAAATAATGTCCAGCAGACACATTCTACATGAACGTTTTTGGCATACTCCCTAACACAGATGGTGTTTGCTCAACAGCACAGCCAGGGCACTCTACCTGAATCTACACAGAGGGTTCAGGAACAACCAAGTGGTTAAGATAAACTGAGAAATACCCTGTCTGTAAAGTTTCTTCCAAACCTATAGCTTGTTCTTCTAATTTTAAATAAATAAACTGGCAAGACCAGGCTCGGCCAAATGCTGGTTTTCAACCAAATAGAAGCCAGACAAAGAAAGCAGACTAGAGAAATTCAACAGCTCTCAGAAACAATTACAAAAATCCACTCCAAATTCACTGGGTTTTTTTGTCCTTTGTTTAAAAATTAAATTTGGGAGATAGAAACAAATATAGAAGGATAAATTTAATTATCTCTGTGCACTAAAGATGTTTCAACTATGAAAATACAACATTCATTTATAGATTAAAATAATTTGTGCTGCATAAACATCCACAAATTTGGTGCAAGTTTTTTGCTGAATAGTATTTCTATTTATTCAAAAGAAGTTTGTTGACGTTTCTGGTTTGGGTTGAGTTGGATTTTGTCCATCTGACTTTGGAGCATTACTGCATTTTTAGAAGTAAAAAATCAGTTTAGGAGCCCAGAGACTCCTACAATTTCCATGTGTAAATTGACTAGAACAACTCCCCTGTGGACACTTTATGATAAAAGAGAAATATCTTTGTTCCAGAATAATTGTTCTGCTTGTGACAGGGCCTTTATGATGAAATTGTTGTGCCAGTCAACTTTTCCCCTTACAGGCAAGTTTTATAAATCTTGGGGAGCCAAAAGACTTGTTTATAAAGAAAATTATTCAATCACAATCTGGAACCTAAGAGAAAATATATGTAGTTTTTAATTAGCCTGAAAGTTGTATCCATAGACCTAGATGTGCTAGTGAATTAAGAATACTTCCATGTCCTTATCATCCTAAACACGGAATGATATATATATACACACACTATTTGCTAAATTTTGCCTCCTTTCACATTTCACCACTTCTTCCAAAATTCATTCCTCATTTTTATTTAGTTTCTCAACAGGAATAAAAACAATGGAGAATTTTGTGTCCTCCATTTGCACCCCACCTTGCTAATTAACTGTAATTTAAATCCTAGATTCAGTTGACAATTTTTCAACAGTACAGGAATTTTAGTTATTATTTTCCAATTTTATTCCTGAGAAGGGAAGGTCTTTCTCATGGTGTTTCAGAAAACCTGTTTCCTATCCCATTTCCAAATCTAAATTTTTAAGAAACATTTGCTTTGAAAGTTGATATAATATTCAGGATAGAAATAATCTGAGTTTAAAGGATTATGAATTCTAAAAAACTGTTTTTTGAAACAATAAAGGATTCCCCTTATTCCTCAAGAAACCTTAACCAAAAGAGGCTCAGTAGCAGTTAACAGTAAAATGAATCAACATCTAAATAAATAGTTTTCTTACCATGTTTATCTTCTTGTTCTTACCAATGCTGTCATCAGAACAGGACTTAGACAATTTGAAGGGTTGGATGTGATGAAAACAGCCCCTTCCCATCTCTATATTGACACAGAGAGCTTGATAGGTTTGTCAGAATTTCTTTTAGCTATTGAGAAAAGAGAAAAAAAGAAGTTGTAAACAATCTCTTCTATGATAAACAAATGGTCTGTCTGCAAGGAGCTTGGATGACAAAAACCTCTATAGTGAAGGCCAAATATTTCTGCTGGGACACACAGGCAGGCGTAAAGTTTTGAGAGCATTTGTGGTTGTGTCTTTTCAGCCTGTCTAAGGCTGTGTCAAAGCAAGCTTGTTAGCTTTAGGGCTGATGACTGGAAAAAGTAATTTTTAACACAGCCATTTAGTGTGTGGGAAATACATGCAGATGAGGATGAATGCAGAAGGGAAGGAAGTGGTACTGTGATCGAAATGGAGGACTGGGGCTTTGACTTTGGAAGACAGAAAAGGGTATAGTACAAATGGGAACATGAGCCGTGACAGAGGAAATAGTTGCCTTTATTCAGTGGCTTTCATTAAATCAAACACTAAGTGGCAATTACTGAGATTCAATAGGTACATTCAAACTTTGACAATCTTCCTCCCCCTCCATACATGGCTTTTCTATTTCATTTGTCTTGAAACACCTGATGGCTTTGTGATGTGAAACAACTATTACTCCAGACTATGAAACACAGTGTAGGACAATCAAGTGCTCCGTGAATGGTCCTTTTATTTTTTAGTAATATGAGACATTTTTATTTATGGCTTGTCTGTGATTGCGTGGGAATGTATATATGAGTGTGTGTGGAATTATGTTTAGAGGTTAACCTCTTACATTTTCAGCTTTAGCTACTGTCATGTAATATGTGTGGGTTTTTAACATGAAACCAGATGTCATTTTTGTTTTATTTCTCACTCCAGGCATCTATGTCTAAAATACAAGGCTTTGGATGTTTGCTGTATCAAGCAAACTTTCATGAGAAGAAAACAGGACAGATAATTTTACATGCTGTGATAAATACAACCAGAATGTTAGTAAGGCAAAATATGAACAACTCTAACCAGGTCACTCATGTTAACACACATACTTGTGTGCAAGTTAATAAAAAAATTAATGGCTAAAAGAGAATAGCAATTTAGGAACACAGAAATAAAGAACCAAGTGGAATCCATGTATCTGTTAAAGGCCATCATGCCATGAATTCTATTTGAATAAGTAAATTGCATCTCAAACATAATTTTACTTTTTTAACACTATTCTCCTGATTGCAAGCTTATTCAAAAACCTGAGAAAGAAATAAATCTTGTAAGCCCATTTCACTTTTGTTTTAAATTAGTTATGTGTACTATCAGTGAAGCTTAGGCATCGACTCGTTAATAACTCACATTTGATATACCATGTGTTAGATAATGAAATGCCTTGTGTACAAAATAGTATTAGTGCTTACTGAAGGGAACTATTCAGTGTACATGTGACAACTTCAGATAACATTCAAAGTATCTTGAAATACAGGTCTTTTGCAAACACACTCTAGATGTGAGTGTTCATGGGACAGACTTATATTATATCTGTCCCTGGGGAATATTGATTTTCTGATGCTGAGAAAACTTTGCAGGTTCTACTAACCCCTTCTAATATATTATTTCTACTTTCTGCAGCATCTTGGGTTTTCTCTATGAAGCACCCATCAAAATAAATATCTTTGGTAGGATTTGGTAATGATTTGGATAACACTGCAAAAGTTCTAGAGATGTGTACCTTTCAAAATTTATAAATATCTTTGCTTTCTCCTCTTTTTCTCAGTCTACAGGACCTAAATGGTAGGTAAAAACTGATTTCCAAAGGTTTACTGATACATTTAAAAAATGCATTCAAAGACACAGAATATATTTAATGTCAAATTAAAAAAAAAATCAAAACTAGAGATTCCTATTTTTCATCCAGATTCAAACAAAACAGCATTTAAAAAATGGATTCACCATAAGCGAATAATTCTGTTTTGCAGTTAGTTCTAATAATAGAGCTGGTGGTTACTATAGAACTAGATCAGTGGAGAAAAAGAATAGGAAAACAATTCACTAAGAGGACCATATCTGGAACCTCATTAGCACCCACATTCAGATGCTTTCACATATCCTGAGCTTTACCTGAGGTCCATAAGGATCATAAGCACCATTTTCTTATGGAAAATAAAAAGATATCCAGGAAGCCCTCCAACACACAACGTACACATAGTGTCACATCTTGTGCTTTTTCGTTCACTATAGAACTGACAAGGCTTCAATGAACAGCCTTCAGTCTTCAAACATCTCAGGCAAAAAATCCTTTGATTTTTTAATAAAAACTCTCACTAGAAGAGTGTGTGTTTCTGTTGATGTGAATCTCAAGCCAAACTGCAGAACGACATTCCTTACGTTTCTATACTACGTTTCAGATTTTTGGGTTTGATTTTTTTGGGGGAACAGCCAAAGTGCAACTATTCCTCACCATGCAGCCTGAGATTTGTAACACACAGTCAACTCTCATCACTTTCAAGACTGGCAGGTATGGCAGTGCCCAAGTATGAACTTTCAGTGGCTCACTGGGCAGAATCACTATGATACTTTTACCTGTATGTGTACCAGGCATGGCTGGGAAGGCAGGTGCTACTGAAGAGCAGAAAAACTCTGTTTGAAAGAAAGTTGTTCAGAATTCTGAACACATATTAGTTTGCATCTGTTACCATTTATGTTTTCATTATTGCAAGACATCTTTCATTCTGGAAGTTGTTTAACTCTAATAAATGATGCTTTAATTAACAATCTGTGTTTGAATTGGAAAAAAAAGGTATTGAATCTAAGCAAGATACTTGTCTTTTTTTTTTTTTCTTTTTTTTTTTTTCTTTTTTTTTTTTTTGGTTTGTTTTGTTTTAATGCAACCAACTGATGAACCTGAAAGTGCGGGAACACAACATTCTTCTCTTAAAGAAAACTTTCTTTGTGTTCCTCTAACAAGAATAACTCATAGCAACTGAAAAAGTAATATTCTGTTTGGTTGCTTACATAGCTGCTTGTGAAATGAGATTTGGTGGTGTTTATCCTTGAGAGTTATGCTAAACCCCAAAACTTCAACACTATGCAACAGTGAAAAATACTGCTATTATTAGGATACTTTTACTATAACATTACTGACTGATGGTGCCATTACTGTGACTAACTCGTATTAATTTTATTCCTTATTACTGTTACTATTATGACTGCTATTGCCGTTATTGTTTCTATATATGTTGGGCTGACCCTGGCTGGAGGCCAAGTGTCCACTAAAGCTGCTCTATTGCTGCCCTCCTCAGTTGGACAGAGGAGAGAAAATACAAGTAAAAGCTTGTGGGTCAAGGTGAGGACAGGGAAAGATCATTCAGCAACTACTGTCACAAGTAAAACGATCTCAACTTGGGGAAAATTAATTTAATTTATTACCAATCAAATCAGAGAAGGGTAATGAGAACTAAAACCAAATCTTCCAAAAAACCCAACACCTTCTCCCTCCCACCCTTTCCCGGGCTCATCTTTGCTCCTGATTTCTCTACCTTGTCCCCCTAAGCAGTGCAGGAATGGGGGTTGTGGTCAGTCCATCACAAGTTGTCTCTGCCACTCCTTCCTCCTCAGGGGAGGGTCTCACGCTCTTCCCCTGCTCCAGTGTGGGCTCTCTCTCACAGGAAACAGTCCTTCATGAACTTCTCCCACGAGTCCTTCCCATGGGCTGCAGTTTTTCACAAACTGCTCCAGCATGGGTCCCTCCCACGGGGTGCCATCCTTCAGGAGCAGCCTGCTCCTGTCTGTGTCCCTGTGGCATCACAAGTCCTGCCAGCAAACCTGCTTCAGCCTGGGCTTCTCTCTCCATGGGGCCACAGGTCCTGCCAGGAGGCTGCTACAGCCTGGGCTGCCCACAGGGTGATAGCCTCCTGTGGGCATCCCTGTGCTCTGGTATGAGATCCTCCCTGGGCTGCAGGTGGGTCTCTGCTCCTCCATGACTCTCCATGGCTTGTCACTTATCACATTCTTCTATTATCTGAGTTCTGAATCAGAGTAATACTAATACTCAGAGCACAAATTTACTATTGGAAGAAATCACTGCCAAGAGGCAATGACATATAAATTCTCATATCAGTATTCTTAATATTAAGGAAATTCACTTGCTCCTTGCTAATTTTTATTAGCTACACACACCATACCATACTTACCAACTAATAATAGCTTCTCTTTCCTCCATTCCTCCACAAACCCTTCTTCTCTGTTGTGGGGAGAACTAAGCAGAAAAGAATTGTTTTCTTCTTCTTGGGTGTCAGTTGTACCATCCAAATCACAACCTATCACTCTGGAATACAAGGCTCCTTCCACATATAGCTCCTGATTTGATTGTGTTTTTTGGAGGCATGAAGTGCCAAATATGTTGAATAGGGAGAACAATATTCTAGCTATTGAATGCAACTATGCAACTTTAAGAATTCATAATTATTTAAAAACAGAAAAAAAACCCCAATCGAACAAAACAAAACCCCACAATCTTTTCTTTTTGGGTTTTCATGTTACCTGATCTTGACAAAATGATAGTTTAAAAAAGGTGGTAAACAACATTTTTCTTTCTCTCTTAAGATATGAAAGCAAACTCTTTACGGATATATTACTCTTTTCTTTAGATTTGTCTTTAAATACAGATCAAACAAGTCACGTGTGCTTCTGTGACCATTAAAAAAAAATATGAAAAGTACATTAGCAGAAGTTCTGATTTTTACCTTAAAAAAAAAAAGAAACCAAAGGGAAAGTGTTTTGGAAATTTCAGAAATATAAAATAATTTTGTACAGTTATTTTTGGCTTCTGAAACAGAGTGTGTAGCAAATGGTTTGACAGGAAGACCATGTTATAGAATATAAATAATTGAGATCTGTGGTGAAGCGAAAATAGTTGTTATCCTTCCTGTGCGTAGCAATATGATGAAAATGTTAGAGGATGATTTGGCTACTTAACACAATTTTATAATCTAAATCTGTAGTTCTTATGTGTGCCTCACTAGTGTATTGGAGGTTCTTTTAAAATGCATGTGCAACTTTATTCTAGCACAAAGAGTAAAAGTGAAATGTAAAAATCCTAAATCAACAGGGATATGTCAAGATGTCTTGCACAAGGACAGTCACACAGGAAACAATGAATACTAAATGAATAATTTCATTTCTAAATGGGTTTTTTCCCTCCACTGTTTTGAACCAAGAGAGAAAATCAAGAAAATGAAACCATCAATCCTGTATATCAAATCAGATAGCAAAGCAGCTAACTTTGGCCTTCATAAGTCCTTTACTGTTGGTTTCATCAGCCTATTGGTAAGGCTTTAGCTTTTTCTTTTGTATTTTATAGAGTAGAGTAAAACAGCCACCTAACTTGGAGCAGGGAATGTTTCTTGTCATGAGTGCAAATCAAAACTAAATTATAATAATCAAAAGATGAGTTTGAACAAATAACACTGATTTGCAAAGATGCTATAAAAATTGTAATTCTTATGAGTGTAACAAGAAAACAATCACCACGCCAGCTTTTATCTGTGTTAGGGAGGAAAAATATTAATGCTTACCAGATGGGAAAATACATCAGAAAAGAAAAAAATTTTCAAACTTGTAACTGGATTTTAGGGGAAAAAATAAGTTAAGCACAAATAAAACCAGTTGGCATTGTTGTTTTAACCGAAACAAGCAGATGCAGACAAAACATACTTGAAAAGCATCATATTTACTATTGAAATATGAAGGTTTATCTTTTTTATTTGCTTTATTTATTTGTATGTTTTACATTGCACAGCAGCAGAAATTTTTCCTGAACAAACCGTCAGTGCCTCTTGATGTCAGAACTTTGGAGATAGACTTCAAAAGGATTTTAAAATTGAAACACATTGAAAAAAGCTTTCCATCACATGTGCATTCCTGAGATTGGTTAGTATTTACTTGTTTATTATTCCCTCTTTGTGTAATATGCATACATTTTGTATATATGGGCTATTTAATTTTTAAATTGTGTTGCTCCAAACCAAATGAATTGTCTCCTGTCTACACTGACGTACTCAAAACCAAAAACATGTTACAAACAAATCTTAAGAGAGAAAAATTAAAAGCTGAAAGCTTTTAATCACTCATTTCTGAGTATAATGAATTGATTGGTTTCCTCACAGTTTTGGCATCCTCATAGCTTCTGGTAGAGAAGAATCTGATAAGCTCTAGTGGAGGTAAACATGAAAACCCATGAAAATATTCTCAGAGCAAAAATTAAGTACCTTATATTTGATTCAAGGTAGTAAAGGGTTACAAAGAATGGAAGTTTCTATTCATAAATGTATCAAACATCGTTCCACTGAGCCTCATCTTGTGAAATTTCAAGACGAAGAAACAAAGAAACACAGGTTGAAAACACCATTTAATTTCTCCAATAATCTGTGTTCAGAATCCAAAGAGCCTGGAAACACACATCATATTTTTCTACACCTACATGTCCATTTGTGTTTCTACTGCAGTTAAAATTAAATACTATCTTATATTGAATTATGGCTAGGAAAGTCTAGTGAAATATTCTGGCAGCTATACGCTTTCTAGAAAGGTGCAAAAATTACTCCTATAGATGCTAGCACTTGGTGTCAGAGCAGTTTCCTCATAGTTGTGCAAGAGAGTATAAATTTAGACACAGTTGTCCCATGTACATGCCAAGATTTTCTAATAGCAAAGCATATCAGGAGAGCTTGGACCTAAAAAACCCATACCAATTCATGATTCTTCTGTTTAAATTTTGAAATATCAACCCAATACAAACAGCAAGTAAGATAAGCAATTTCCAAGGACAGGTAGGAAATACTGTAAGTTATTGGAGTCATTTGACCTCTAGAATTTGTAGATCTTCTGTTACAAATTCAGGAACCACCATAATTTGGCCTAGAGTTTTATTATTGACTTCTCTGCCCAGAGCCCAGATTCATCAAGAGGATTACTGAATGAGGGTTACTTTTCTAACCTTTGAATGAAAGCTGGGTCCAGACTGGAATGAATATGGGGACAATTTGTTGTTCCATGTCAAAATCAGATCAGACTCAATTGTTCTATCTAGATTTTGCTTTTTAATCTTTTAATTTGACTGATCTTAAAACTTAGAAAGGGGAGCTAGATGGAGAGATGAACACATCATTGTGAAATGTTTTTAAGAAAGCTAGTCCAATCTCACAGACTTCTGCTTTCAGCTTAAATTAAGAAAGGGTGCAATCTTATTTTTAAGTAATTATTTAAAATTCCCACTAGCAACTGGGCATCTCCAGTGGTTCATTTTAGTTTATTGCAGGTGAAATTTTTTCATCTTCTCTCATTCCAGCTCTGCTTTGCTTAATTGTGCCAAAAAATATATTTAACTCTACAGTGTAAGATACATTTTGAAGTGGTAAACTTCGATTGTATAAGTATCAAACACACATATTGTGTCCACAGAGAGGAAACAGTTTAAAGACTTCTTATGAACCAAATCTTACATGAACTTGCAGTCAAGGAGCTGGTCTCAATACTGTGGTTTATTCAATAACTTTTTTCTAGTTATGTTTCTATGTTCTACCAACAGAAAATAACCTCTGCACCATGATTTAAGGCTCTTTGCTTCTTCAAGTGCACTAAATTCAAAGCTCCCAGCCCTTTGTAGCTTCCTGTGCTCACCCTCCTTTGACAGGATCTTTGGAGCCAAATGCAGCAGCTGGTTAAGCCAAGTTTTAAATGAAGCTCACTGCAAACATTTGCAGCAGTAAACTAGTCAGGTTTGATCAATGAGAGCCTTTTCCTGCATGATTGTAAGTATTCTGGACAAGTGCTACAAATATTTCTGGCTCTGGGTATGATTTCACTTAGGAATTTGGAAAGGGTGGGGTAGGCTCAGATGGGTAAAGTGGGGCATGATGAAAGTTTTCCATGGAGAAAAGAATTAAAGGTTCACTAACAGAAAGATAGGGAGCTGAAAACTTTCTGTCAGAATTATTTCTTAAGGGGATCTCTTTGGGGAATGTACTCAATTTATTATTTCAGAAAATTCTCCATCTTCTGAGAGAAAAACAAACACACCCAATGACAGTTCTGAGGTTTTATGTTTAAGAAATTTCCTCCTTGCCTCCAAGGCATTCAGTCGTATTGTTTACTTTGCAATGTCTGGAAGACAATAACAAACACTTTTCTTGATTAGGGCTTGGTGAAGGTTTCAGGGGCCATAATTGTTTCACAGCTGTCAAGACTTTTCTTACCACTGCAGTGAGCATTTGATTATTCTCTTCACTGCCTAACACATCCCTTTACAGATGTATATAAGGCTGTGGTGGTTTGTTCTGCTTATTTTATTATTATTATTATTGCTTCAATTTATTTATCTCTTTAACTAGCCACAGAATCATGTATAATCTTCCCAAACAGTAAAAGTTAACATTCATTCTGATACCTCACATCATTAAGAAAGTTATTATTCAGACTATGTGTCCCAATTTCTGGATGATTATTTAAAATTCTTAAAATTCTTTACCAGCTAACTCAAACTGGAATCTGTGAGAAAACAAAACTGTCAAAAAATATTATCCAGTAGTTACTAGTTCTAATTAATATATAAGGACAAAATAACCTGCAGGAAATTTGATTATTTTGCCTGCAACTTCTGAGAGAATAAAACCACAATGCAAACAAAAAAAACTCCACAACCACCTCTGCCCCCCTCCAACCCTCCCCAAAAAACCCAACACCTTACCTCCCTCTGAATAAGAAGAAGCAGTAAATATTCAATGTCCAGATTTTCTGCTACATGGGGAACATAGATACACCTGATAGGACACTATTGCTAAGTTTTTGTCCAAATATTTCTCTCACGTAGGCATCACTGGACCAGGCTAGCAACTGTCTTCTGTGTTCACCTTAGGCTACTGTGTCTTTACCCCTGCTTTGTCTTCCCCATTAGTGCAAGATTGCCACCAGAGGTTTGCATAACAGAAACTTTTCCATTAAGAATTCAGAAGGGATTTTCCTCATCTCATTTCAGATGCCCACAAAAGAACCCCAGGTGCTTCAGAACAGTCCACTTTACATCTTTCAGGGATCCATTTTAGACAAATTTCATCCTACAAATATTTGTTTTCATTCGCATCATTCATTTGCCCACAGGCAGATACTATAAATGTCTCTCACTTGTTGCCTATATAGAGGCAATTGAACCAAATGACTGACTCAGAGGTTATAGCACAGATGTCAAGTTCTGTTGGTCTCTTGAAGTTACTACTGAGAACAGCGTAAAAAGTGGGGAGGTGAAGTATCTGACTGCTAAAAAGCATCTGATACTGTCTAAGTAGCAGGAAGTGTTTCAGTTCAGTCTGGTTTTAATTTAATTGAAATCATAAGTCAGTAATTGTTTTAACTGACAAGGCTCAGCCATTCTTTCTTTTAAAATGTCCTCTAAATATCCAAAGTATGAACAGACTATCTTATTGCTAATTCATGATTAAGTTTTCAAATCTTATTTGGGAAATAAGGTTGTGTTGTGTTGTGTTTCTTTTCTTCCTCTCCCCTCAGGTCCAACAACATGATTTAATGGGGAGCTATGTTCCCGATGTGACAAGTATTGAAGGTCTGCCAATATAAAAATAAAAGACACACTGTGATGGCTGAGTTGATAATAGTGCCTTGTTTCCATTTTTGCTGTGTGTGTGTATATTTCTGGCTAAACCCTGGGAAAAGCTCAAAGAACATTTAAAAAATTTCTAAAGTTATTAAAATATGAAGCATGCAGATCTGCTGACACATTTGTCTCTGTATTGCTAAACTCAAACAAGACTCTTTCTTTAAGAACAGTTTAGGAAGTCTGGGATATACAGCGTTTACTCAGCTGTTTTAAGTGTTTGATACTTCATTATGGACTCAGTAGCTATATATTCAGAAAGCTGTTTATCCATTTCACCCGAATAATAAAAATTCATACACTGAATGTGCACATGTAAAATATTTGAGTAAAAATCTGTTCTGGAAAATTGACATAAATTTGAAATTGAAAGAGTATTGTTTGCTTGGAACATTTTTCCCCTCATTCTGAAGAAATATTCAGGATGCTAAAAGGGTTGTCTTGAGTTTACTTTAAAGCTGGCCTAAATTTATTACTTTTATACGTAAAGGAATGTATCACAGCCTAAATCCACATAAAACATGTAGATTGTTGAATTCTTTAGAATGACTGATGCTGCACTATGGGACTCACTTTTAGGTATTGTGTCTTTGTACATATTGCAGTATAGAAACTTGCAAATGGGTAATCAAAGAGTATCTATACTCTAGGAAGTATCTATGTTTCCTATATATTTACTTTATCTGCTAAGATAACAATGATGGAAAGGTATTGTCTTAAAGACATCTTTCTCCAGGACTATGGTGGCTTATTTTGCGTTCAAGGACAGACATATTTCTGACAGAGATTCACAACACCAAATGCCTTCTTATATAGTTTCATTATTACCTCTAGTGATTACTGTACACTCTCAGTGATTCTTCTTGTTTCCTAGGCTTTATAACAAGAAGATTCCTAACAGCATGACAGATTTTTAATGTTTTTCACTGCAGTCACAAGAAGAACTACACTGAAACAAGAAGGACTACACTCAGACAGGGTGAATTTTTTGCAGACATCTGAGGTTAGGTGCCTACAGGTCAGTGTCTACATGTGAGTGAGGTGACAGACCTGCCAGTATGTTTAATGAAGAACTAGCAGTATCATCACTGCAGCCTATTTTTTTTTTTTTTTTTTTTTCTGGCCATACTGTAGGTGTCTGGTTTAGGATAAGCTGAAGGGCTGCCTAAGATGTTTTGACTTTATTCATTAAGTCTTGGTTAACTAGCATGGCAGCAGAGATTTTAGTTTACATGTAGATACCTGTGTGACTTAACCTGTAACTAAATAACATACTAGTGAGAAATGGGTTCACTGACTTATTTCATTTCCAGACAAAATAAGTTCTTCATACATGGTGGAACAGGTGCTAGGAGCACTGCAATTAGAAAACTTCTGTTTTCATATCAATGGACATAACTCATGTTTGCTTTTTCAGATGACATGTATTTTCCTGTTCACATAAAAATATTGAAGGCGCACAGCAATAGCTGCCTGGAATCATTGACCAAGCTTCTTTCAATCAGTTTCTGTTCTGTTCAATATTTGTAAATCCCATGTGCTATTCATAGTAAAGATTAATAAAGATTAATTATTTAATGCATTAGGTTTACAATACCCAGAAGCATGTTTTGTGGTTTTTACCAATAAAAACTCACCATAAATGTTTAAATTATACCTTAAATCATCTATAAAATTAAAAATTACCGTTTTCCTGAAGTCACAGAGAAAATGATTGACCCAAGTACTGTAGTGGGTTAGATTAGAGGACTGTATTAGCTTTTCCCTTCTTCACAGACTTACAGAATTTAGGTAGGATCCTAACAAGTATTACACAGGTCTTTGAGAGGAGACTGAAAAGGTATGAATAAAGTCGGATTAGTGCTCAGAATAGACAGACATCCCTGCAAAAGCTGTTCACCTACCTACAAATATGAACTTAATAGGATGTATAATTGAGATGTCTCAGATGGTATGAGACATAAAAAGAGTTCTGAATAATGGAAGAAAGGTTAACTTGGTTATTCAAAGTTGAGCGAGTTGTTGGTGTGAAGTCAACATTATCTAAAAGTAGTTGAAGACGTTGTAGGAGAAGTTTAACTAATGACTTTTCTATCTATATGTGTTAAGAAAAATAGTTCTCTGAAGCTGCTGAGGTAAACTGCCCATAGTTAAGTTACTTTTTATATAAAATTTGTGGCGTTTTTTAGATTATTGAATGTGAATGTCATGAAGGTTGTTAAGATGAAAGCCTTTAAACTCAAAGTCTGTAGCTTTTTCTTTATGACCTCAATATAATCAGTATGCACTTCCTCTACACTCTCTTTCAAAGTATTTCACTCTCAAAACAAAATTCAAAAGAAAGTTTAAGTGATATTTATAACTGAAGATAGCACTTACTATCTTAATGCATCAGTAGGCAGCAGGAAGGACATTTTGATGTCAAGGCAATGGGTAAACTTCTTTCCTTCCCAGGACATATTTGGTTACCTTCTTAAAGGTAAGAAATTGTATCAGCATTTTCTAGGCCATTTCACAAATGAATAAAGAAGATGACCACTGCTGTCTGTCAGAAGAGAAGTCTATCCAAAAAGTAAACTTGTAGAGTGAATTTTCCAGAGGGAGAGGCATGAATCCTGTTGGGATTTGTATTTTAAATTAGGAGATTTAGAAGACCTCTTAGAAACAATTGTGTGGAAACAACAAATCTATCCACTCCAAGCCTACCTGCACTGTTCTAATGCTTATACCATACTCTGCAAGTACATGGGTTTGAGAATTCTGTTGCCCTTCTTATCACTCAAGTACTATTAGGATTATCACTCCTGTATGAAGTGTTGGACAGCTAAGTTTGTCCTCTAAGGTGTCCAAAATCCAACTGACAGAGAGACTAAATGGTCTCTATAGAGTTTGTTAGTCATGGAAAAGTTACTTTGCTATTTGAATGTGGGAGAACCAAAGGGTTTGGTGTGGTTCAGCTTGCCTTTCTTTATTCTATCTGTGTCTAATTGCTTGCATAACTATGCTGGTCATATAATAACTATTATTTTACAACTGCAGGGAGGAAATAATTAGAACTCTTCGGAGAAAAGACAGAATTAAACAGTTCTGTATGACAAACTGGGCTGGGTGGGAAAAGCATCAATCAGTAGGTACTATTAGGCTTTCTTGGAGTATCAATATTTCCCATAGTCTTTCATTAAAATCATTACTTGTTGTGAGGGGAACTATTGCTGTTATGCAAAAGGTACTGATTTTGTATAGGTAACATGATAAATAGTGTTCAAAAGTTTATTACCAGGAACAGTGCATGATATAACAAAAATTATTTATACTCAATAGCCTGTTCAAAACACAGAAGAGTGTTGAAAGGCCAAGATGTGAGTGTGTCACACAACATAAAAGGCAGCTTTTCTTCTGATGAAATGTGCCTGTTGTTGAAATCACTTTTTTCCTTCTTTTATACAAACATAATCAGTCTCAATTGAAATTACTTACAATAATATTCAGCTGAATTATATTTTGCATGTAATCAGTTCAAAATTCTTTGTAGATGTAGAGATGGGGAAATCAGCAACAGATCACAAACAAAAACAGAAGATAACTTTACTTAAAAGACGCCTGAATAAAAGATGGGAAGAATACAATGTTGGGAATTATGTCAGTGCCAGGCAGACAAGTTCTAAACAGAAACTAAAGAGAGACTTCCATAAAACCAAAGTCATCAAAGATCTCAATGAACCATCAAGTCTATACCTGTATCCATTTTTTTTTTTTTTTTTTTTTTTTGACTAGTGCTTAACAGCACTAACAGAAGTAGTGGTAACCAAGACATACAGGGCAAAAATATATAAAAATGTGCAGATAAGAAATATCCCATGTTCAGCCTTTGCATCTGGAACTTTGCTGTACCATATGAAAAAGAACCTGTGTTGACTGTCTTTAAGACACTTTTTAAGATACATTGGTTTACATTACAGTTCTGTCACTTTCACCCCCCATGAAAGTTTAGAAATTCAAAACTCACTGAATATTAAGAAGAAAGGGTTCACTACTTCTGATATCTCTGTATGATAAACAAGGTGGATTTAAGCAGTAAACTTAAGCATATTCAGACAGATTAGATGGAATCAGTCTCCTACATTCTACAGGAATCTAGCCTATCTAGGTGTCATAAGAATGGAAGATGTACTGGTGGAAAACTATGAGGTAAAGATTACAAAGTGGTGTATTACCTTCCATCATAACAAGACAAAGATAACCAAAGATCTCAATCTCTGTGGAAACTCTGAACTTGCTGTCAGTGCTTGGGTCAAACTCTGAATCTGTGACAAAACAGGAGATATTAAGACAGGTGTCTGATTGATTGAACAGGCTTACCCTCATCCCTACTTTAATAATAGCCTTCGTTTCTGTCTCAGAAGAGTGTGCTCTTTTCATTTATACAAAATGAAATGGATTTTAAAAAGGTATTGAGACAGAAAGCCAAGTAAAATGTGATTTATATATAATTTCACAGAATTGGGGCACATGAAAACTCAATCAGCTACTGTTTTTAGAAACCAGGATTGCTGAGCTTCCTGCACACAATAGGAACTCCCTGGATAGTTCTCTAGTTTGTACAGTAATTGCAAATTGTGCAAGATGCATTCATAAGCAACTAGATGTAATTGTCAGCATTAGCAACTACAGAGAATACATCTGTTTTGATCCAGATTTGGAAAATTTCATGATAAACAGAATTTCAGCATAGTTGAGGATTTTTAGATCAATGTCATCATGTGTGGGGGCTTTTTTGCTTATGAATACTTTGATGCTCGACTGAATTTGTGGAGAACTTAAATGTTTAACCTCTACCATACCATGTCTAAAATAAGTGTAAGTTTTTATGCTTCATCGTAGAAAATTGAATCCTTTCTGTGAGCACTAATTTTATTAATTCATAAGCATATGTACAAACATTCCCACTTAGTGCATAATAAAAGGAAATAAGATGAAAAAATATATAATGCTTCCCAAGCCTTGGCTGAATAGTTGCTAACAACCTTTTCCTGGAACAGTCTTCTGGCTTACCCCTATGGTCTCCTAGCTTTTCACTTTGCTGTCTTTACTACCCCTTCCCCTTTTCTCATTGTGTGAGACTTTCATGTAAACTTTCCCTAATTTGGAAGCAAACAACTCCATGATGACAGTCTCTATTTAAGGGCTCATACTAATATTTTCAATAATGGGGTTTAGAAAAGGACTTGACAGGCCTTGATGTACAGTGCTGTCTTCAGAGGTGATCCTGCTCTCCTGTGTTATGGTTTATTTATCCCCAAACATCTGCCTTTCTGTTACAAGATCTATTAATTCCTTGCTATTAGGAAGCATGTTGAAAGGATTTTTTTCTTTTTGTTTGGCTTGATTTTTAATCATGAGGCTGAATGGTGCAGGAGATCAGACTTGAGACCTGAATCATGTGTTATGTGTGTCAGCGCAGGTCTGGATAGATGAAAATAGCTGTCCTGACAGGTTAAAATTAATTAGGAGTCCCAAATCACATTCTAATGACCTAAGATTAAGAAAAAAGGTCTTGTCGGTGCATTGTAATATATTTCTGTGTATCTGTAGTGCTCACAGCACAACACTGAAGTATGAACTAAGATGCTGTAATTATTAGTTGTCCCACCAAAAAATGTAGTGACAACAATGGCAGTAGCTGGCAGAACTCAGTTGTCCACTGCACCATAATCAGTAAGCCATAATCAATACACACGTTTTTACTCAAAGATAGAATGGACAGCACTAGTGTCAGCTGCTCACAATGCCCTTTGAGTAGCTAGACTGAATGCTTCAACTCCCTCTTTTCACACTATCCATCATCTGACTTCATATTAGAAATGAACAAAGTCCACCTACAGGCAGCTCTAGTTGTGACCCAATTTGCCCCAGTCTATTTGTGATTCCCCCTGCCATTTCAGCTGGCAACAGTGGCTTTAACTAAAAGTCAAGTACGAGTATTATTTATGCTTACAAAGTACTGGTAAATTACTGCTTTCTTTCATACTTGTGGTAATGTAAATAAAGTCATTCTTACTGCTATTTATTGTTATTATTATTTTTTTCAGTTTATGACAAGTGAAAGTGTGTTAGAATAAGGCTTTACAAAACAAAAATCATAGTTCCTCCCCCAAAGAGACTGGAGTCTGTGCTCAGAGGGAGGAGAGAAACCTTTTACTTTACACATATGTAATTACAGGACAAAATAAAAGCTACAGCGTAGGAGAGAGAGAAAGAATGGGAGACAGAAAAAGCCTACATTAGGTACAATACTCTGTCAAGCTCTAGCTCTGTCACAGGGCCTTTTGTTTCATTTGAGAATCCCATTCTAATCACCATAGATTTTCTAAATGTTTTATTTTCCAAAAAAGTATGTATCATCATTTTTGTCAAATCATCCTTGAAAAGTTAAACAAAAAAAAAAAGATCAAAAAGAAGTGAAGCCTGTTACAAAGAACCATGGATCTGATCTGGGATTCCTTACAGACACCATGTGCCAGGTTAGGCAGTGTAAAGGGGGCCTGAAAATGTCGTAGACTCTCTCGATACATAGGCAGAACTCCCATATAGCAAATGCCAATCTTTTATTTCTATACTCTGGTTTCACAGAAGCCCAGTGTGTGAAAGAAATTCAAGGAAATATTGGAATAAGTTGGAAATATTGTTAAAATATGAGAAAAGGATGTAAAAGAGCATGTGATATGTTTGTGAATTAATTGATCTGATGTGAAGTATCCTACCATATATGCCCTTTGCTTCAGTTCTGAGAGCAGAATGTTTGCTGAGAGCTGTCATTCTCAACAATTCTAAAACACACTATACAGAAAAAAAAGGAAATGTCATAGCTGTATGGACAGCCCTGGCAAGTGAAACTCCTGTTTCAGAGGATGTGGTCTGACACCAGAATCATGTTTTCCCCATAACATTTAATGACTTTCCTCTTAATATCCTGAGCTAAACAAAAAGTTCTTTATAATGTATGCACATTTAGAAAGCTGTGCACCCTCTACACTGTGCAGCACAAAAGTGAGGAGAGCACTGAGAAATCCACCCCCATAAGGCTAGCTGTCAGAGGAAGCAGTGTGGAGCTGCACGCCGTGTCTTAACAAAGCTCTCTGCAGGAACCTGCAGCTGCTGTGCTGGGACTTCAGGACAATGTGCCAAGGCAGGGAGGTGGAAAGGCATCTGGGGGATCTTGACAGCCCAGCATGCACATACTGAAAAAGCTTAGGAGCATTAGTACTCACTGAACTCTGTCACTCCTTAGGGGAAAGGAACACCCAGGAAGGCATGCTGAATTACAAAATGAAAGTACAAGACAACATAGGGATGGGTATAAAGCAAACAGGCTTTTATGATTCCTGAGCATAAAGAGTGATTGCCCAATGTTCAGATCTGGGAACAGATCCTTTCCCTTCCCAGCAGCATTTCATTATGACAAAAGAGTTCTCCACCTTCCTCCACAGTGTCACAGAAAGTAACATGTGAGAGACATGAATGGTGGGACCTTAGTACAAAGCAATTAAAATCCCTTCCTTGAAGAAGAAAAGTACTGAGCTTACCAGTATGTAGTAGCTACAACTTTCAGAATTAATAGAAAAAAAGTTTTCCTCTATGACCTCCATGGTGCAGTGAGTTCAAACTGGATTTGAGAGAAGATACAGGAACTAATGTTTAACCCCTTGACAATAATTTCACACACCTGTGAAATTATATATTTATATATTTATAAATAATTTTTATATCTGATGATGTATACAAATATATACAGACATATCTGCCTATATATTTACTTAATACAGGTATATTGTTCAAGTAAATCTTGCTTTAAAGGGATAACATTTAAAAACTTGGCCTATGTCTTTGTGAAGTAGGATGCTAATCTCACAGTGAAGGCAGGGGTGAAAGACAAGGCACAGTGACTTGAAATTGTCACAAATCCAGGGATCTAGCTTCCATTGATTCAGTAACCTTAAAAAAAATTTGCTTAATTGCCTAAGTCCCTTCTATATATGGAATTTAGTGTGCAATTACTTAATTGTTTTAAAGTAATCTGTGGCTAAATAGGCACTAGTAGATTTAGCATGCCTGGACCATTCCTTCACCCTGAGACCAGATGGGACCAATGTTCCATATCTGTGCTGTCAAACTTTCTTAGTCATTAATACAGGGTGCCTAAATATGCTTTGCCTACTGCCAAAGCTCAGTCTCTTGTAGTAAATCCTGATTTGTACCTGGACATTGTTTGGGAGTGTTATACACCTGATGGTCAATCTTGGATCCTTGAAGAAGTACCAAATAGTTTGTTACGGAAGAAATGAAGCTGCATCAGCAGACCACTACATGGTCTAGCTGCTCAGTTTTTATGGGACCTAAACCTGTGCTGTTACAGAGATATGAAAGTTGGCTCTGAGCTTGTTTGGGTAGCTTCTCAGCACTACATCCCTCAGTATGGACTATGGCTTTCAAATACTGACCGGAGTAGAGCTAGAAATGTTTGAAAAGCTGGGCGTTGTCTCGAGATATTTCTTTGTATCATTTTCACAGAACTTAAACCCCAGTTTGCATCCCAGATCTGTGATATTAAATAATGTTTTGAATCATTTATCAAACTTTATTTAAGCACTAAATTCACCAGTGTCCTGTTTATTTTTTTAATATTCTTTTATAAGTAGACCAGAAAAATTACTGTTGTGATTTTATAGTATTTATGCACCATTTTGAGTGGCTCATTAAAACTAAACAATACAGGAAAAGTCAATTATCATTAACAAACATCAACACAAACCCACAAATAAAAGACCATTAAAAACTGAAAAATAATTATCCCAATTGATTTTTCTGCCTTTTCGTCCCGTAAACGTGTTGATACTGGCTGATTTAATTTTAGTTATCAGCCTTTGTCAGAAATTCTTCTCCTATTAAGGGTTTAACTTCTTTACCTGTAACACTGAAGAGGAACTGAAGGCTTCAAACAAGTTTTTACAATGTAAAAACAACGTAAAATACGTTTTTTCAACATAAGGTGCTGTAGACTTACTCCTTGTGCAAATAGCATTTATTTATGTTTGTTTATTTAGGCTAGGGAAAGATAAATCATAAATTATTCATACAACCAGCCGTGATTTTGTAAACAGTAAGGGCTGGAGAAGGGACAAAACTTACATGACTTGTCAAGGTTTTTCCTGCCCAGTTTTCTGTCACACTCTTATAAAACCGACTAATTTTCATGGAGAGTATGTGTACAAGAAGTGTGAGGACTTAAGGTTCCCCACATTATCCAGCTCCTAAAGAGGAGTCCAGTTACTTGGTTTTGTCTTGGTTTGTGTTACCTCTTGCTTGTTTACATTTTCAGGACCCTTCCAAGTAGGAATGCCTGGGTTTCCTCTCCTCTCCTGCTCTTCCCAATCCTCCCCTCCCCTTTTTCTTCTTCCTATTCCTCTTCCAATAAAAGGTTAGCTTCTGTTTCAAGAGAAATTTTAATGGCACCAATACAGGGAGCACACTGAGCCCTCTCCTGCTCAATGCACCTTTCATGTCATTGCTGTAAGAAGTATTTGTGAAACTTTGTGCCTGTAGGAACACAGAAGTGCTTTTCAGCAACCAAATTCATTGGAGAGAACATAAAAAGCGGGAGCATATTTTCATAAAGAAAATAAAATTTGATAAGCTTCCCAATATTTACATTCTGCCCAGAAATTTCTACAGAGCTTCAATGTAAATGTCAGGCATTTAAACTGGGCATATCTTAATTTTTTCTAATGATTTGGCTTAAGTGTTTAATAAAGATTTGGTCATAGCAGGACCTTGAACTGCCTTATGGGTTTCATTTGAGTAATAAAAGAACCTGTTTGGGAATTTACAAAGCTGTTGCAGTTGAATACTACTTTATACCTTGGGATACATTTTATGGTTAACAAAATTTTCATAAGAATTTATTTTGTTTAAATTCCTTGAAAAAGGATGGAAAAAAAAAATATTGTGCTGTCTCCCATTCCTATCTGTAATTTACCTTCTGTCTGAACAGTTAGGGCACTCATCTGGAAGAAGGCAAAAGCGTACTGGAGGACCTGCACTGGTGGAAATGGGATATTTCATACAATGTGAAAGAATTTCAGTTGTGGGAAACAAGGGAGCACTAGGCACAATTGGTCTGAAGTTATAGTTAGTTCCTATTGTAGAAGTTTCTCCTTTTAATGTCTTATCTTAATATGAGCAGGGTAGGCACTAAAATGAAATTTTCCCAATTTTCTTTTGAATATGATAATAACTAGAGAACTGTGCACAGAAGTGGGGGTTTTCAACCTCCACCTGCTCCAGCTGGCTTTTGAAAGGATTGATAACTGTATTGTTTTTGAAGAATCATTTAGGTGGCTATCTCAAAAGAGGAAATCAGGGTTAGATATCTCCAGAGAAGAGTCCCAACGGCATGCATGCATCATACAGAACAGCATCACACTCAATCTGGGGCAGTACAGCTGTGTAAACTGAGAACAGAGCTAATTAACTGGTGTGTTTGTAGTGCTTCCCAGATCCAAATTATTATCTTTCATTGATGCATCACTGGCCTGTATAAAAAACCCATCTTCCACTGAGGTTGTTAAGTGATCCCTAGCAAAAACCTGTACAACACTACAGAGACGTATCTCAAGTCCTTGAGACAGGCAGGGAGTTAAGACTGATGTCTCTACATGATGTCTCTCCACACCAATTGCCTTCTACAGAGCCTCAGTCACTCCTCTGGCTTTTGTGACTCACTTTTGCCATACATAGTGCAGAAGAGCTATGATTTCTAACTTGCTGTCACCAGTTCATATTTCCAGTTTCGCAAGATCTGGCACTTGAAAAATGAGCACTACGATGATCCACTGTCCTTGTGTACCTAATGCTACCAGGACTGCCAGAATTGCTGTTTCCAGAAGTCAAAGTGAATGCTAAAATATTTACATATTTAACAGTTATTGTTCCATCTCTTTAAGATGAGAAATGATGCATTTTCAGACTTCAATGGTACATGATCTCTCTTAATTTTATGATATGGTAATGTATGATTTAGCCAAATTCACCCAGTCACAGTAATTGTAATACATGAATGAAACCATGTGCTGTCAGAATCAAAGCTGTTTCTTTTTTTTAATAACTAATTGCATCTCTTCAATTCATTGCAAAATCTTGTAGAATTTTTCTAATATTAGGGAGTTTTGGTATCTTTTTATTATTTTCTCCATTTTTCCTGGGTATCATTCCTGTAATGAAATGGATATAGATCACTTCACCTATGAAAATATATGCCTGCCTGCTAAACTCTCAGTTGTTGAATTTGTCATGTTCATTCAAGATCACACAATCTTTCCAAAGGCAAATATATAAATGAATATATAAATATTCTAGGAAAAAGGGAACGTAAACAGTAACAGCCCTTGTCAATCATATAGTGAACAAACTTTCTATTCCATGAAGGTATTACCAAACTCAGATTTTGTATTAATGATAGGCAACAAACATCAAATGCTCTTACGCTTTTCTATGTGCAAAGTGAAACATTTGCCAGAGTAAAAGTTAGAAAGTCTGTCTATGGGGAAGAAATCACTTTCCTAAGGTAATACATGCAGAATGGTCCAAAGGGACAACATCAAATTGTTGAAAAATAGGCATCTAAATACTCTGTGTATACAAGTAAGAATATGCTCATTTAATGGATTATAGACAATAACATAATATATATATATTATAATATAATATATATAACATAATACTCTGGTCCCTTACCTTTTGTACTTATTTTCTTCACCAACAAAATTAACAATAACATTTACCTAACACAGTGCTTAAGCCCATATTATATAATTTTATAAGTAATGTTAAGTTGTCCAAATTAAAATTATTATGTGAGGATGAAGTGCTAGTTCTGACACCTTCAATTATGACCTCTCATGCAAAGCACTTTCATTTAATGAATTTATTGAATGAATGTATTTAATGAACGCCTTTGACCAGTATGGAATCTGCACTGAATTATATTCCTCACTTACAGACCTCACTGAAAAGAATGTATAAAAAGTAAATGCAAACAAAAAGCAAATTATTACATCTAATTAAGAGATGATATTAAAAGGCTGAGCTACAAAAAAAATGCATGAATAGAAACACGGTATGTAAACTACATTGCTTCCATAAAGAAAGCAACACTGTAAACAATAAGTGAGGCTATTGAAATTAAATAGTTAGATACACAATAACAACATAATGACTAGCAAAAAAAGAAAGAGCACCTCTGTTAACAAGAGACAACACTAAGTAAATTTGTAATAAGGATGATGGAGAGCTTTCCCAGAGACAGTAGAGTGTAAAGGTCAAAAAAACTCTAAAAATTTTTAGTCGAAAACAATTTTCAAGGATTTACATGGAAATATGAAAGACCCTTTTAACTACTACTATTCACAAGTTATTTAACAAAAGAACTCAAAACATGATTCCAAACAATGGAATGGCTTATCTAAAAAGAGGTGTGCATTGTGTCAGCCTTGACAGGAATCATGTATACAGAGCAAGGCGATAAAAATGCATTTCCTTTTCTAGCATTGATTTATACCAACCTAGGTCTGGGGGGCCCATAGGAGCAGTGGAAGCTTAATATCTTTTCATTAACCTTCACTGGGAGTGAATCTGATTCTCTGCACGTATAGCTGAGGAAAGTTTAACATTATTCAGAACATAACTTCTTCATCAGAAAATGACAATGCATTAACAATCTATCTCCATGATAAAGTTTTAGAAACTGTAACACACCTTTGTGCCTAGGTCTTCAATTTTCCAGAGGACATATTTCATCTTTCTGGTGAGCTGAAACGATGAGAGTATGTAACAAATAAGATAATTTAATAACCCTGCAGGATTACAACAAAAACCAGATATGAAGCTTGAACAGTTGTAGACACCCACAAGCAAGACACCCAACAACAACTCTACCAGCAGAAGACAATGGATACCTCTAAAAGAAACGATGCCTGCTCACAGTGTGTGACTCTCTGTTAGGGGGCACTGAGGTGCCTGTCTGCCAGCCTGACAGGCACTCACAAGAGGTACACTGCCTTCTAGGAGAGAAGGTCTGAGATTGCTGAGAGGGTGCTGCAACTTGCCAAGAGCACACACTACTCTCCATTGCTACTAGTTCATGTGGACATGACACTGCAAACGAGAACCTGGGCACGATCAAGGATAACTACAAAGCCCTGGGGGTGCAAGTGAAAACTATTGGTGCCCAAGTTGTCTTTTCTTCCATTTTACCAGCTAGAGGGAGGGATGAAACCAGAAATAGACATTTAATGTAAATCAACTTCTGGCTTCATAGATGGTGCTGTCATGAGAGTTTTGGTTTTTATGACAATAGGACATTCTTTGATGACTATAGCCTGTTAAGGAGGGATGGAATCCACCTGTCTGTCAAAAGCAAGGGAGTCTTTGGCAGCAGGCTGCCAGACTTGGTGAGGCAGGCTTTAAACTGAAGGACTCAGGGGATGGGGTCCAATGTGGCAATGCTCCTGCCATTGCAACCAACTGGGGAATCAGCCAGACCAACCAGAACAGTGACAAATATTCCTTAGCTGCCTCCCAAGGTGAGAACCAGAAGACCAATCACCTCAAGTGTATATATACCAAAGCACGCAGCCAGGGGAAAAAAGGGAGGAACTGGAGCTCCGTACCCAGTCAAAAAGTTACAACTTCGCAGGAAAAACAGAACATGGTGGGACAACTCACATGACTGGAGGATCGCAATGGATGGCTATAGGCTGTTTCATAAAGATAGGCAGGGAAAAAGAGAAGAAAGAGTCACGGTCTATATTAAGGAGAATCTTGACTATATAGAAGTCGACTACAGTGATTGTAAAAGCCCTATCAAATGTCCATAAGTCAAGATCAGAGGGATCATCCCCAAGGAGAATCTTACACTAGGCACCTGCTACTGACCTTCAAACCAAGATGATAAGGCAAATGAAGAAATATTTGGGTCACTTAAAAGCTTTGGGTCAACAAGTCCTGGTTCTTATGGGTGACTTCAACCACCCAGACATTTGTTGGAAGAACCATACAGCAACTCCCATGTCATCCGTCAAGTTCCTGGAATGCACAAAGCACTGCTTTCTCATACAAATGTTAGATGTGCCAACCAGGAATAAGGTTATGTGTGGGGAATTGGCTGACAGACTGCACCCAGAGGGTGGTGGTAAACAGCTCCTTTTCAAACTGTCAACCTGTCACAAGTTGTATCCCACGTGGATCAATACTGGGCCCAGAGCTATTTCTCCATTTGTGATCTAGTTGTTGGGATCAAGTGTACCCTGATGAAGTTTTCCAGTGATACCAAGCTGACTGGAGAAGTGGACACCCAACACAAAGTCCTGGATAGGCTGGAAGAATGGGTTAACAAGAACCTTATGAAGTTTGGCAAGGGCAAGTGTAAGGTTATACACCTGGGAAAATATAATCTAGCGTTGCAGCACAGGCTGGGATCAACCTGGCTGGTGAGCAGCTCTGTGGAGAAGGGGCCTGGGGGTCCTGGTGGACACAAGCTCAAAATGGGTAAAGAGTGTGTTGCTGCAGCAAAGAAATCCGGCAGGATGCTGGATTGCATCAACAAGGACATCACCAGCAGAGATAAAGAAGTCATTATCCTACTCCATTGAGTGCTTGTCAGGCTACAGCTGGAATACTGTGCTCAGTTTTGGTCCCCGCTATACAGAAATTATGTGGACAGGCTGGAGAGGGTCCAGAGAAGGGCCAGAAAGGATCAAAGGCATAAGGCATGGGAAGCCTGCCGTGTGAGGAAAGGCTGAGACCTGGGTTTGTTCAGCTTTGAGAAACAAACCCAGGGCTCACCCTATAACCATGTTCCAGTATTGAAAGGGTGGCAAAAAAAAAAAAAAAAAAAAAAAAAAAAAATCCCTTTTTACAAGGAGTCACATGGAAAAGACAAGGGCTGATGGGTACAAGTTACTCCTGGGGACATTCCAGTTGAACACGAGGAAAATTTTCACAATGAGAACAATCATCCATTGGAATCTTCTACCCAAGGATGTGATGGATTCACCAACTTTGGACAAGATTTGGCTGGAAAGGGTGCTGGGTCCCCTTGTCTAGACTGTGCTTTTGCCAAGAAAGCTTGGGCCAGATGATCCTTGAGGTCCCTTTCAACCTGGTATTCTATGAGTCTGAGTCTGTGATAATCAGATGGAATGGACAATCAGATGGAATAATTAGATTTACTCAAGTTTCCCATGTGCAATTAAAAAAATTGAGTGCTACTCCTACAACACTTCACTAACAGGTTCATTTTCAGTTTAGGTGTAAATATTAATAATCATATATCACAGTATAATTTCTCAAATAGATCAAATCAATATGGAAAGCAATATCTAGGTGCAATAATCACCCTGTGTTTCAACTGAATTTTTTTAAAGTTAGTGAGTATTGTATCATTTACTTTGAAGACTGTTGGTCTTAACAAACAAAAAATAAACTAAATGAGGCATTACCAAATATTTTACAGACACACTTTTCTCTACTTTTTTTTTTTTTTTTTTTTTAGAGTATCAGTCTGATATTTTTCCATATTGTTGAATATTTATGTAAACTAACCATGAAAATTATCTGTGGCCAGACAACAATCAGCATGATGTTGCTTGTGATTTTTATTAGACACTTTAAGGCAATCTCAATGTTAGAGATGGGAATACATACCTCAAAAGCCCCACTTTTGAAGTTCATTATCTAAGTCAAATCAGGTAATAAGAATAAATTTGGAATAAATTCAAAATTTTATATCTTAAATAATTGCTATTTGAGTTATTTATCTGCTAGTTTTATTATGCGTGTGGAAAATCCTGTGCCCTGAAATTCATTTTGAATTCCCCAGGTGAAAATTATGCCTTCGACATATACAGTTGATGAACATATTTGTTGGCTAAGTATGTTCATATCCATCTGCCAAATGGCCTCATGCCTGCTAACATATTGGTCAGACACATGTCTTTGGGCGTAAGTGCCAAGAAAATTTCTAACACTTGTATGCTCTATCTTCTGAAGGAAGTAGCACTGAGAATTTATCACTACATACGCCTTTGTCTTTTAGCTTTGCCACGCTTATTTAGGTAAATTCCCCAACCAGCAAAGAAGCAACAAAAAGAAAAGCGAGGAGTTTGCTGATGATCCTGGCTTTTCATAATATAAGTAGCAGGTTCTTTGAGAACTTCGGCAGCATCATATGCAATTACACTTCTGGGGCAACAGTGATACAGGCTCTCGGCCCAAGCAACTGCAGCTTGGACATTTCTGAGCAAAACTGAGTTTGAAGGTAGACTGGGAAGAGCTCCTTCAGTAGGTGGCAGTGTTCCTTCTTCCTGCTTTGTGCTTCCCAAACTCAGCTCTTCAGCCTTTCCTCCACAGGACAATAATCTGCTGAGATGACAGAATGCTAATAAGACAGGAAGAGTGTGTGTTGCTGTTTTATATTGAGTGAAAAAACAAACAAACACACAAGAACACCTGTGAAATTTAAGCTACTGCAAATGATTGAAGTCATGGCCAATGGTGAAAGAAGTTAATTAAACAGGCTGTACAAGTCTTTTAACCACATTCTGAGCTGAGATGAATCTTCTTTAGGTGTCTAGAGAATAGAATCTCAGAATGTTACAGAGAAAATACATTCACAGAAAACATTCCATATCTGATCAAATAAGACTGTCTTTTTGCTTCATATGTAGACAGCCAAGCTAAATATTTTGGTTTGCTGCAGTTGAATCTTTGCTTTTTAGAACGTGTATGTGTATATATATTTTTAATGGAAAAAATCTAACTTTAAGAATTATGTTTTGGAGTTTCCCTAATTCTTACCCTTTTAATCATTAACAAATAGTTACATATTGCTTTAAAAAATAGTAATAATTTATTCTAGTAAGGACTGAGAAACTCTGTCAGGGTGTGTTCAGTAACCCAAACTGTAAAGCCAACAGGATAGGAAATAAATAATGCAGACTTGGAATCAAAATACTTCCTGGAAAAGTTTCACCAGAGGAAAAAGAACTTAGAGCAGCTACTTCCATTTGAAGAGGGCTTTTGCATTTGTAAGCTATTTCGTGTTGACTCACTTTTTACAATTTCTCAAATGCTAGGATGGGATCTACGAGGGACTGGAAGTAGAAGTTTAGAAAAAGTGAGAATTTACAATATTTTTGGCTGGGAATAGAGTCAGAAATACCAAAAAATCTCATGAGAAAGCTTTTTACTTATGAAACTGCCGGACTAGTTTTATTTCAGAATAACTGATATTTGTGTAAGCATTAAAAAAATGCATAATTGATCTGATTTGAACCTTTTGAGATTTGCCCTTCACTAGTATGAACTGATCTTAATCAGACTACTTCCTGAGGTATAAAATGGAGTTATGTGTCAATATCTGTTTCACTGAAATTGGGGAAGAATTGTTTCAGTATTAAAAAGGTAGATCTGGAAACAAAAAGTGTAGGTAGAGGTACTTTAATGACAAAAGAAATTATGAATATTTTTATACTGCTTGTGTATAGATAAATTATATTAAATACAGAATTTTACATTGGTTATAATGTGTAAGAATATCCCATTGAAACAAACACCAAAAGCTTAAGCATGTTGTAGCTGAAACTAAATAATTTGTGAGTCCACAGTATAAAATTGGAAAACTGGGACTACAGTACATCAAAATAAAAACAAATTAAAATTCACCAATTTTTGCATAGTAACATTCAAAACTGATCCTGGGGAGGAAAGCTGTCTAAACATTATCCTAATGAATGAAAATAGGGTGAAAATAGTGCCTGAGCCCCCTTCCCCAACACACCACTCCAGACTGCTTCAGAGATTAAAGAATTCCTGTTTCAGCTTCTCAAAAAATCTTTTGGTCACCTGTGTCAAACTTATCTATTGAAATGTCTCAGCATAGTGAGGTACTTGTCAGACATAATATAATGATGAATACAAAGCAAAGGGGCCTTTGTACCTGTATGAAGCCCAAAGAATTTGTCACGGGCCATTTGATTGTGAAAGTGGGTTTGAAGATTTGTGGCATTATCTACTTTCTAATACCGTTTGTGGAACAGGATAAGATAGAAATATATCAGCAATTAGCTGATTAGAACACATGGTGTGTGGGCTTGTTAAGAAGGCAGCAATATTGTCTAGCAGAGAGCAACTAATGAAGTCGCATGACTAAATGTTGTAAGCTAATTGCCTATGGAGGTCAGCAAAGGATTCTCCCCCTCACCCCCGCCTCACGTTTAGTACAACTGGTTAGACTTCTCACGTTTTTAGCTTTTCTTTGTTTTCTCCCCACCCTAAAGCTTTTCCAAAAGACAAGAATCTCAAGCTCTATTTGTCGGATTTCTTATGAAAAAATTCACAACAGCATTGAAATCAAAGGGTGGGTACACCTCCACATACATTTTGAGGAGGTTTGAGGGATATTCTGTGCATTTCATCTTTAATGGGATCTAGAGGGCAAGGAGATGGAAAACTCTAGGAGCCTCTCTGGTAAATCCAGCTCTGTAAGCAATGAGCCCGTGGTCACTTTCAAGTAATTGCTAAATTTGGAGGAAAATGAAACAGAAAGGAATAAAGGGAGGTGGTCAGATAGATGTGACCTAATGTCACTAATTTAACTGGGAGCAAAAAATCAAGAAAGAGCAAGCAAGGCTTTTCTATTTCAGGTTCTGACCTCTAGTTCCATGGAAATTGTTCCCCTTTTAAAAATATAGATCTGTTAAATCAGCAAATATTGTTATTTTGAATGACATTTCAATGCTTGGATACTTGCTTAGAATATGTCAAGGAAAATGGTAGTTACCTGTCTTTTTTATTCCATTTTCTGGAAAGAGTCAAGTCTGTCAGTCATGACAGCTCCTTCCCCTCTCTGAGTCTATAGCTCTGGGAGCAGTGAGTTAACTCAGAGTGTGAAGATCACAACTACAATGCAATCAACGAACATCACTAAAATATATCTTACCTTGATCAAGAAACCAGACATTTCTGTAAGAGAAAATTAATTTGTTCAAGAATCTTGCCTGTCTTGCCAGTTTTTAAAAAGTCTTTATTAAGGTATGCCTGTATTAGTGATATTCACACTGAATATCACACTGAACACTGATACGCACTTCTCTTTAAGTGAAGCAATATTTTAAAAGCTGCAGCCATCTATACAGTCTATTATTAATAGTTAATTTCAAAGGAATTGGTAAAAAACAAGAAATTAATACCATTAATTTGGTGTCCTATTTTTCAAAGATATTATCTTCTTTTACAATTTTTCCCTTTTTTAAGATATGTATATATAGTAGCTCTGTCAGAAATCACCCTTGAAACTGGTGAGGTAAAAATGTCAGTGAGTCTTAACACTGATGAAGGTTCTTGAGTAGGAATATCTTATTCCAATACTGGACTTCTCTGAGGAATTAAATAGCTGCCTGAACAATGCTTGAAAGGTACATGTATGGATTAACTATATGTACTTACTGTGCTCTGAAAAATCTTTCTTTAGGATGTGAATATCTCAGTGTGCATGTAATAAGAGTACTGTCTCAACTCTTTCAAAAACTATTAGTAAAAACAGTTTACTACCATTAACAGAAAAACAGGCACACACAGAGACACTATCTATAAAAAACATTTAAATAATAATAATAGTAACAAAATTAACAATACAAAAATGTTACACACCCTCACTAATTGCTGAAAGTGCAGAAAGGGGAAAAATATGAAAAGGGTTTGAAAATAGAAACATGTTGTCAAAAATACTAGTTAACCAAACTGAAATCATCTAAGTTCTTCTTTTAGATGGTTGCTTTATAATTACATACACCTCCCTCTCTGTAAATATTCTTGATGTGGGCATATTCTTTCTTTCAATCTACTCCAGATATGTTATTCATCAGCCCCTCTGGATGAGGGGCACTGCAATATTTTCAATTTACATCTCTGTAGCAGCAGTTAGTTTACATTTTCCTTGGCCTTTCTTGGGTATTTTATGTAATTTTGTTTGCATGCACCTATCCAAATGCTTTGGATTTTTACAGCCCAAAATAGATTCTTACACCCAATTTAGGTTTCTCATATTGCCCTTTTAGAGGCTAGACTAAACGTGCATCTGAATATAAGTACAGAAGAAATCCTAAAACCCTCTGCAGGTTCAGCATTTCAGGAGCTATTTGTTTGTTTTCTAGTTCAATTAAAACAACCCAAACCACTGTGTTTTCTGGCCACCTTCCCATTACAAAGCTTTTTAATCTGTAAACAACAAGCAACAGGAAACAAAGCAACTATTCTGTTTTCATGTTGTTCTGTTCTGTGTACCTCATTTTGGCACCTACTCAACGGACCTTTGTTCATTTTAGTTCTTAAGGAATCTGCTTTTGGAGGCTCTAGGGTAACCAGCTTCAGCTGTTGAACTTCCATAACAATGCTGTATTAGGTTATGGTCAGTACAATTCAGAGGTTTTCATCAAGAGGAACTCCCCTTTCCTTGAAGCTGATGAGCTCACCTAAGCTAGGCTGTACCTAATTAACTCCTGTATAGTACTTACTGTCTGATCCACCCCTAAATCATCAGTGCTAATTAATCTCTTGAACTCTGGACATCTGCCTGGCTCAGGGGCTCATTGTCTGAGAAGCCTCAGTGGGAATGGCTACTGTAAGGCTTTTGTATCTTTTCAGAATGGCCCAAAGACCTGAAAAACCTTGTAAGACACAATTATATGTTGTATAGGATGTAACCAATCTTTAATACCTGTACACTAAAAAAGAAATGTTGGATACTGACACTCACTAAGTGATATAATAGATGAATAATGGACCATCAGATAACAACGAACATAAAAGTGAATAGAAACATGTATTAAAATATCTGTGACCACAGGAAAAGGCAAAGAGAAATGACAAAATTTAAAGAGTATTGCACATCTGGGTCTCTTTGTTCCTTTCCCTTTGAAGTCAGCATGTGACAAATGCATGAAAGAAATGGTCCTAAATGGTACTTTCTGAATCAAGTTGAGAATTCAAATGAAGAAAATTCCCCACTGTTAATGAAAATATTATGAATCTGAACAGCCTTAATGGCTAAAAGCTTTCTTTATTTAGTCATGTGGGAAATAATCATGCTCCTTTCTGTCTTTTTATAGACTTGTAGAAGATAAAAAGATATTTGTCCTCTAACCTCTTTGGCTTTGAACGTTCTATTATACATGAGTTTACTTATGTTGTCCATGAAGAGATTATCACTTTTATTTTTTTAGCACTGATATTAATAGACATCAGTGTTTTGTTTTTCTAACATTTTACAGGTTCATACTTTCCAGTTCTTTATCTATTTCTTGTTAGAGACCCCTATGTTGATGTGTCTTCTATCAGCTCACACAAGTAGCCCACTAGCTGAAGGAATTCCTCAGAGATGTCAAGTTCAACACAAGGCTTCAACTACAACACTGCCACCTCTGCTTGTTACAATATAATCATTGCTCCATTGAGCAGATTCACTCTGTAATGAACCGCCACAATCTGCTTTTCAAGATTTGACCTTCCAAAACACAGCACAACATTTAAAACCCTCTTTAAAATTGACTCAAAACCTTCATGGATAACCCAGGAAAACAAACAAACAAGAAAGGAAAAAAAACAAACCCTACAAAACCTACAAAAAAAAAAACCACCCCAAAAAAAACCCAGAACACAAAGTGAGAAGTTTACACCTGAAGAGAAAAAATGCTTTGAAAAATAAAGAAATGTTGACATAGTTCTCATGCACAAGAATCAGAGATGCTTGTTTTAGAAAGTGATTGAAACTATATTAAGCTAATATTTCTTGTTGAGATTTGTCACCTTTGTATCTTATTCTTCTATTTTATATTGATCTACCCTTTTAGCATTGATGACTAACTTTTTCATCTTCTTGTCCGCATTTCCCAATCATTTTGTCGTGTGCTAAATAGCAGGTGTTGTTGAAAATATTTTTCAAATTCCAAATCCAGATATTTTGAAGTTCATATTTGCAAATTACTTTTTTTTTTTTTTCCCCAGGAAATCATGTACTTATCATTACCTTCAGAATTCACTTTTCAATCTTGTTTTGATTCATGACTTGCCAAACCTGATTATACATATCTTCATACACAGAAACATATCCAAACCACTATGCAGGCTAATATTACAATAATATTACAATACATCTAATTCATGCAACTACAATATACTGTTTTATAACAATCACATTGAGATATACAAGAACTGAAAAATTGTCTGTCCTGTGTCCAGTTATAATCAGTTCTATAATTTAAAACTGATTAGATTTTTCTTAAAAATTCAGAAATCTGGTAATGACAACTGAGCAGTAATAAATCTATGACTCATAAAAAGTTTTAACTTTGTTAACAAGGTTAATGAAAAGTCATACATAATACAAAATAAAAGAAGTCCAGGTTGTTCTTGAATTCAGGAAAAGCTTGCTCCAAATTTTCATATTATGAAGTTCCATTAGCCATTCTCAACAGCATGAATCTTCTCTGTCTGCGTCAAGTACCTCACAGCTCAGTAACTGCCAGGAATTAATGTGATATTTTAATAGCCAGCTGAACTCAGTGATTCCAGAAGGCTGAGCATGCAAACGTAAATAGGCTAACACAGCAACCGATTGATATATCCTTTTGGTCTCTTAGTTACTTGTTGAAATCTGGAATGCATGAGCAGTGCAGACAGAGAAGAACGGATTGATGGGACATATAATGGAGTTGTGGCATGAAACTAAGTAAAGCAGAATTTAAGAGAAACGTCTAGAACCATCTGCAAAAGTCAGAGCTGTCTTCTCCAAGTCCCTTCAAACTGGACAAAAACTCTTTTAACACTGCTGTCACTTGGTTGTGTGAAGGCTCAGTTAATTGGTCCTTTCAAGCAGCAATTGATAATGATGATGATGACAGTACAGAGCTCAGACATCTTAATCGTTCTTGAGTGCCAATACTGGCAATAGGACAGCTTCTTCCTAACTTGTTCTGTGTCATCAAACTTCACTTCTATCCTCATCCTCACATTGTAGTGAATTGAACTTCAAAGTTATATTCAGCTACTGGAAGGGTCAATCCTTTCCAATAGAATGATCTCATGTGCTGATTTAAAATTATTATCTATTTAAAATCCAGAGTCTGAGCTCTGTTTTTTAACTGTCTGTAGATAGACTGACATTGGCTTTCATCACTGTTTTACCTGCTGTGGAAGATGCTTGCTCTAGCTGAATGTCTTGCTTACTTGTCAATATTAAAAGATTTAATACTCAATAGTGAGTCTCTGTAGCCATGTCACATGGGCATAGAAAAAGAGAAATTCATAAGAATTACCATGCTTTCATCCATCAGCTTCTTTTGTATCAGCTAAGTGATCCCAACTGATAAAGGAAAAAGATTTAAAGAACCCCCAAAAATAGAACAGAATAGAAAATTTCATTTGGAAGGGACCCGAACTGGTCATCTAGTCCAACAGCCTGATCACTGCAGGGCTGAACAAGCTAAAGCATGTTATTAAGGTCATTGTCCAAATGCCTCTTAAACATTGACAGGTTTGGGGCATCAACCACTGTAAGCCTGTTCTCACGTTTGACCACCCTCTTGGTAAATAAATTCTTCCTAATGTCCAGCCTGAACCTCCTCTGGTGCAACTTTGAACCATTGCTTCCACTTGATACCAGGGAGTAGAGCTCAGCACCTCCCTCTCCACTCCCCCTCCTTAGGACTCTGTAGAGAACAATGAGCTTGCCCTTCAGCCTCCTTTTCTTCAAATCATACAAACCCAATGTTCTTATCTGCTTCTCATAAGATACTCCTTCAAGCCCTTTCACCAGCTTTGTTTCCCTCCTATGGAAGTATTCACATAGTTTTTAAATTATGGGGCCCCGAACTGCACACAGTACTTGAGTTGAGACTGCACCAGTGGTGAATACAAAAGGATAATCACCTCTTTTGAGCAGCTTTTTATGCTGTGTTTGATGCACAAACAAAGTTTGATATGTTCTGCCCTCTTGGCTGCCAGGGCACACTGATAAAGAAACTCTAAGTAAAGACTTAGCAAAAAGATGGATAGATATCGGAATATAATTCAAAACATATAACTGTTAAGACGTTCAGAATTGTGTGCATGAATTAGAATCATTACGGCCTTTTAATAACCTAACTTCGTTTCTGCATGAAAAAAAAAACCACATTCAGTTTCAAATTTATTTTGATATCTTAGAAGAGTGAAGTTATGTAACTTTCTGAAAGAAACCTTAAAACTTGATTAGCTTCTGCACTTGCAAGTGATAAACACTGTTAAATTGTGCTCTATGCTGCTGTAAATAATCTTTTAAAACATGTGTTAAAAACTTCTCTAATTATATGACACAACTCCAAGTATCTTTGGGGATCTATGTACCACCTGGCCTCTTTTTCTTGGGATTTGAAAAATTCAAGTGAAAAACTGGATTAAGATAGACTGGGGGAAAATAAGGTCTTTAGGGATTTGAACAGCTGTGCAGTGGGGAAATATGAAATTTTTTCACTCATCATTAGATCTCTCACCCATAGCCTTGGAAATTTCATGACAGGTGGTTACATCCTCCTATAATCAAATATAAGATTGTATGTGAATGGCATAATAGTTTGCAGGTCTGAAAGGTCTTGATTTCTAAGAAGTCCAACTCTCTTCATAAATATTTATGAACAAAAGCTCAGTAGTGTCTTTGAAAATAGATCAGTGTCATAGAAACCTAAAATCATTGAATAGAATGATAAAATAATTTGGGTTGGGAGGGGAACTTTAAAGGTTATCTAGTCCAACCCCCTGAAGTGAGCAGGGACATCTTCAAATAGACCAAGTTGCTCAGACATCCAGTCTGACCTTGAATGTTTCTAGGGAAAGGGCATCTACCACCTCTCTGG
The DNA here is from genome assembly GCA_027574665.1 of Rhynochetos jubatus. NCBI lineage: Eukaryota > Metazoa > Chordata > Aves > Eurypygiformes > Rhynochetidae > Rhynochetos > Rhynochetos jubatus. Next base: position 127,429,631 of record CM050648.1, read on the forward strand.
GCAACCTGTGACAGTGCCTCACCACCCTCACTGTGAAGAATTTCTTTCTTACATTGAATCTGAGTCTGCACTCTTTCAGTTTAAAGCCATTACCCCTTGTCCTGTCACTACAGGCCCTTGTAAAAAACATCCCTCCCCACAGCTTCCTTGTTAGCCCCTTCAGGTACTGGAAGGTGCTATAAGGTCTCCCCAGAGCCTTTTCTTCTCCAGGCTGAACAAGCCCAACTCTCTCAGCCTGTCCCCATAGCAGAGGTGCTCCAGGCCTCTGATCATCTTCGTGGCCCTCCTCTGGACTCACTCCAACTGGTTGATATCCTTCTTATGCTGGGGACCCACAGCTGGATGCAATACTCCAGGTGGGCTCACACTAGAGCAAAGGGCCAGAATCACTTCCCTTGATCTGCTGGCCACACTTTTTTTGATGCAGGATACAGTTGGTGTCAGCATACCCAAAGTGAGTTACTTTGACTTACCCATAAAAGGAAGCATCAATTCTTAAAAAAACAAAACAAACAACAAACCAACCACACCACAGTTTACAATCCAGAACAATTTCTGAGGTACAAGGCTCAAATATGTCTACAACAGAGAGCCGTAAATCCATAAACATCAATAAACAGCTAGATTTCTCTCTGTCTGCACTATACCTGAAGCATCCAGTTGTTATTAGCAATCACTTCCATAAATACTACAAAAAGTATATGAAAATAACCATAGTGAAAAGGTCATCAATGTAGATAATGCCAGAGAGAAACATTACTTGTAACAATAAAGATGACTGTAAAGCTGAAAGAAACAAGAGCTGGAAATTTGACCAGTCAAGCCTTTGTTTTATACAGTTGATATGTATTTTGTTGTGTGTTTGGTTTGGTTCCACATAAAACTCCTTAAACACCTGGAAAATTCTCAATTAGATATAATGGTAGAGTGTTTGAAAGAGCAATGAGATGTGAAGAAGATCATTCAGCTGAATGACATTAACTGTCTCCACAACGGAAAATCAAAGGAGTTCTTCCTGTGTTCATTTGACATTTCGGTTGGGAAGGATCTTTGATTAGACATAATTTGAATATAGTTATGAATGGCAAAATTCCTGTGGAAAAAAAAATCTGATATTGGAGAACAAACCTCCAAGGAAGAAAATTAAAATCAGACCAGAAAGAGCCTGGGCAAGGAAATCTTAGTTAATTTTGAAAAGATTTGAAAAGAGCATGCATTCTTACTAAAATAGATGAAGAAAGTGGTTTAACGATGCGTATGTAGTAAAAACACAAAAGAAACTTCAATACAAATTTGTAATGTAACTATAGGCTATAGGATAAATCATTTGTACAAACAAGATGTAACACAAGATCCCCATGGATACTGCAAAACACTTGAGAAACATCGCAGTCAATTGGTCAGAGGGAGGAGTCTAAAAGGTGATAATTCATGTTTCTAATACACAAAAAAAGGGCTTCCTCAAAGCCAATAGTATTTAACCTTAAGAGTAAGAGTCAAGAGGTGACATATAGGGAAGGGAAGTACATTTATCTGAGAAAAGATTATTGCACACATGTTAGAGGGTTTGATGTTCCAGTAAAATTGAATGTATCGCATTCATAGAAATACTGGAACCTTGCATGAAGGATACCTGCAATTCCCTGGAAAATTCAAGGCTGCAGGGTAATATCCTGTTACAGGAGAACATTTCTCCTCCAGGCGGAAAAAGACTTCTGAGGAACTGGGACACTCTTTCATCATCAACACTAATGATATTGCTACAGAACTTGGCCAACAGCTTTGCCAATAGAAAACACATTTTTTTTGTGTGTTATTTTACCTTTATAAGTCTAAAAAAAAGACCAAGAAAAAATGTTATTTCCCATGTTTCTGTGTTACAGGAATCAGATAGACTAGAAATGTTTCATTATTCTTTGTTTTTTCTTTCAGTCACTAACATAACATAGTAGTAGCAGTGAAATCCTACATTCATTTCTTTAACAAAACGAAACAACAAAGAAATAAAAAAAAAGAAACTTGCTTCACAAGTATTTAATGATATAGTTGTGTGACCTTAAATATGTTGTCAAGGGAGATTGTGGGGGAGGGGGCAAACGACACCAGTTTAATATACTGGATGCTTCTGCCAGCTATTTCTCGGGGGGCAGTGTGTTTTTCTGTAGATCTTGCTATGAAAAGAAATGGTTTGTGAACAGATGATAGATGTAGCTTCTGTGAGAGCCATTTTCTGTACGTGATTATACCACCACAAAGGGACTTTTGACAGATGCCAGGAAAAAGCAGTTCATTGGGCAGTGTCTGAGTCAGGGAGCATCAGCAGGAGGAGGTGAAGAATGGTCATTATGTATAGCAGGAGGGGACTGGCTCTATAGATAAGTACACTAAATGAAAACTGCTGCTTAAGTTAATGAGTTGGTGTCTTAGATTTATTTTATATGAACAATATTTTAGGTAATAGGAATCTGGGTTTTATTTTGCTTTCTATTTTCACCTCTGTATAGTGTTTATTTTTGGTTTCATTAGTACCTTGTAACCTCCCAAAGAAAAAAAGTTTCAGTGGTTTACGTGGGAGAATAAAACTAGAGCAAAGACCAGTAAGCTCATTTTACCGTGATATAAACACAAAAGTTAAAAGAAAACACAAAATAAAAGGTCGTTTAAACAGCTATTCCAAGTTTTCTGGTTTATTGTGTGCAACTTGTGCTGCCACACACAGTGCCACTTTCATGAAAAACATACTGTGGGAAGTATTAAAATAAGTAATGCAAAAAAAAGCACAATTTTGTGCCACATGGATCCTTTTAAAATTGTGACTCAAACCATAATCCCTTCTGCTTTACTAATAATAAGGGACAATAAATAATGTCATGCACTAGCAAACATTGTTTCTTTCTTCCATCCGTATCAGTTTCGCTTAGAAGTAGAGGAGAGAGAAAAATATGTATAAGACAGAATGGTGGCACTATGAGGACTTCTCAGCTAGTGCAGGATCTAAGAATATTTCCTCATATTGTAACCTGCCATGTTTTCCATCCCTTGGTTTGCCTAGCTGAAGCACATTATTATTTGAGGGAAATTTGCATGTGTAGTCTGAATAATCTGAATTATTCATGGATCTAGGAACCAAGGCACATCAGAAAGTGCCTGAACCACCAAATCTAGCTGTAGCCAAAAGAAATGTAGCTGTGTGTTAAAAATGGAGGATCTACATTTGCCTTACAGTCACAAATGTTTCTGTAGAGTATTTTATGGATGGATGTATTAATCCAAGCTTGAATTATGTACACTGATAAATCTTATTTAAGGAAAAAGATTGTTTTCAACCAAAGTTCCAAAGTTTTTTGTTTCTTTTCCTACAAATATCTGAATCTTGTACAAAGTTTTTATTTTTGTTTTGTTTTGTAGATATTACACAACTTAGACTAGTAAACGTCTGAGTTCTTCAGAAAATTTAAACATCCAGCATTCCTCAGCCCAAAGTGGGCTGTATTCTACAAGGAATTCAGGGTTATCTCAAAATCAACTGTCCTTGTTCTTATGGGCGATTTTAACTTCCCAGATATCAATTGGGAATACAGTGGACACAAACAGGTCCAGGAAATTTCTGAAGCATGTTGAAGATAACTTCTTGGTACAGGTACCAAGGGAGCTGACTGGGAAAGGTGGCCTGTGAGATTTGTTCTTTGTAAACAAATGGTGGGTGAAGTGGTGATTGGTGGCTGTCTTGGTCACAATGACCACAAAGTAGTTGCTTCAAATCATTGGTGATAGGGGAAAAAAATTCCAGCAAAACTTTGACCCTGGATATGGGAAGCACAGACTTCAGGCTGCTGAAGGAGCTGTTTATTAAGGATCCCTGGGAATCTGCCTTTGAAGGCATTGGGGTCCATAAACACTGGTCACTTTTTAAGAGCCATCTCTTAAGAGTGCAGATTCCAAAGTGTCAGAAGTCAGGCAAGCAGGACAGAACATTGGCTTGGCTGAGTATGGGTCTTCTCTAGAATTTACATGGAAAGGAAAGTGTACAGACATTGGAGGCAAGAACAGGAGACACGGGAGGACCTGAGAGATGCCACTGTAGGGAGAAAATCCGTGAGGCCAAAGCTTGATTACACTTCAAGCTGGCCAGCACTGTGAAGGACCACAAGAAGGGCTTTTTAAAATATGTTAATAACAAAAGGAGAATCAGAGATAATATTGGTCTGTTGCTTGACAAGGTCGGTCACCTTACCAGTAGGGATGTAGACAAAGCAATGACTTCTGAGGCCATCTTCACTTCTGTCTTCAACACTAATGATGGGCCCTGGGACCCCTTGAGCTCTGTGTCGAAAGACCATGACAAAGGGGATGACAAACTCCCAGCCAACCCTGAACTGGTTCAAGAGTCACTACACCAACTAAATGTGCATAAATCTGTGCAGCCTGACGGGATTCCTCCCAGGGTACTGAAAAAGCTGGCTGATGTCATCATGGGACCTCTCTCCATTATTTTTCAACAGTCTTGAGAATCTGGAGAGGTCCTAGTCAATTGGAAGTTGGCAAATGTTGTGCCGGTTTTCAAGAAGGGTAAAGAAGGAAGACACTGGTAATTACAGGCCTGTCAGTCACACTTCAGTGCCTGGTAAAATTACAAACAAGATTATTCTGGGAGTTATTTAAAAACACTTGAGAGACAATGCAGTCATGGGTTATAGCCCATGAGTGAGCAACATGCTATGTTGGAGTTAGCTGCCTGCCAGGGTTAACTCACACCTGTGAGGAACCCCTTCCTACTAATTAAACTGGATTTAAAGTTACTAAGCATAGAACTAGAGGCAATAGAGCAATACATAGTCTAAAAATTATTTAGTCTACACTACAGCTATTATCTATCTTACCTAGAATGAATCTGCACCTGAGAATGCCCATTTCATTCTATTAATTTAGACAAAGCACTTAACTTATAAATAGCTGAAGTTCGATAAGATAGATAAATCTGAAATGAAATTTATATATCAGAATTAAAAATAATACACAAGAAATGACTTTATCGTTCTTCATGAATACTCAGACAGCAAGAAGTTACAAGAAAAGCAGGAAACAATATTTATTAATAGTTGCTGTATTTCTTGAAAGGGAACAATTTTCAGTTTAGAAGTATCAAGTATGATCAAACATGGAGTGCAGACTGAGGCTTTGACAGGTTTCTGAGAATGCCTTTCTAATGGCGTTCAACAAAAATTCAAGTGTCAAAGGGATCTATACAATTTTGCATTTGCTGCAAGTACAAAAAGAATGTGAAGTTCCAATCAGTATATTAATTAAATGTCATGGCAACCTTTTGCATCACAGTGAAGTGACTGTAGGAGGTCTAGCGAATTATTACTATTCCTACTACTGCTTTTACAGAATTTCTTCTGAATTATGAAAAAGTTATTTTTCAAATTGCAGAAAAGTTACAGATAAGGAAATTTATGCATTTCCTTGGAGCTGTCATCAGCAGAGAAGTGACAGAATTAATACTTGCCCATGGCACACTCCTGTATGAGGGCTGGGAGATTACAGTCCAATATGTGAAACATAACATATGGCAAATTTGGGCTTACAAACTTTTCAGCACTTAATTCCATCCTGTCAAATCATATTCATGTCAAATTCTAGCTGTCCTGCAAGGAAATCCATTTGAGACAGCACTTACAAAATACAAATAATTATGAAAGATGCAGGAATGCAACTTGTTTAAATCAGAGAGTCTGATACAATGTGTGAAATGATGGAGTAATTAAAAAAATCTGTTTCTTCTCCTGAACCTCTTAAACTGTGTAGAAGATTTTTCTTTAGAGCTCAGGGGGCAAACAGAAGAGTTGTTTCTCCAAGCAAAACAAATACCTTCAGCTGTGCAAATAAGCTTCCCTCTTTTACTGAATCTTCTATCTCAGAAATTTGGATAAATGGACATTGTGGGAAATTTAATGTAAATACTAGGGCACACAGATCTGCACAGCTTAACTACTCCTAGCATGCCTGTGGTGTTTGCATGTCTATATGAAGCTGGGTGACTAATTAGCCAATTTTATGCACAGGAGCTCCACCAAAACTGTGGCTATTAACATACTTAGTGTGCCACATGTTATTGGTTTTAGAAAGCATATGATATGACCTAAGACAAAAGTCACCAAAGAAAAGAAGTGGATTCAGTTTTGCTGCCAACTTCTAAAGCTGCAGTGATCTCAGTGCAGCTGTGACAACTTATCCCAGCAGCAAACTTAGTTCACACATAAGACTAAGATTCAGCTTAAGTACAGAATCCCCATATTAATGCCATGATCACAAATGAATGGTGTTATGTTACTATTTACTTATTGCACAACATCTGACATTTTTTGTACTTTCTTGTCCTGATCTCTTCGTTATCCTGAATCATTTAAAAATGTCACTATAGACTAAGTAACCTTCTTTATGGCAGTGGCTTAAAGTCAGACCAGATGATGGTGTCAGCTAGAGGTTGTTATTAACAAATAGCTGTTTGTTAGTTTGTAGAAAACAAATGGATACCTCAGCTGCTGATCTCAACTACCAGAAGGCTTGTGCTTATATCACATGAACAGTGCACAACAAAACCAAAAGCATAAGTAGCACCTTATTGGAAATCCTAGCACAGAGCCCAGAGGCTGCAAAGGAAAGGGGCACATGTTTGAAGTAATGAGACATGGTAAGCTTACCCCTTTCTGTGCTCCCTATGAAATGAAATTTGTTCTTAGCTATTGCAACAACACTTCAGGACTGTGAGAGTGCAGTAACTGCAGCTCATATACCTCAATCTGGGCTTGATGAGCAGTGGCACAGTCCAGCAGAGTGTCCCTGTTCAAACCCCTGCCACAATTTTCTTCCATAAAGCTGTCAAAAGGAGAGCAGGGATTATTTGTGTCACCCCCTTTCATTCTGAGATAAGCAAACATCTTTAATGTTTGAAAATAGTTTATTAAATGCTGTTACCCACACAGCTTAATAAACACTTTGAGAGCGTTTCCCTGATGAGGCTGGGAATTAAAGCACACCTGGGTTTTCCTCAGCCTCTTCAGCATTCTGATAGCAAAAGAGATTAATGAGTCAACATTTCTTAAGCAGCAGAATGCTGTTTGCCCTGTGTCTAATCAATGGATCCAATTCTAAATCCTCTGTTGCATCTTTTCCTCTGCAGTTCAGAAAACTTCTTATACTGATTTGAATTTTCAGTGTCCCAGTTTTGAATGCTTGTTATTTTTACCTTTTCATTGTAGAAATGAGCCATCCTCTTACTGCTATATGTTATTGCAAATGAGAAGCACATGTTCCTTTTCAAGCTCTTAAGATAAACAGAGGGAATTAAACAGATATCCTGATCAAAGCTTATAGGAGGAAAATATTTTGTAATTCAGACTTGCCTTGCTTTTTGCAACTAGAACCACCCTGCATGGCACATTCAGTAAAAATGGACCATCATACAGTAAGATTTGTAGAAAATGTTTTAAAAGTACAAATTAGTTGATCAAATAGTTACTGAAAAACTTAAAATGTAAAGACAAAAATTTTCATATGAAATGATTTTTGAGAAATTGATATGTGTGCTGAAACATGCACCTTTAAAAAGTACATAGGAGAGACTTGAAGGAGTACTGAGTAATAGCTTAAGCTGAATATAATGAAGAACATCATAGTAAAAAGAAAATGTGCAAATATTGAGATGACCCAGCAAATTGCTTGTATTGGTTATTTCTACCATCCTTTACACTTCATAGAGCAAATTTCTGCAGTGCCAGTCCACTCTGAGAGAAAGGAACATAGAAATAAAGAGATAATAAGCGTATACATACTCATACATACTCACACATGTGTATGTACATGTTATATAGGTAAGTGTGTGCATAAGCAGACAGATTAGTGTGCTGGCTTCAGTTAGTACAGAGATAATTTTCTTCGCAGTAACTAGTATGAGGCTATGCTTTGTATTTGTGCTGAGAAGAATATTGTTTATTAGTTTATACTCCCAGGAAAATAAATATGAAGCTGTATCTCCCATCTCTAATACAGCTTTGTCTGCACTCTTAATGAAAGTCAGTGCTTTTGTCTTTTTTTCCCCTGAATTTAAGGATTATTTTTCTCCTACTTACAAACTCCTCCTGGTGTCAACTTAAACTTTCTGTTTTCCTTTTTCTTTATCCTCTTTTACTCAGTACACTACGCAGCCTTGTGGAATAAATTGCAAGACACCACAGACGACTTCTGTGTTAGCAAAACACTAATAATACCACATGCCATCTTGTCACACGTCTAAATAGTGCTGTCACTCAACTGTCTTGCTGCATAAAAAAGATAAATGACTGAGTAAAAACGCTCTGGTAAAGTCTTACCTTGACAACACAGGAAAGATGTTAATGTAAAAAGAGAACATTATCACTGTATTGGCTCATATTCTGGTGGCACTAGCCTCTCTGCTCTTGGTACTGGTCTGGTCCTCAAAACAAAGTTGTGGAAAAGCCAAAAATAATTTCTAAGTTCAGCATTACATTATGACAGACTGTTTTGAAGACTTGCTGCTCATTGTGGTTGAACTGAATGTGAAACACAAAGAAAAAGGACTAGGGGCAATGGTTATAAACAGAAAAACAGAAGGTTCAAACTGAACGTGAGGAAATACTTCTTCACTGTGAGGGTGCCAGAGCACTGGAACAGGCTGCCCAGAGGTGGTGGACTCCCCTGGAGACTTTCCAAAGCCTCCTGGACTTGTTCCTGTGTGGTCTGCTCTGGGTGATCCTGCTCTGGCAGAGGGGTTGGACTAGATGATCTCTAGAGATCCTTTCCAACCCCTAACACTGTGAATCTGTGAATCTGTAAATCATGTTTATCTATCTCCCATATATATTTGTATGCAAAGAGTCAAGTGTGACATAGAAAGATAATGAGTCCATAGTTCCTAAAATCCTGTGAAAAGGAGCATTACATCCCACTTGTCACTTCCTTTGTATGAAAAAACAACAAAAAAACCCCATTGAAAAATATAATTCAGATTAGGATGACTGTTTTGAAAAAATTATGTTAAAATCCCCATTTCTATGATGCAGTCACTGAGCAGTGGCTTCCTTCAAGCTCTTCATCATGGAAAGACATTTTTGGCCTAGCGTTCACCTGTCTTGCAAATATGTATTTTAAACATACATCCTCCAAAAACTACTTGGATTGCTTTTATTAATGCAGGGTTTAATTTAGCTTCTGATGTGTTACTGTGAGCTTGAATTTCTAAGAAAAGCGGAGGAATTCAAACAGAAATGGTAGCTTTTATTTTATTTGGTATAGTACATTTACATTGACCTTAGTGGATATTTCATATGAAAGAGTCCTGTTAGAAACTTCTGCATGATCACACAAACATTCTGGAATTCTTCCAAGATGCAAAAGATAACTAGTTGTAATTTGATGGTTGGAGGACTAACTTTATGTAGGCCTATATTGAATTTTTTCCTACATGTTTGTATACAATTAGAGCCTTTTTTAAACTGTTCCTCTTTCTTAGATGACTCTTTCAGTTTCCAGTTTTACCTTGGAATATTTGAAATAGCCAGAAAGCTATTAGTTAAGGAACTGTACAGTACACACCAGTTTTCCCATTGTCTATCAGCATTTGAAAGAGATCTGGGTATTTACTTCTCTGTAAAGCATGCTACAGAGCAAAACTGAAAAAAATCTGGCTTACTTATACTTCTGAGAATGACCAAGATAAAACATATACCTAATGTATCCATGCCTAGCATGACCAAAATGCACAACTGCTTAGCAATGGGGTGCTTTTCAACAGCATATCCAGTCTTAGTTAATTTTTCCTTACAGCTTCAGGTTTGCTCAGTCCTGTACACAGGAAGTAATTGGCCATTCTTGGCCTCCAAAATCCTCACTAATTAGAGACTATAGGCAACAGTTTGCTGTGGAAACAAAGCACAAATAATGAAGTGATTTGTCTGAGATGCCACCATCTATTAATAGCAGACTAAAGTATAGAACACCATCATTTTATTCTAAATTTAGCAGTTGTTAGATGACAAATTCTCTAATATGTGTATAATATGTACATATTCACTACTATCATTTGTATGTCCAGAATGAGAATTATTTGTGCCATATTTTTTAAGTCATTAGAGATCTTAATTTATATAAAGGCAAAAAAAGATGAGGTTAGACTGTCTGAAATAAAAGCTCTTAGTTCCTTGGCTCAAGAATTTTTCTTGGGCATATTCCTGCCAGTAACTGTAAGTTATGGTTTTAATATAGTTTTAACCCTAAGACCCATTGCACATTATCTCATCTTTCAACATTTTGCTGTTTCAAATGATATGAATTTGACCATAAATGCATACCAATAATACATAAATCTAAGACCACAGAAAAAAATCCCAGGAACACAAGTTGTACAGATTTTTTTCAACGTGTCATATTCCCTTTGCAGATCAGAAGTTCTGGAATTTATAAAATTAACAGAAGGAAAAGATAATAACAACCCACTCCCTTTTCTCCCACAAGCTGATTTCTCCCAGAAAGGAACTCACTGGTAATATTATTGATTATTTGTTTTCTAAAAGGCAATGTATTTCTCTGCCAACCAGATAAAAAACATGTATATCAACAGAAAATATGAGTCAGATGAGGACAAAATGTGTAACTTGAGCTGGCGAGATTAGTGGTACTGTAGCTGAACACTAGGGAAATTGGCTTTCAGCCTCACTGGTTTCAGCTGACACCACAAAAATTTCTCTAACATTGGAGAAAATTTATAGTGGTCTAAGCAACAATCTATTTTTGGCTTTTTTTTTTTTGGTTGTTTTCCTACAGTATTTTTACTACCCATTTACAAAACAGGCAAATCATTAACATAGCCAGAGGTTTCTGAAGGAAGGTCTTCTCATAGTAATTATCTTAAATCATACCATATGTGGACCTGAAAAGAAAAGCAGAGACCACCTCACTCTACTTCATCCACTACCACTTAAAGCCACAAAATACCCAAAAGACAATAGTGCTAATGCACATGTGAGAAACAGGAAAAAAAACCCACAAAAATCTGAAAGATACTCTTGCATATATTCCTATTTTTGCAGAAAATAATTGAGTTGTTCTATAGCTGAGTAGAAAATGTGGTGTTCCCAGGAATAACAATTCTAAGCCAGTGTTGTTGCTAGTATAACCCCATTAGTCCCATGTTTCTACCCCAAATAGATCAGCCTCAGTTAAGTTATGAAAGAATTTGAGAGAGAATATCCAAAACCCAGTGGTGTTGAACGACCCTGTGACCTTATTCATACTTAGCAGAAATCTTCTTGCGTTCTTTTATCTACATTTGCCTCTGCAGACATTCTTTTGTTCACATTGCTCTATGGCTTATGTTTTATAAATTATGACAGGCCACCAATAGAAAATCAGTCAGCCAAGAAGGGCATCACCTCTTCTGGCTACAGCATTCAGATTACTTTGGCAGCTTCATTATCATCTCAATCTAATCCCACCTAAGAAAGAAAACTTTGGTTTTGCATTTTTCCTGTCTCTGTCTTGGCAATATTTCAAATTTATGCTTGACATGCTAATTGAAATAAGTTAGTAAGGCCTCTGGATGATCACATGGGGGATATCAGCCATCAAAAACTAGCATCATGTTCATCAGTCTGTGGTTTAATGTCATTATCATTACTTTTATTATTATTATTATTATTAAGACAACAGGGAAGAATGAGTGTTGATCTGTATGTATCTGTTGGGTTAGCACCTCAAGAGATGCAGAGGAATATCATTCAAAGCATGACTTTATTTTGTCTTCAGTGTAAACAATCTGAAATAAGGGGGAAAAGAAATCTAGGGAGGCAGAAAAACAACAAAAACCAGATGAAACATGTTAAGGTTGACACTGGCTCATAATCTCATGTTTTAACTTTTTAAATTATTATTTCTGCCTTCTTTTCTGACAGGGTGAAATGATCAGAGCTGTGATTAATTTAAATATCCCAAATACCCTGTGTTTGTCTCCCTGTTGAGGAGCTGATAACAAAATTCTTGAGAACAGCTGCAAATGACAGGGAATTGCAGGGTGGAAAAGGCTGGGAGAAAACCTAAACTTGAGAAAAGTTCAGGTTCAGTCTTGAACCTTATCTGCATGTGCCAGGTCTCAAGGTTAAGACATTAGGGGGAGTGATGCTATAACTACATGCAAGAAATAATCTCAGGCCAGTTGAGTAACTGCTGCTCTTACCTTTTATGGCTAAGCCTTTTGGGCCATATTTAATATCCTTTAACTGCTCATCTGTTATTATTATGTCTTTTTTTTTTTTTTTTTTAATCTCTAAAGGAAGTTTAAAGGTTCATTAGTAAACTTTTTCAACTTCTATTCACCAATCGCAGAGTTGTCCCTCTTACACATATTTAAAGTAATTTATGTTGCTATTATTTTCTTATTTTTATGTTTGAAATCTCTCTTCACCCTTTTAGTTCATAAGTGGATTTAGGAAGTGCAGAGTGACTGCAAGAGTTATGACCCAAAAAAGAGGTGTATAGCAGCAGATACAAAGGGAAAAGGTATTAACAATATGAGCCATGAGTGAAATTCTGACTCTGAAAAATTGATAGACATTTAACTAGGTACTTCAATGGAAAAAGGAATTCAATACTGGGGTCAAAACCTGCTAAATATATATATATATATATATATATATATATATATATATATATGGTCTTACTGAATCTAGTGTATGAGCATATTCAAGGATTGATCAATGATTTTAAGTGTAATTGAAACAAGCAGAATATTATTATTCCAACTGTCACTTAAATCCAGCCACCTTCAAAACAGAATATGATAGAATAACACACACCATAAATACCTTCAGAAAACTGGGAATAGAAAAGGCAATTTACAAGTTTATTTCCCAATTAATCTAGTCAGTCTAGTTGTGTCAGTACTTATGCTTGTGTTTCCTTAACAACTGTTTTCCTGTTTCATTTGCATATATATTTTATTCATTTATTTATTTTAAGATAAAGAGTTCTCTTAACTTGTTAATAGGAGGACCTCAGCCTCAATACCCTGCTGGTTAGATGACAAGCACCTTAGAATGTGGCAACAGAAAGAACGCTTTTTTATTTCCTAAAGGACAGTATATTTACCTTTATTTTCCCCTCTCATTCTCTATATTATCTGGATTCCATGTGAACAAAAATATCTGAAATCTTCAGTGGCCACTAATAAAGCTTAATCCAATATTCACAGTGGCAAGATGGCAAGTTAGCATATGACTGGTGCCACTAGAACATTATTTCCTGTTTGAAAATGAATAGCAGTTACATAATATTCCTCCCCTCTATTTGGGCAGCTATTCCACCAGTTTAAAAATTCTCAGCTGTGATCTGTCATTCACTTTCTCTGACATCTGATGTCATTGTTTTCTTTGGGTTTGTTTGTTTGTTGTTTGTTTTTTGTGGTTTGTTTTTTTTTTTCTGTAATAGAACTAATGGCCAAAAATATAGTTTTGATTTCAGGAGATTATTTATATGATGTTCAGTGAAAATCTGTCAGTACAGTATACTGCCCTAAATGCTTTATGAAAAGATGTTTGAACTTTCCCATCATTTTTTTCAGAAACAATTTTGACCCTGCTCACTAGAGAACAACAGGATGGCAACTGAGAAGGAAATATCTAAATCTAATCTTTCTGGTGTTCTTAATTTGGGCTGACATAGTTCTACAGAAAGCAGAATAAGCCCATTGCTAGATGGGAAAGCAGACAATAGATAGAGGTTTATAAAGAAAAACAACATGAGCTTTTATTAAAAACAATGATAGCCAATGACAATGTAGGCAAAGATTAATGATTTCATGTATTTCAGAAACACTAATCAATCAACATCTTGCTTCACATGTCTCTTCACAGACAAAATTATGTCATAAAGTGGCATAAATAATATGCAAAGTATCACTTATCTAAGGACTTTTGCATGTTTTATCTTTAAATAAGTGGAGAAACAGAAATATCAGACATTTTTACAGTTGTGATTACTGATCTACTTTGAATTTGTTTACATTATGTGTAATGTCTGAAAATATCTGAAATCCAATCTTTGTTACCTAATCCTTGTGAGATGTATAAATCGCATAGCAGTTTTTTTATGTCTGATTAGAATTCAAATTAAAAGTTTTAAAATCAATATTCATACAAGAAATACTAGAATACTTTTTCATCGTCTTTAAAATAACTTGAAGTTTTACTCAAGAAAGTGTGTGTAAAATAAATGGAAAATGTTAGGAAACTTAACAGCAGTAAATTGTATTTTGATTCACACACATAAAAATTTTCGTAAAATACTTATTCTAATGTGTTTATTAGGACATCTATACAGGAACGACTTGAAATACCATTGAAATTAGAGAAAAACACTTAACAGAACAGTTCGTGCAGAATAACAAAAGAAAAATATTAATTCATCCAAAACCATCAAAAACCCACTCCCCAGTTGTTTTCAAAATATTTTTAAAATAGGTACTGCATTTGAAGATTCATAATGCTTGAGAATATTCTTCCAATAGAAAAAAAGAGGCCAAATTCCTTCACCACATGTCTACTGAAATTAGGGATAGAGTAACCGTTGTGTAAGTCTTATTAATGTCAGTCCAGCTATGAGAAAAGATTAGATGGACAAAGTGGTCTAACCACCTTTTTAAGCAACTAGTTCCAGATTTAGACAAAAATAATGCTTGCAATCCCCCATTCATTTGTCACATAACCTGATGAGATTTCTTCCTCAGAGTCCACACTTCTAATGATTACTATGCTTAAATTGCTTGATAAGCCTAAGCAATTTAGTATCAGTCTTATAAGGTATTTGGGAAAAGACTTTTTCGGTAAAGATATAATTATGTTTAGTGGATACTTCCAGGAAGCTTAGCTTCAAAGACATATAAAACAGGCATTCTCAGATTGATGCAAAAATCTCAGGCAGAAAGAGTAGTCAAGCTGATAGAATATTGAACCAGGTATAAGAAAGACTGATACTCAACATTATCATTTTCTATCGAATAGATCTCTCATGTCTCAGAGCTGTGAGCTGACCCCCCCGATTACTATCTATCCTGTGTCATAATTCTCCCAGTCTCCCTTATATATATATATATATATATATATATTTTTTTTTTTTTTTTTTTTTTTTTTTTAATCCAGTACTCACTGGAGAACAGAAAGACAGAGGGCGAAATACTTGGTAGTCTGGGGGTTGGATCAGTCAGTGGAGCCCTGGCTTCCAACTCCTGCTTCACCTCTAAAAAATCTGTCTTAAACTGTTGAGAAGCAACCTCAGCTAATGTTGGTAATTGATCCAGGGTGCAACCAGTTATAGTTCTGACAAGTAAAGTTGATCTAATTTCCTCTCAGCTTTGCAATTTCCTCCCTTTTCCTATCCCATTTTCTCTTGGTTGTCACAATGACAACGCAATTCCATGGGTTGTTAAAGTCTGGAAATGCAATTGACCCAAATGGCTTCAATGTGAAACTAATGTAGCCTTTCAGTGCCATGGGATCTGGAAGGAAGTCATCTTCTTCCATGCGATCCTCTTCTCTAGCTGTTTAAGACCAGTTATCTCATTTTCAAAACTTTGCTTTTTCTTTCAATAAGAGGACAGGAGTTAATTTTATCACCTTTTTTGATCATTATTATTGTATTCTCATGCAAAACCACTGTGAAACTGAAGGACCTTGACCACAGAAGCATTTAGCAATATATATTCGCATGTGGTAACCACTGCTTCATATGCAGCTGGCAGTTTCATGCAATTCATTGGGTGATGATTTGAATCTGCCCTGAATGCACACTGAATTCATTGTTCTCAGGAAGAAGTTGTACCCTAAAAAAGTTCATTTTAAAGAGAATTGCATGTGGCATACAGCAATGCCTCAAATCCTTTGAGAATGTCCCTATTGCTTCAGTATACACACATTTGCTTTATATGAGGTCACTGTGGGATACCTTCTTATTCTTCCTCAAGTGTAAAGTTCATATGGCACAATGATGTTTTTGCTTATGAGCACAAAATAGAGGGGGTATTGATGACCTGTGAGACAAATTTATTGGAATCAGTTGTTCAAATTGTGATTGATTCCTGAAAGAAACATTAAAGCCTGCCTCCTCCAAATTTCACTCCCATTACTCCAGCCAGCCAGCTCCATATAACCAAAGTACCATGGCACACAGAGCGATCAGTTATTAAATAAATAAACCTTGATAAAATGAGAACTGCATAGAAAAATGTGTTAATTTCTACACAGATAACACTGCTACACTGAGTAACTATCAATGAAAGCAGAAGACTCCAACAATTACATGTTCAGCCTATGCTAATTTACATATGTATATTTCCCTGGGTAACAGTGTCTTCAGCTACAAAATTTTTTATAATAAGAGCATGTCAACCAAATTTTATATCTATAACGGAAGATTTCAAGCTTATTATCTTGTGAACTTTAAAGTAATGAACAGAACCCTACTGCTGTCCTTCCCCTGTTTTCTCCTTCTCTCTTTCCAACTTCGACATTCAAAAACTGGTAATTAATTTATTTCAAGACATTTGGTTTTTAATTTTATGTTTCCTCTGGATTTACATTTTTAGCATAAGAGAATCTGTTAGTAACACAAACCTGTCTGATTCCTCTTAATAATTGTATCATCTGACTCCAAGCTGGTAGTGTGCCCAGGTGGCCAAAAAGGCCAATGTGGCCATCAGGACTACGGAAGTGATCACTTCCCTGTACTCAGCACTTACCACACCCAAAATACTGTTTCAGTTTTGGGCCTCTTGCTACAGGAAAGAGATTGAGGTGCTGAAGTAAGTCCAAAGAAGGGCAAGAGAGCTGGGCAAGGGAGCTGGGGAAGGGTCTGGAGCACAAGTCCCATGAGGAGCGACTGACGGAACTGGGGTTGTTCAGCCTGGAGCAGAGGAGGTTCAGGGGAGACCTTATCACTCTCTACAACTACCTGAAAGGAGATTGTAGCGAGGTGGGTGTCAGTCTCTTCTCTCAAGTGACAAGCGATACAAGAAGAAACAGCTTCAAGTTGCATCAGGGCAGGTTTAGATTCCTTATTAGGAAAAATTTCTTCACTGGCAGGGTTGTCAAACATTGGAACAGGCTACACAGGGAGGTGATTGAGTCACCATCCCTGAAGGTATTTAAAAGACCTGTAAATGTGGTGCTTAGGGACATGGTTTAGTGGTGAACCTGGGAGTGTTTATGGCTGGACTTGATGTCAGGGAGGGGGGCAGAGAGAGAGAGAGAAAGATCTATCTACTGATAGATTTACTGAAACTAGTTCAAAATGGGACCATTGAAGAGAATATTTGAAATTAATTATCTATGGATGATGAAGTGCAAAGATCTATTTCAGTTTGTGTCTTCCTTTCCTGGTTCTACCTAATTTTTCCCTTCAAGTGACCCTTTGTCCATTAGAGATGGTCAGAATAGTGGAATCTAGGCCTTTGAAGCCTTTTCTCCCAGGATAACACAAACATTAATGAGCATGTCTCAAGGTTGTCCTCTCTTCACTGTACACGTCCCTCTATGGGAGCAGTACTTCCAAAAGCAATTTCTTCCTGTGCTACATAAAAAAGTGGTCAGTGCAGGTCCAATACTTTTGTGTATAGGGAAGCATTTTATAATTAAGCCTTCAAAGTACCTGAGATCAGAGCCTATTTTTCTTATTTTGGTGAAAGAGAGAAGCCAGATCCTCCAGACCTGCCCTCTCAAAGATCTTTACTCTTTCCAGCAAGTACAGATGAAAGCTGGGCAGGAAAGACAAATATTTCAAGCTAGATGTTCTGAATGAACACTGGAACATAATTGGAAGCTCAAACACAAATTGGAGGTAACTAAATGGGGGCTGTATTGAGCATAGCAGCTGCATTTTTAGTTCTGTTGATCTATGGCTTTAAGCAAATCACCTTCAAATCAGATCCACTCTAGAGAAATGAAGCCAGTTATACTCCTAAACTGAAGGAGTTAAACGTAAGTAGTACTATTATTATAATATTGCAGGCTGACCTGCAAAGGTGAAGGGAGAAAGTAGGTAGGATTTTTTGAATTTTCTTTCTCTCTGGAACCCAGATGGCAGTCTAAAAACACTTGACTTCTGAACTCCAGATTTCAAGTATTATTAGCAGCCCTTTGGCCTGCCATTAAACTGTAGTCTGAAGACTTCACATTGTTAAAAGCGGAAAAATAAGTACTCAGCTTCAAGCTGGAGCAGCTATGATATGAATATGAAGAAAAAGGAGGTGGTAGGAGGAAAGAAAGTGAAAACTGCTGTCACAGAGGAGCAAGAGGGGAATGTTCACCAAGGCAAGACAAGACAGGAGCCAAGGATGACCACAGCACAGTTGGAACTGGAGGCAATACGTCTAGCATGTAGGTTCAGAGTCCATCCAGGAGAAACTGCCAGTAATCTAGGGCAGCAGAAATAAGGCTGGACATGGGTTGACCCATGAAATTGTCCAGGCAACCATGGCTACCTGTTCAGGGGGAAGGGGGAATTTGTGAGAGCGGCTTCATGGTATTTTGCTAGCCGGAGTTAAACCGTGACAGTCCCCAGGCCTGACCTGACATGGAGATCCAGGTCCAGGGCAAAGAGTGCATAGGTAAGGGTTCTGGTGGGCTGCTCAGGCCATTCAAGTTCTATGGGTGTCCTCAGAACCTTGAAAAGTGCAAACAAAACTTTCATATCTGGCTTGACAGAAGGTTTCTGCTGTGAAGTACTGTCTGCTGTGCAGAAGTACTGTCTGAAAAATACAGAACTGCCCACAGCAGGAGATGGGAGTGCTATGCAAGGGCCTTGCTGTATTACAGCACAGGCAGCTCTCTCCAACTCTGTTACCCTCACTGTCTAGTTGGAAGGAAAAAGTGACATTAGCTGGGAGGGTTTAACACAGATGAGGTTTCTATATAAGAGGGTGACTGGAGAACCCAGGATTCCTATCTTCTGAGTGTGGCTTCCTCTGACACAAGAAATAACATGATTTAATTTTCATATATGTGAATGAAAATTAATGCTGTGTTTCATTATTGTTTGTATTTTATTGTCTCTTTAAACTTCATATAAGGTTTTGAAAAAAATCTGTAATTTCTACTGTGAACCAGAAATATTTCTGAGTCTTTTGGGACCTCCTACAGAAATGTGCCCAGCCACATAAATTCAGATAACTTGTGGACTTGTCAGAAGTCAAGGTAATTGTGTTTAATAATTTTAAATTTTGAATAATTACATGTTTTAATTAGAAATTATCTGGGTTTCTTTATTTTGCATAGTTGGTTGACATTTTCCTGACAGGAACAGACTTTCTCTTGAGATTCTTGGATTTTTGACAATAGAGGAAAGCCAAACTTCTCACTATTTTGATAATTCTTTCTTTAAATTTATTCAATTTTTCCTTTTGGTTCTGGCCTCAGCACAGGGCTCATTCCGTTTACCCTTTCTTAGTGTACATGGTGCATTACTCTGAAGACCCAATTTATACCTGAGGCATCTTCAGCCGTGAATGACAAAATTAGTCCCAATAATCCAGAATGTTTATAGTTCTGTTGGCAAAAAGACATATGAGTTCCTAGGCTTCCTCATTAAAACATAGATGGCAGGTTTTAATCAGGAAAGTATATATATAACGAAATCGTAATTCCCTCAAGAACTCCAGTAACGCCTTTGCATTTGCACAGTCTCACTACTAACCTTACAATGGCTAAGGGTCTGCCTGTCACTATTTCCACTGTAAAAACCTGCACTATTTCCAACAGGGCCAATAATTTAGTCATAAAAGTTCACATGGTGCTGAAACATGGATCACTCCTAGAAGCAGATCCTAATTCATTTAAGGAGTTTAACGGAACTCACTTTAGAGGAAGATTGGGCAAAAGATTTGGGGAAAGAAAGAATGAAAGAAAAAGGGCTAGTCCAAGACATATATTATCTGCATCTATTGCATAGATTTATCAATGTCACACATCTGGTCTCTTCCTAATATTTGTATTTCCCTCTTCTTTCTGTTGACTTCAATTTTGATCCTAGTCTCCCTGTAGAAAGGGAGATAGGATACTGAAAGCTGTGGTGATTGTGAAAGTATCTACCTATGTGTTTGCATTTGTAAATAACCTCTCTTTAAGGTCTGAAGTTCTGGTGACTAAAAGTGGTGGTAAATGAGGGAAAAAAAGCTGTATTATTAAAAAGAAATGTCCAATGTAAAAGTATGTTTGAAAGGACTATGAAAGTGTAGTTGTGACAATGCAAGTGGATATATTCAGCTGATTATACAAAGGACAAAGAAGATGGGCAAAACTACCATTAGCAAAGAAAAGGAAATGTCTTGCATAGTTTCATGTGCCTTGTACCTTTCTTATTTAAATGATCAGGACTGAGAGTTTAACTGAGCATTACAATGTAGAAATTGTCTCTAAAGAACATTTACTAATCAGACCAAAAAGAAGTGAGAGAATCAAAGACTTTGCCCATATCGCTGGTAGCTGCTCAACTAATCACTCTAGAAAGCTTTGAGTAATGTCTTTAAATATTACTCAACAGATAAAGTTTCTGCTGCTTTTCTAAGGAGACTACTTAAAACCCTTAAATTTCACCATTATGAAATGGTGCCTGACACAGCCTACGATTTATTTGGCTGGTTTGTATCCAGCTGTTCTTGTTTGTGTGTTCTACAGCTGCCCAGGTCAGAAGAGATCATTTCTGCGTCTTACTACTGTCCACCTTCCTAACATATATAAGTGATTATAATAACCCTGCTTAAGACTTTCACAATTTGGATGCATATGTCTTTGCTGAATAAACCACAAATCGACTGTGTGACAGAAGCATATGGAATTAGGCTTGTTCAGCATGGAGAAGAGAAGGCTCTGGGGAGACCATATGGCACCTTCCAGTACCTGAAGGTAGGGGGGCCTATCAGGAAGCTGGGGAGGGACTTTTTAAAAGGGCTTGTAGTGACAGGACAAGGGGTAACGGGTTTAAATTGAAAGCCAGGAGATTTAGATTAGATATCACGAAGAAGTTCTTCATGGCAAGGGTGGTGAGGCACTGGAACAGGTTGCCCAGAGAAATTGTGGATGCCCCATCCCTGAAAGGGTTCAAGGCCAGGCTGGATGAGGCTTGGAGCAACCTGGTCTGGTGGAAGGTGTCCCTGCCCATGGCAGGAGGGTTGGAACTAGATGATCTTTGAGGTCCCTTCCAACCCAAACCATTCTATCATTCTATGATTCTATAATTCTATATGTAATATACTCTTCTCAGTTAGGCAGCATGAGGTAGGAACAAGGAGTTCCATGGAAAATTCTCTACAGCTATAATCATGTGTCTCAGTAATTACCTTTAGTGAATCAAAGCACTATAGCTGCATTTTTTCGTTGTTTTTATAATTTTTCTTAGTCAGTGATAACTCTTCTGTCCCCACCCTCCAAGCACACACAGCCCCAACATTTAAGGACTGGATTCCTTTTATCAATTTTCTTCAGTGTATAAAAAATTTGAATAAAACTACTGCCAAGAAAATAAGTAACCCCCTTTTTCTAGACAACTGTACTTTGTGGGTCACTGGAAACTATCGAGAATATAGAACAGGAGGAGAGTTATGTAGATGTTCCCTGTTCCTGCCAGCTTTAACCCTTTAACTCATTTGGTTTGTGTTCAGCCATAAGGGTAAGTATAGCTTTGAGTGAAGGATATATTTTTAATTCCACTGCGTTCCTTCTAGTTAGCAATCACTTTGTGATATATATGCTTTTTTCCCTGCATTTGTTTATACTGTAATCTCAGCCTTCAAATATTTACCATCACAAATTGATTTCACATCTTTGTGTCACTCAGACACAATGCAAAAATATGTAAAGCTCAAG
Source organism: Rhynochetos jubatus (assembly GCA_027574665.1). Taxonomy (NCBI): domain Eukaryota; kingdom Metazoa; phylum Chordata; class Aves; order Eurypygiformes; family Rhynochetidae; genus Rhynochetos; species Rhynochetos jubatus. The sequence continues at coordinate 127,451,554 of CM050648.1, forward strand.
TGAAATCACATACACTAAGCTCCCTGACTTTTTTTGGGTAGAAGTGTCAGTTTCATAATGTTGCCTCAATATAGTTCTTGGTGTGTTAATATGATATATTCCAGCTATTAAGTTTTAACATGCATAGCAGGATTTTTATGAGTGAAGGTTACTGCACAAAATAGGAGGCATTTTAAGACACCTGCTTTGGCATTTCAAGAAATATTCCCTGAAAAGCAATGAAGTAGACTCATGATAAGCTACTAAAAAAAATATGTAACTCACTATCCTGACCTCCCTCTGCTAAATAAGAGATTTCACTGTACTTGCCTGAGAAATACTAGGAGATTGTCCTTTCACTGGGATATTTCAAGGAAAAAGAAAATGCTTAGCAGACTTATCCATGTGTGGATAAGAAAAATTATACACATCAGTCTAAACATAACCTCCTTAGTTTCTGCTCCAAAGACATTAAACAACCATCTTAGAAATTACAGTCTAAGCACTGGATTCTTTAGCTGCTTTAGACAGTGATTTAAAGCTTGACATTCCACCTATTTATATACTTTGTATGGACTTTTAATTAGAAAAATAGGTTGTTGCTAACAATGAGTGAAGATAGGTAAACCACAGAAATTCTCTTCTTGATTCCTATTCCACCTCTCCACACCTTAGATTTCTGGGATCATCTGCCTCTGATACTCCTTGTCTAACTGAAAGAATATAAATTTTGTTTCTGTGTATTACAAGCCATGACCTGTGGATTTCATAGCTTCAGTTTGTATATTGAAAAACCTGGATGTTTATCCTCTGAATCCATGGCAACTCAGAGGTTATTAAATCAAGGCTGGGAAACGCAATAGTAAAGTTTGTAACTCTGAACATTATTGATAGTTTCTACACTGTGTCAGTATTCAAGTGGTACAGACTAAACCTCCAGTGCCACCTTGAAATGAACTGAGTCAATTAAAAAGAATCTCAGATTGATGATTCACAGATTTTTAAGCCAGAACACAGTAGCATTTAAGGCCAATGTTTAGTCTGCCATCCTGCATAAAGCATGCCCTGGAAATATCCCATGTTCCTTTCTTCCTTACTACAAATACCATTCGTCAGTAGAAATATCCCAAGTTGATTTAAATGTTTAGTAAGGGTCTACTGCAATTCTTAAAAAAATATTTGAAGGTCAATAACTTCAATACAATGTTCTGTATCTCCATAAAATATATATTTTATGTATAATATTCATCAAAAATATAGAGAGGATCAAGTCCTGGCTTTTTTGGTCTGCAATGCTATTGTTACCTCAGCTGACAAATAGTTATCACATTTGGGTTCCTGGTGTCTATATTTATCCAGACATACAAGTTTGTGCTGAAGGACAGATCAAGCCATCAGTTAACATTTTATCATAGAATCAGAATAGTTTGGGTTGGAGGGAACCTTCATATGTCACCTAATCCAACACTTCTTTGCTAAACTAAAAAAGCTAGTTGTCATAATTAATATTTTTCTAATTTTAGGGGGTCTTATGGTCTTTTCCCAAGTTTTCAGCATTCTTCATGAGTTGCTGACACTGGAGCTGGACACAACAGTTTAGGAGTTGTTACACATAGTACCAAAGATTATTTTTGTATGAATTGTCTGTTGTCAATCATTTAGGCATCAAGGATCACATTAGCTTTTTCAGTCCATATTCAACTTTCATTTTAGAGAAATATTACTCTTGGATTTCTCTAGTGTCCTGGTTATAAATCCAAAGAGGGTATCTTAATATTTTTTAAGTACAAGTTTAGACAACCAGTCTAAATAAGGTATCTCTCATTCTTTACCATCCTTTTTTGCCATTATCTTCTTCAATAACTGAACTAATTAAACTTCAGGTTATGCTCAGAGGCATATCACAATTATATGACCATGTGTGTTAGCAAAGGAAACAAAAGAATTCTTAGACTAGACCACATATGGAGGAGGAAGCAAAGCAGACATTATGATCAGTCTTTCACTGGCTATTACGTTGGCACTTAAGCTGCATTGTAAATCTCTGTCTGACATGAGTCCTGACAAAGATCTGCATGAACTTCTCCATAACTTGCAAATCTTTAACTGTTTGGGTTCATAAAGCAGCAGACATTAGAGGACAGAGGACACAGGAAATTGCACTAGATTCCAGATAAAGATTGCATTTTAATTGACTATTTGAACTTAAATGGTAGTAGAGGCACCTGGAGGATTCTTGATATTTTTATTTCGTATACCCTAACTTCCCTGTAATGTTCTTCAGCTTTGTTCTTACATTCTTGTACTTGTCTCCATATCTTAATAATTTCAGATTATACTACACAGTCCAAAGAACCTGTTGTTCAGCCTCACCTTTCTTTTGCGCTCTCCCAACAAATAAACCACTGTGACGTGTGGCTTCCTAAAGGGGAGTGGTAGAGTCTTTGCAAATGGGGGATCCAGACAAATTCTGAGAGGCTCAGAGAAGTTTCTGTTTCTATCTTTTTGTTTTTTGTACTCTCTTCTTCCTTCTGCTGTTAACAACAATGAGGTCAAATACTCATATCATTTCACAAGTGTGATATTTCTTGGGGCCCGTATGGAAATTGTCAGGCTAAGAAATAGTTGCTTCATTGGCTCCACTCTTCCATTTCAGACTCTTTTCCCTTCTTCCAGAGGACTTTTTACATGCTGCTTTGCTTTATCATTTAACAATAGGCAAATGAGATGCAAATTATTTTATACACTGACTGCTTTTCCATCTGTGTATCCAATTTAAGGGGAAGGGAAGACATTTAAAACTAACAGGCTATATCTGTATGACTAAATTAGAGAAGACTGGGAACAGTTCTTAGCCCTGAGACAAAGTGACCCATATGGATTTTCATACAGACTTCTTGTTACTAGCCCTCTCTTGGGCAGATTTGCCTTAGAAAAAACTAGCCAAAGAGACAAGTTATGACCTTCTGTGGTTCAGTAGACTCTGGAGGATATCCTTATCTACAGTACAAACAAGATGGATACAATCATGACAAAAGCCCACCCACTATCATCTGGACTTGCACTAGGTACTATGCAGCTGAAAGAAGTTAATCATGGTCCCTCCAGGAAAAATGCAATGTAATTTGCCCCAGGTTTCAACAGGAGCCATAGGCAACTAATCTGAAGAAGATGTCCTTGTTGCAGTATTAATGCAAGGAGCATTGTTCATGGATTTATTACCTTCTGATTTGCTCTTTAACTCACACTCCTTGAAACACTTCAGTCAGAAGAGGGTGTGCAAATAGCAAATGAAAGATATTTAGATACAGAAATATATAGGGAATATTGTCTGCTTAGCTGTTCTTGAAATACCTATTTTTCTGAGCCCTTTAACATCTAAATTCTTTTATAAATCTGTCCTCCAGTCACATTTGATAAAGGGAAAACCATTAACTTCTCCCTTTGTTGGAAGTGCCATCATTTGATTCAGTCTTATGAACACACTGTAATATGATAAAACACCTATCCTGTCTCAGCTATGTCTCCAACAGGAGCTGACCATGGCACTGGGAGGAGGATATTTTGACTGTACATGTGCCAGAGACTTGTAACCACTGGCCTTTACAGTTACAACCTGTGGGCAGCATTCAAATGTTTCTGGCATTTTTCAGGACACTGTAGCACTGCAGCACTGCAAGGGGTGTTGTCTCCCCACAAATTTCCTTTCCTTTTCCATTTATGGTACCCTGATATCACCCAGATTTCAGGGTTTGTGCTTTCCTCTCTACTTTTTGGAAAGGATTTTGTTTGCTATTAAGAATATGATCATCTTACCTTTGTTAGGGTATTACATGATAAGGGTCTAAAGCAACACATAAAAATGACATGAAGTTGAGTTTTGAGGATTTGCTGATTTTTTCTTTAAATGGTGCCTCACAGAGAAAGATGTCATTGAGAACTGTTGACTAGAGCTGAAACACAGCCTTGCATAATTTTATTAGGAGGGTTGCTTCAGTTGACCTGTTGCATAATTGATGCCTTTCACATCACAATATCAACACTCAGAAACTGAAGTGCTATAGAAAAGGTAGGATTGCCTTTAGAGGCAATGAGCTACAGTTTCTGAGTGGCCTGATTCCAGGCAGCTTCACTTGGTCATGAAAACCACTTCAAGGAGGGAATAAACTTTTATGATTTCACTTCCAAGAGAGTATGCAATCTTTGTAAACTGTTTTATGTTTCAGAATGTAGAAGGTATGTGCAAAATCTACTAAGGCTGTTAGTCTCAAAGGAAAGGTAAGTATATGCATATGGCATTGGGGAGGAATTTTAAGTATTATTTTGTTTGTACAGTGTAAGGAACATGCCTGAAGGGGTCCATGGTTAAAATTAAAATCAATAAGAAAAACAGGGAAAAAAAAAAAGAGTTGATGGGCATATAAATATGTCCCTGTACATACGATTTAAACAAATGTTAAACCCTTACTGGAACTGATGAATGCTGCTTATATAAATTTTTAGTCTGGCACCAATTATACAGTCTTTATTCTTATCTGAAAAGTATTATTATGTAGAATATTATCTGCCCTCATCTGGCCCAGATGTAAGTTTGTTTATGAAAATGAAGATCTGAGGCCCAGCATATACAGACTGTCTAGAGAAGATGACCTGTAATTTATATTTAACCCTATGTATTACACTAGTAGCTTCTTGGAGCTTCTCTGTTGGGTCTGACATACTTTTAGTACTCTCTGAGCAATTAAGAAAAGACACTTCAATACCAGTACAGCTGTACTGAACTTCCAGTGAAACTCTGCATGAAATTGTCTGATCTCACAATAAAAAAGGTTGTGCAAGTTATTTATAAACATTCATACACATTCAAACAAGAATTTTGTTTGGATTATAAAGGCATGTGGGAGTTACACACTTGGTTGATTCCACACTGTGAAGACATACTGGTGACATAGCTAAGTGTTCAGAGGTTACGCATTTATTTAAAATAATTCTGCCATTCACTGTAATTCCAGTGTTTGAGAAACACTGATTCACAGAAAAGATATCTTGGCTGCCCTAAGGTGTTTTTAATGCAATATTGTCATCATCAAAACAACCTTTAAAGGCAAATTTTCTATTTTATATTGGAAATACTCTGCTATTTTACATGCCTTTTCCAAATTCTAACGCTTCCTCAGATATTTAAGATATCAGAGCAACAAAGATACTTGGACAAGTCACAGTTAGAAAGAAATCTATGTGATTTGTATTAAAAAAACCCCAATGGTTAGGTTGGTGTAATAATACCCAATGGGATTAATGGAAAACATACTGTTGATGTCACCACATTTTAAATGTCAGTTATCATTTGTTGTCACAGATGAATGTTTTGTCTTTTTATTTTTATTACATTTACAAGTACTAAATAAAAAAAACTAAATGTTTTTTCATATATATATATATTCAGTTGTAGCATTCTTTGTGCATTTCTGTTTCAAATGTATATTTCTCTTTACACTAAGTTCAGCACAGTTGAAACAGCAGGAAAAAGAAAAAAAGAAGCAAACTGCAAGTTATTATCTCTACTATAAATAATGATGGTTTATTGCATACCTTCATATCTCTAATTGCTTTGTAAGTAATGTTCCCTTTTTAGTACTGAGGTTTTAAGCATATCAGGTGTGTAAGAGGTGTTTAATGTTTATGTGTGTGCTGTTTCTCACACTTTTTATTTGTATAAAATTACATAATCCAATCTGATCCTTTATGCAGAACCAAAAAAAATCTTTATTTATTCATTTGGTAAAGAAATAAGAGAAGGAATATTATATTTCATTTAAATGAAGAATAGATGATGCTTTTAAATAAAAATGTTGCTTTTTCTGAATCATACTCCACTCACATGAACTAAAACTCAAATGAAAGTTTGTGACATGTATCCGGTGTTCTCTTGGGTCATTAATTCTTGTATTGTCTGCCCAGATAACCAATGTAAAAGAAATCGTGTCCTTGGAGGTATTATAAGGGATTGTCTGAAGAACCAGAATATCTGTAAAATTTAATGCAACATTCCTAGTCTGAAAAAAAGAGAATTTAACAACTCACAGTGTGTTATTAGTTGTTCCAGAGTGTTGTGGAGAAGCTGATGGAACAGACATTGCTTGATGGTGCTCACTGGTCAGCTAAAAACTATGAAACAGTATAAAAGCTTGTTAACTAATGATGGATGGGGAGGGGGGCAGGGGGGTGAGGGGGAGGGAGTGTTTTCTGAGTGGCACTCTGAATCTCGTCCTTTTAAAGACATAAAAAAATTACCAAGGTAAGTAATAGGAAATACAACATTGGAAAGAAATGGTTATAAAAAACTATTTTTAATAGCACTAAAAGCTGATTAGAGCAAACTGTTCATTGTGCATCATGTAATCTTTGAAGATTTGCCCTTATCCCCTAACACAACAGAAATACCACTTGCTTTACTTAAGAATGCTTCAAATTCCACTTATTTTAGTCAATATCAAAGAATTGTTCTCATGTGTTTTTCTAATAGCTATAACTGTACTGTAACTCACTAGTTATTTTGTTTTCTATTTTTACCAGAAAAATCAGATAACAGCAAGTTTGTACACTAAGATTTAAATTTTAATTGAAAATATCTATTTGAGGAAATAAATAAAAAATTTTGATCCTGTTATCTTGTAGTTTTCAAGAGATATCTTATCAGTGGGTCCGAAGGGAAACTGATTTAAACAAAAGCAGAGAACTGGGATGATCTTACAAACTTCACAAAAGTAAGTAATGTTTAAAATAAGAAATTTGGCATTTAATTAATTTTTGTTCAAATTTTTGCAGTACATTATTACACAAAATAATGGCAAATATTAAAGTATATAAATATTTTCTTCAGAATTTTGACTAAAATATCATAAAAATCTCCTGGGACAGAAATTCCAGATTTTAAGTAGATTTATGAAATAATATTCATATGGCTTCCTAATACTGCCTTTTCTTGCATAAGGCATTTCTGAGGGCATTCTGCTCTGCTGTTATAGGTCACTCATGAACTCCTCAATCCTGCATACTCAGCTTCTCATTCTGAAAGATGCTCATGGCTACTGTAATGTAGTCCATATATAACTGTTTGCTGTGCCACTCTGTTCATAAACAGTCAGCTGTTCACAGCAGTGTGTTATTGCAGAGTCCCTCATCACTCATGACTTATGGTTTGTATGCATGCTGGCTTGCTTTTGGGAATACTTACAAATGTGCTGCTTAGAAGTTTGGTTTTCTCCTTAGGTGATGTATCTCATAATCAGTGGGTTATAAAAGCTTGCATAATCATAAAAAAAGAGTAAACTGCTGACTCTTTTCAGCTGCTTGATTAAAACAGAAGTATTGAAATCTATATATTACTATTTATATATATAATTTGAAGATGTAAATCGATTTTGCAAACAGATGAGGAGAGAAAATTGAGAAACAAACACTCTGAAACGCATTTACTGAGATGTATACATTTCTAATAATTAGTGATTATTTTCCAATTCCTACAATCAGATGTAAAATTAAAACCATTCTTGAAACATTTACTATGCATATCGATTGACAATCTTTTTCACATTTCTAATTTTATCACTATCATGTACCTGAGTACACTTAGTGTTGCATCTCTGCACCAAATGTGCTGACATGATAAACAAGATCCCTAACAAATGACCTCCACAGGCATTTCGTAATTCAAAGAAAGCCTGGTATGAATCTTTCTGCCTGCTATAGCTGAAATTCATTGTCCACATTATGTCTTAACCTTACAGTAACGCTTGCCAACATTCAACTGCACATTGGAAATGCTCAGTAGCATTGAAGGTTTGTGACAGAAGATGCTGATATCAGGAGGTGGATTTGACTATGTACATTCAACATTATATGTATATTCATTATTATATGGAACAGGAAGACTACAGACTTGGTACAAGCTGCTTTATTCAAGTTCTGGTACATTTAATAGTTTTTATCACAGACTCATAGAATACCAGGTTGGAAGGGACCTCAAGGATCATCTGGTCTTATCTTTCTGGGCAAAAGCACAGACTAGACAAGATGTCCCAGCACCCTCTCCAGCCAAATAATGTGTCCAGTGTTGGAGAATCCATGACTACCTTGGGGAGATGATTCCAATGGATGATTATTCTCAGTGTGAAATTTTTTCCTCTTGTGTCCAATTGGAATCTCCCACAAAGTAACTTGTACCCATTACCCCTTTTCTTTTCCATGTAACCCCTCTTAAAAGGGAGTTTCCATCTTTGTTGTAGCCACACTTTAACTTCTTTAAGCCTTCTTTTCTCAAGGCTGAACAAACTCAGGTCTCAGCCTTTCCTCACATGGCAGTCTTCCCAGGCCTTTGGTTATCTTTCTCGTCCTTCTCTGGACCCTCTCCAGCCTGTCCACATCTTTTTTGTATAGCAGGGACCAAAGCTGAGCACAGTATTCCAGCTGTGACCTGACAAGTACTGACTAGAGTGAGGTAATGACTTTTTTGTCACTGCTGATGATGCCTTTGTTGATGCAATCCAACATCCAGCTGGCTTTCTTTGCCACAGCAACACACTCTTCACTCATATTGAGCTGCTTGTTGTGTAGCAGTGTAGGAGCATATAGTGCACTAAACACTGCTATCACCTTTATAACAGAACCCCCAGGTCCCTTTCTACAGAGTTATTACAGAGAAATTACAAAGCAGGTATTCTTGGTTTGTGAGTAGCAAGTCCAGTAGTTCCTCATTCCTGGTTAGCACATCTAACATTTGTATGAGGAAGCGGTGCTCTGTGCATTCCAGGAACTTGACGGAGGACACGGGAGTTGCTGTATGGTTCTTCCAACAGATGTCTGGGTGGTTGAAGTCACCCATAAGAACCAGGTATTGTTGGCCTGAAGCTTGCTTAAGTGAACCAAATATTGCTTCATTGGCCTTATTGTCTTTTTTTTTGGAGGTCAGCAGCACATGCCTACTGTAAGATTTCCCTTGAAATGAGCCCTCTTTTTATTTAAGTTCAAAAAATGTTAATAATGGAATTAAGTGTTCAGAGAAGAAAATATTGTTTTCCCAATCGGTTAAACTACATGGAATTTCCATGCTTTATGATTGCATTTAACAACAATAAAGTAATTTTTTTCACTTGTATGGAATGAACAAAGACAGCTCTTTTTTTCTGGATGATATTGATATTTTTTGATACCTTGGTAGAAACATTATTTTTCCATTCATGATCAGTAAGTTACAGTCAAACTTTACTGCAAATAGTTCTTAATCCAGACATGCTTTAGCAACAGTGTAACAGCCTTTAATGCAGAAATTTAGACTAGCGAACAAGCTTACCAGGAAAGAAACATGCATACAGGATTTTCTTGGCTAAACTCATAGAAAATAGAGGTATCTCAATGAATACTGGCTTTGTGACCAAAAGACATACTACAATATACTTCCTTGCCATAGTTTCTTGAAAATTGACCTCCTTGTTCTGCTTCATTAGATGATGCATCTAATGTTTAGAAGTTTAGCATAAGACCTTATCCTATATTTTATCCTTCAAAATTTAGCTATCCAATGGAATATATTGGAAGTATTCTTCCTTTATGCCATGGTGTGCTGGAAACCCTGTCCAGCATTATCTGAAATCTGAACACTGAGGTCATTCCTGGTGTAAGAAAGAGGAATAATGGAATTATTTTAACTTGAGGAAATTTTCTGGAGGTCAATGTTCCTTACAAGGTTTGCCACACATTGCATCTTCGCCATGTTAGAACAGGAGTACTTTGGGACAACCTCTTTAAACATAAGTGGGATATTTAGTTCCTACTAGATCCAGTAAGTATTTGAAATCCAGAAGTAGATGTAGTAATGCTTTATTTTAACCATTAAATGAAAATCTAGTGCTTATTTTCAGGTCTTGGAGTTCAAGCTCGTTTTTATCTGTATGGGTTTATGTTTGAATATGTTAAATTCATGCCAGAGGAAAAAGGTGAGAGAGACACATAGCACTGTCCACTTTCCTGTCCACTTACTGTCCAGTTCTAAGATCACAAATTTCTTCTTTTTGTTTGGTGTTCTTTGCATAATTAACCTTAGAGGCAGGAATAAACACCCATTTGCTAGCACCAGAGCTAAGGTAGAATTTCCTTTTCCTACCTTTTTTTAAGGTAGATTGTAAAAAAATCAAATCATATTTAACACCATGTGAAAATAATATCTTCTTAGCAAATATGGAAGTCAAAATAAAAGTTACTAAAAAACTGTAGGAAAATGACAATGCCATTAGATTTAGGGGTTTCACTGTGCAGTAAATTGCTGCTCTATGAACATTTCTTGCATGGTTGATATTCAGGTGCCAAGGCCAAGAACATGCTTTTTCCCCAAAGAGCATTAAATTTACCTCAGCAGACTGTCCAAGCAATTCAATTTTGTTAAGAACTGATGAAAATCTATCAATTGTCAATGATGGATGGATATGGCACTTCTTTCGGTCCAATTTAAGTGCTGAGTATAGGCAGCTATGGTAATCCTTTTAAAAGTGAGGCACAGCAGTAAGATGTCTCTTTCTATTAAAGTTAATGTTGAACCACCAACTTGCAGAATGGCATATCCATCAAATAAGAAATTTTAATACATTAGCAACCTGTCCATCACTGTTTCAATATGAACAAAGATGTTACCATCATCATCACCTTTTATATTTATCTAGTACATTTTATTCCTGGGATTCTAACATGAGCATTTTCTTGCCTTCTATTCATGATCTACATGAGCTGGTGGAGGTCTAAGGATGTTGTGCACAGTGGTGCACTTAATTTTTAGACTCCATCTGGTAGGGCAACACAAGATTTTTTAATTTTTTTCCCCTCTCCATGGAAATGTCTAAAAGCAAAACAGGGAGAGCTATTAAGTGGTATACTAATAAGAAACTTCCTTGGTAGTATCCAGATAAGAAAAATCAACATGGAAAGCTCATATCTTTTCCTCCTGATGTTGACATTCTATCGGAGGTACAAATATGCCTTGTTTCCACAGTGCTCTATCATGGTTTTAGGGAGAAATACATAACAAATGTAATAACGAATGAGTTAGCCAGCACCCTATCTCACTTCAGTAATGTTTAAGAAAGCTATATGGCATGAAAATGTGGAGAATATATGAACTATTTCATCCCGTGAAGTCTACTTGATATATAATGTGTTGATGAAGGTGCCTACATTGTAGTGTTTATCACATACTGACTCCACTGTTAATGATGACAGTAGAGAGGACTCAATGACCTTTAGAAAAGTCTTCTTTTCATGCTCTTGGTTCCTTAATGTTGCAGCAACTGAGGAATGATACAGAGGAGCACAGAATGCACTAAACACTGCTATCACCTTTATACCTCAGTTTCTACCTGGGCTAGATAGATGGGAGACAATTAATGATTTTGAACTGTCAGTCTTATATTCTTTACTAATGTTGATTTTTGTTTTACTTTTAATACACATAAGACATACATAACTTGTTACAATAATCCAGTACCTATTAATGTTAGATTATTTCATGCTAGGATGATTTTTTAAATCTATCTACCATGTTATCTCATGGAAAATATAAGATTGCTTTTAGATTGCACAGAACAATACTTGAATAGTGTCAGACTAATTATACCACACGTGACATTTCTTGGTGTATGGAGAAGACGTATTTGCATTCAAGGGCTAAAGTAACAAATTTCCTTAAAATGGGTAAAAAGAATCCTACTGTTGTTTTATAATTTATTTCATCAGTTTGGTTTTTTTTTTTTAATCTAATTTAGCTGTAATTATTTTTATCCCCTTAAAATTTTAAAACAGGTCTCTGGCTGATGTGACACTGCTACATAACAATTCACTTGCAGCAAAGTATTTGAGGCATGTTTGTATGCTCCAAAACTGACCATGTGCTCACTTGCAAGTAGTTGCTTAAGTCCAATTACATTTGCCATTTGAAGGACAGGGTGGGTTTATACACTTTGATGGACAGGGTTGGACAGCTGAGCAGATTTGTAAAAGAAAGGCAATCTTTTATTTTCTTACTTAGCTACAATGACATTTGGTTGTTTGTCACAGCTGGGTTTAGCTAACTGATGTGATTCAAAAAGTGACGATAAGCTTTGGGAAAGTCTATCTCAATCTGTTAATCACAATGGTTTGTTGTAATTCTATCAGGAAATTATTAAAACAGCCTCAAACTTTTCACGTACTCTGTTGTCTTACCCTGCTTTCCCTGTGCACGATGATACACCAGGGACACTGGGATATTCTACATAGGCCATAAGTATGTCTGGGGTTAAAAGATCTCTATATCAGCTGTGAAACATTTTCCATTTCTATATGACTTTTCATCAGACTATGAAATAAAAATGTGGAGATGAAACCTGTGGGACTTCAGACACTCTTCATTTCACATTTGAACAGTAAATGTTCAGTGGGACCTTTATTTCAAAGCCAAGAAAAGGTATTGCTATTATCCCAGAAATTTGTACAATACAGTATTTTCCTTTTGAATGATGTGACACTACAGACTTGCCCTCATTCCAATTCTGTATTTTTAAACTCTCTTAGAAAGCATGTTGTAGATGACTTTGAGATTTAGGGCACAATTCATAAAGCTTTAAAGAGCAAAAAATAGGTCACCAACCATTCATTATATGCTCCTCAGATGCTGGAGTTTAAGTTAAACCTTCTTAGAAGATCTTCAGCTGAGATTTTTTTCTCAAAGATTAATATTGTGCCTTCTGACTTCTGAGCAGTAGAACACTCTTTTTTGTAGTAGTAGTAGGAGGAGCAGGTGGAAAGTGGGAACACAATGCTTGGGTTAAAAGAAAAATCCTCCTGACAGTTTTCCCTACTGAACCACAGATTTGTCTGACCAATAGCATATTAAATTAAATAAATAATCCTGTGTAAACCATCACTCATGGGCATAACTAGATCTAAGAAGATATGCATCATGTAGCTTACCCTGGCATTATTTAAGATACGCTAATAATTTATGACAGTACTTCTGTTAATTTCTGTCTCCTAGCCCTTTTTCTTAAAATACAATTAACTGTAAATAATAGATTATAAAAAAATATAGTCAGTTTTTGAATTCTCAAGGTTTTTTTTCTGCATGCTAAAACAAGTCCAGGAAAGTATAAATATCATCATCAGACATACTTATAAGTAAACTATGCTATTTCATGGAAAAAATGATGGGCCAGTCAATGCAGTTTAAACCATTATCACCTGCACCACACAACAATACTCTCATACTAGGCAGGATAGGCCAATATTCAAAATGTAATCTTTAGTCAAAGTGCAAGTCATTTGCAGGGCACAGAATGCAAAGTGGGCAGAACATTTTCAGTTAACTAATTTTAGCCACTATGTGATGGATATAATCAAAAGAAACGACTACGCTCTAAAAACTTGCTCTACCTTCATAGGCAGCAATGCTAAACAAGTAAAGTTCTACAGCATTTCACATTTTTCTCTGGTTTTTGACATTAGCTTTCAATTATCTTGTCTTTGGGCAAGAATCATGGATGACAGCAAAGACTTTCATGAATACATGAACAGTACATTTTATATTGGCAAGGAGTAGAGGAAAACCGCTATGAACTAATTAGAATTCTTCTAGAATGGAAAAAAAGCCTTACAGAAAAAAAAAAAATGAATAATTGAATAAATGAATCAAGAAAAAAAAATCACACATTTTAATAGACAAATTATAGGAAATTATTTTTATTTGATTTTATAAGATCTGGAATTTTTTGTATGTAGAACTAGTAACAGAAAAAACCTGAACTGCTTAAATTCTTCAAGTGCAATTCTACAGAAACACTAAGTAAAGAATTTTACAGTTATTTTCACAGATTTTGAAAAAGGGAAGAAATTTCATTTAGTCTAAAAAAGTTCATGTTCAACTTATTTCAGCTGTCAAGTGTACGGTTTAAGTCCAGAGAAGATTTTTCCTTAGTGGAACCTGTTGAAAGTCCATGAAATTTAGTATCTCCTAGAGAAAATCACAAATTACTGTAATGGACCCAATCAGTTCCACTCTACTGCACTTAGGAAGGAGGTTTACTTCATAAAGATCAAGTGACACCCTAAAATGTGATTAACTTGCGTCTTACAGAGTATCAATAAATGTTACAACTGCTCTCTTTGGAAAAAAAAAAAAAAAACAACTAAAAAAATCAAACCCTTTCAATAAACTTAGTACTGTATCATATTTTTTAGTGGTATTTAAAAACCTTGACAAGGGATTGAAAAAATGCACCATCTTTTTGTTGGCTGTAATTCTATGAAAAATCAACCAGCTTCACAAAAGGATTTGAGCATATAAAGTTTCAGATATCCAGCTCCTTCAAAGACACATTCCTATGCTGGTCCCTGAACACAACTGATTTTAAAAAAAAGTTATTCACATGTTTTAAAAATGCTGCTAACAACATATCTGTATACATGGTTACACAAGGACCTTTGTAAATCTGGTGTCATACCCTGACCATTTCTTTTTTAAAATATTTCCTTGTATTTTAATACTTACTAGAATTTCAGACGAGCAAACAGGCAATAATGTAAACAAAGAATCAACCAGCAGGAGAGTATTTTACTCCCTGACCCATATCAAGACATAAAATACCTTGCTGGTGTGGTATGAGCAATTTAGCAAACACCCATATTCAAATCATAAGTTAATTCTATTTAGATTTAACTTTAACTTATTTAGGAATCAAATCTATCTCTGTCTAGAGATTTTCAATGAGGGTTGCATTAATATCTTAAGAAGGGATTAACAGCTGTAGACAGAAGTACTCATCAAAGTTAATTTTAAAATACTGGCCATTATATTAGTCAGTCTTAACAAATAGAATTACTGTAATTTATATCCACCAGGAATCTTTCTCAAAGGATTCCTCTTTGTTGGAAGGGTTGTTGAAAAAACAAAGTACAGAAGAAAACTGGGGAGGAAAGAAGAGATTGCAATCTTCATTTTAATTATTCTATATAATTATACACTGTTCTAATTGTTTACAAAATCTGGATTTTATAGGAAGCAGGGCTATTTTTTTAAGTCAAATCTGTTCTAGTGATAACCATCATTATTTACACTCTGAAACATGTGGAACTTGTAGTCAGTTAGATAACTTTAGATATGTACAAACTCTAGTCTTTGACAGAGAGAATTATATTTTGACCTTATAGTGATGCAAAGTCATGACTCACTCCAGTGAATTGGTGATGTGGGTACTAAATGAAGCTTCTCTTGGCACTTCCAGCCGTGTAAATTCCTACACCTGCATCTCCTTTCTCCTTATTTTCCCTCTGGAAGCCTAACTTCAGACAAGCCACCAGAATGGATGAAAACAGTCTAACTTAGTAAGATGTGGACTAAGACTACGTGCATTCTGCAGGACAGATGTGTTCTGTGATACATCAACAGTGCAAGTTCATATGGTGTGGGTGGAAACTTACATACACATCATTCCTTCACCTGCCCTTCTACAAAGAAAAGTGAGCCTCAAGATCTGCAAGGACATGTGGGATGTCCTTGTCTAGTCCTTGTATAGATTCTGAAGTAGGTACTGAGAATCTCGTGCTATTTCACAGGGATCTGGCTATGGGGACCTATTGTTTGCCCCCAGTTGGCCTGAAGAAGAGCAAAAGTCTTGGCATAGCAACAATTTTCATGTTGAGAGGAATAAAGCCTATGCAACTTATTTTCTGCATCTTGGGTGCTATTTGGCTTTCTTGTTCTTTGGGATGGCCAGCAGAACAATATATAGTGCTCACACCCAAATATAAAATTCAAGATCCTAGCCTGAAGATCTCAATATGTTTTAAAAGCCATTTGACGTCCTTGGAAACTTACCCACTTCCTGTGGAAGATGTATAGACAAAATTCCATTTTAACGTATGGGTAATAAAATTGTTTCCACGAACAACTGGAATGTACACATAGGAAAGACGTTCTTTAGAACTCAAAAAAGCTGATGTAATTTCACAGGGTGGCTGTGCTTTACCCACTTACCACAGCCTTAATCCTCTGTCTCTCCTGTCCATGCTTCTGAAACAGTTCTTTATGATCATTCATGCTACTATTCTTTTTCAAATTCTGCCTGCAAGAAGTGCCATCTATTCCATTTGTTTAATTACTTCAATTCCAGTTTATTACTCCATGCACTCAATATATTCCTTAGTCTATTACCTCCAGAATGAGATTAAGGCCTTGTAAAGCACTGGCAGAGGGATTGTAAGGTAATCACACAGTTTCACTTCTACAGGATAAAATGAGGATAAACTTCAGACATGATTGTTACATACAAAAGTACCATTTCAGGACAGTCTCTTGGAAAATGTGATGCAGTAAGTACAATTAGAATAATACTGATTTTATTTTCATGTGACTGTTCTTAGTAGGGTGTATGTATCATTTTGTCACAGTCCTGCTAGCTAATATGTAAGTTATTCCTCTTTATAATGGAATATTTTTTTTGTAGTATCAACTAAGTCACAACCACACAATTTCCAGTGCTTCTCTTAGCTCTGGAAGATTTACATCCATACTCCCCAGCCATGGCCACATGCAGACTTTTTATGAGAAGTGTATACCACCATTCTACAAGTTTCACCTAATCCCAGCCAGTGATCAAATGTATAGAATGAAGAGAATTGTACATCTGAAATTAATTTGGCCAGATGATTCATGTGCTATTGGTTAACACTGAAGAGAATCAGCATTTGAAGGAAATTGCTCTGGTGGCACCAGGCCATGCAGACCACGGCTGTTGTATTTCCTAGGTCTCACCCTGTAAGGATTACTCATACCTTAGAGAGCAAAACAACAGCTGTGTAACACATTTACCCTCCACTGTATACACATATCATTGCTGTTTTCCTCTTTAGAACTTACTCACAAACCCTTTGTGCCAACAGTCCCCAAACCCAGTAACACCAGGAGAGTTGTAATGCTTCTTAAAAGGAGAATGGTAAATTTAGACAGACATGGCTATGCTTAAGTAGGACAGACTGTGAGCAAAAATTTGAAGTCCTCCTTTCTTGAGCCTTCTACTCTTCTAGCTGGGTTTGGGTTACATTTATGGACAGACTATCACTATATATTAACCATACAGTGGTACCAAAAATAAGCTGTAGGATAAGATTATCATTCACAGAGTCTTGGGACTGATTTTTCTGCAGGTTCTCCCCTTTTATTGCAGTGCAAACAAGCTCAGAATGACATGTCAGATCAGTAGCTTTTCAGTATTACAAAAAACATTGACTTCAATGAGAATGAATGGTCAAAGTGATCCAAAAATAGTGCTTACTCTAACAGTCACCTGAGAAAAAGCAGATATCACCTTTGAAATCTGCTGTCCTGATCTGTCCTGTTTATTCCTACCAAATAGGAATGGAGAAAACATTGGAGAAAGCATTATCTCTTACACAAGTAGTTTACAACTAACCAGAAGCATAGTACAAGTCCGGAGAGGGAGAAGGAGGTGTGGGGGAAAACAGTGACACAACATCACTGAAGAAAGACAAAATTTATATGACATTTTCTAGAAGAAGCTTCTTAAACCTCAAGGAAACTGAGTGTATCTCACATGTCCTGTAAGTGAATGCTTCCAGAACCATTCAGGAGATGCTCAGCTCAGTCCAGGCTTTTTTGCCCTTGACTGCTGTGTAAAAGTGCTGAGTGCTGCTAAAAAGTCATCAGGTTCCATGCAGGAATAGCCGTACTTCATGGGTGAAAGAATGTGTTTAAGGATCCTACCCTGTTGAGTGTAAGATATTTATATTATGCAAGGCAATATCATGAATAATAGATTTATTGTAGGGATGAGAACAGTATGGGAAAAGAGAGAAAACAAAATATTTTGTAAAACTGAAACAAAATAATCACACTAAAAATACCATTTTCCATCCACAGATTCTCACAGTTTTCATAAAAAGTTCACTTTTTTCAGATTTTTTATTTGTTCTCTCCACTCAAGAAATTAAAAAAGTTGAACCTTATTGGTTCAGGTGTCCTTAATTCTTACATCCATTTTTGTAATCAACAATTATCCTTTTCAGTTAGTAGAAAACTTTGCCATACTTATACACTAGTTCTTTTAAATAGCTTCCGCCTTTTCTCCCTTGAGATCATGTTAAACCTGCTCAGCAATCAGCCTCCCAGGCATACACCCGAGAGTGCCAAGTCACAGGAAAGTGACTGAGATGTGTATGTTCTGAGTCTGGCATCCAAACTCATGAAAACTATCTGTATTGTAATGCCACATGAAAAGGAGCCTCCCTTCTGACTATCCAACATGTTTTTTGCATCTCTGCAGATAGCCAAGATTAAAAAAAGTTTAACCACTAAATTTTCAACAATGAATCTAATCATTAGAAGGAGGAGGGGAACCATAACTTCACCACAAAAGACTCTGTTGCACTAGGGCTAATAAAGCAGAGATCAATTTACAAGGAGCAGGCAGAGATTGGTTGAAAATACAGGTACATTTTCATGCATTTCACAGGGTTGGAAACCCTTTTCAAAGCAAATTTGACAGTGACTGGCATGTAGCACAGGTATAATTAATAAGAACAAGGAAAACTGAGCTCTATTATTTCTTCTTAAGTATTGTAAAAAAAACCCAAAAAAATCCCAGATTTTATGCTTCCAATGAAATCTGTAACAAAAAATTACTGTGCCCTTTCTTTGTAAGCAGCAATGGCTGTGTTTGGTTTTATAGTTGAGAAGATACAAGTTTTGAGTTTATGTGAGTATGGTGCAGAAGATGATTTTAAAAAAATTAGATTTTAAAAATTCAAACCAACTAGGATTCATAGGTGGAGATACAAGTCAAAATATGTGGCTGGATTCTTTATCAAAAAGAATGAGAAGGAATATCCATTGTCATTCTTGAGGTTTTGTGTCAGTCTCTGTTGCAGAGAGTGCTAGCAGTCCATCTGAATACACATACATATAACACTCTTTCAGACACATTTGTGCACACTGCATAATATCATGAAGATGTTTGCTCACAAAGGTTTAATGCCTTGTTGTTTTTAAATACGGAGATTCTTGTCCATCCAAAAGACAAAATTGTAGTGTCACAAATTTTTGACAATCCATTTTTGTGTTATTCTTGTCAGTTCTGATGTTAAGAACATCATCAAGAATATTGTATCCAGTTTAAAGTCCCTCATTATGAGAAAGATGTCAATAAACTAACACAAGATGATTACAGGGGTTGGAGCACTTGCCCTCTGAAAAGAGATGGAAGGGTCTAGGGAATGTTCAGTCTGGAGAAGAGGCAGCTTTGATGGAACTTAGTGCGTACAAGGAGGATATGGAAAAGATGGACTCCTCACCATCATGTGGAATAGGATGATGAAAGATTGGCTTAAATTGAAACAAGAGTGGTTCAAACTAGATGTAAGGAAATTTTTTTTTACCATGAAGGCAATCAAATATTGGAAGAGGTAGTCCAGAAAGGTTAAACAATCTTCATCCTTGGAAGTCCTCAAGATCAGACCACATACAAATTCTGATATCATATATACTGCTTTGAGCAGGGGCTTGGACTAGAGATCTCCTGAGCTCACCTCCTACCTGAATTATCCTTAGATCTTATGATCTTGACTGAGTGTGATTTAGCTGTTGATATTTCAAATTTATATTAGATAAAAGGTTTTTGATTTCTTAATTTCAGCTGGACATCTTACTTTCAGTGCTTGAACAAACATGATATTACGTAAAACTGAAAAAAATGAGCAGCTGAATAGTTGAGGTTTCATGTCATAATCACGGTTAACTGCCATGAAAACAAATTCATCTAGTCAGGTTCTAGCATGCTTCCTTTTTCCCTTCAGCCTTTTGGGACAGATACACAGCCATGCTTTTTATGCTGTGAGTGTTTGGGATGTAACCTTGAGAATGGTTGATTGATAGAATGTTTATCGTAACTCAAGTTGTTTTCCTATTTAATTAAAAAGTATTCAGTTAAGAATTAATCCTTTTATTAATGTCTACAGAAGCCTGTCACTCCCCACTAAACTTTTTTCTTGTGTTTCTTGTAGCTTTTATTCCCTTTTACCCCAGTCGTGATAAATTTTAGGTTTCATGACTAAAGTAATGTTATGAATACTGTGTGGTAACACCTGATATTCAGTTTGAAAGGAATGGTGAAATTTTAATAATGCATTTACTGTTTTGAAACAGAACAAAAGGAAGATAGAAGTAATTAATAAAGTTCCATAAAATTGGACTGTGAAAAAAAAAAAACAGATTGAAATGTCCCTTTTTGGATTGATATTTGCACCTCTTGCATTCAACATAAAAAAATCACATAGAATGAAAAGTGCAAAGACTATTTAGGGTTTGAAAAAATTTCAGAATAACTGTAGTGTAATCATCTTGACACAAATTCATCAACATCACTAGCACATCTTTTGTAAGAGAGATGCCAACATTTGGAACCCTAAGCAACTTAATAACCCAAACAAACATTTAAATTTATGTTGTACTCTCAGACTACACATAGCTGGAAAAGAAGTTTTGAAATTCAGTTCCTGAACAAGTGAGGGCAAGAAAATCTACAGTTTGCTCTTGGCAAGAAATTATCTATTTACAATAACAAAGGATTTGTTGCCCTGTCTTATTTAAGTTTTTCCACTTGTTCTTAGTCCTTTGTTAACTACAGTACTCCCCAAAAGTGGTGACACAGTGGTACACAAATTCAGACTAAAACCATGCTACACATTTAATGAAGACTGTATTGAACCTTTGGGACATTTTACCTAGCGATGCAGTAAACCTTTTATGCCATGAAAATAAGTGGTTTCAACACTTAACAAAAGGTTTGTGTATATTTGGTTGCCTCTTTAAAACGTTAAAAATTATGGCTTTCACTCTGAATTACTTAGTGAAATTCGTTGTCCTATAGTCTGTTAATCGTTACAAGAAGTAAATGCCTTTTTTTCTACCGAAAAACAGTATAGGCAATATACGTACTAGAGGTGCATATCTGTTCAGAATAACCATCTATACTGCCCTTTTTTCCTGCAATAGGCTGGTATTCAGCTCTTTTATTCAATCTACATTTGCCAACATATACCAATTATTTCCTGTCTTACAAATAATTTGATGGTAATATTGCCTCTCAAACCATTTCCAGTTCTCTATGCTGTTCTGCTCTTCTGAATAAGGAAAGCACTATTCATAAAATATAGCCTAGCAAACAGTTAATAATACCAATCTGAAAAGTGGTTCTTTAATAGCTCCTATTAAGGAAGCAAAAACAAAGCGATATAATCCTGCTATTCATGACCTGTTCATGAATAGCCAATGAGGGTGATTGTGAGAGAAACTGTAAGCTGATGGCTCGTGGCTGAGGCTCATCATAAGTAAATAAATATACAGTGTATGTGACTCTCACACACTTTCCCCTTCATGACTTTGGACTGTAGTACATTTTTCTCTCTTTCTTAATCCTCAGTGACTTAAAAACAACAACCATGTATGCAATGAACAGCAACTCATTGTAACTGCAGGTGATGGGTGTGAGCCAGGTTTGTATAATGTCATTGATTCTGCTATTAGGATAGCAGTAATATAAAACTTAAGCTCCGCCACCATCTGCAAGCAGACCTGCACGCTAATGTTTCTATCAAGTCAATAGGAATGGGAGGGAGCTTCTTAAAAATTACTGGTGGAAAATATCTTCATGGAAGAATAAACCATTTTGGAACAGATTTTGAATAACTGCTTGGGAGTTTTTCTTTTTTCTATTTCTACTTTTAAGTATTTATACAAAGACTTTCCCGTGGTAGTTTACTAGGTTGAATGAATAAGGTACACTGAAGTCTTTCAAATGACATCAGAAGCCAGAAAATTCATTCTTCTTTCATTATTTCCCCACTCATTGGGTCTTCATACAATTTAAGATATTAAAATATACAGATTCTTTACTTACAGGGAACCAGTTCAGACAAATGTTTAATGCCCAAACAGCCACCAGGCACTGGAATGCACACCATCTGTTTTCTTCCATCCCCTGTGTTTGTATAGCCAACTTTCTCAATGTAATTGACTTACTCAGTAGAAAATAAACTGTGATACCTATGTGCCAATTCTATTTGTCCATCTGTCTAGCTGTCTGTCAGACTAAATCTGCAAGAAGAGTTTAAAAGAGTAAGATTTTTTAAAATAATTTTGAATGCACAGAAATTTAATAGAAATATGTTTTCGTCATTATAGAGGGTTTTTTTTCCTTTTTTTCCTTTTTTTCCCTATTAAGTCATCAATAAATACTTGAAAATATTTTATGAAAAAGAAAAATATATGTAACTTTAAATAACCATACTGAAATTTAAAAATACTGAAGTCTTAAACAAGTATTTATACACATTTTTAATCAACACTTGTTTCGAGTTAACATGAATAGAGAAAGCTGGATTTAAACTATTACATTCTGAAATTAATATGGTTAGGCTAAGAATTAAGGTCTGAACCACATGAGTAGCTCTGATTTCTTCAGAATGCTTCTGTACTAAAATTAGGCATTTGATTTACTGAAAGACAAAAATCAAATGCCTAGATTTAAGTAAATTAGTTTAATACAGAATCTGTTACAGACTTTTCATCTCTTGTCAACAAATCTAATTGCAAAAGAATTTCAGCAAAAATTCTAAAACCTGCATAGAATAATGCGAGACACCAGACTGGATGACTCACATGTAACTACTTATAAGTGCTACCCAACAACATGCATGCATCCCAACTGTTTAGTTTTGGGTTTGCTATAATGCAGAACCTACCATATTATTTCAGTTGTTCAGCCATGTGAGTCACAGAGGACTGATTACCACTAGCTTTGTCAACCCATGTGGCAGATGATGGAACACCTACCAGTGATTATTATCCAGTGCCTTACTTCAGCAAGACAGTAAGGACCAGAATCCCTCAACCTCATGGATCTCAAGTGAGTCTCCAAAGGCTGGGTTTAAATCCATATGTTTAAAATATCATGAATGATTATTTTCTGATATCTGATTTTCAGTTTTCCTAATATCAGTGGTTCTGAAGCAGCTAGGGCTGGCTTAAAATAACAGTATCTTCTAAATGAAAATGTCTTCTCTGCTAGGACTGGATATCTCATACAAAGGTGTGTATATATACCACCTGTCTTCAAGAATATTCAGAGCTTATCAACACTTAAATACTAAGGTGAGATTTTCTTAGAGTTTCCTTTTCAGGATAATCAGATCTTTCAAAGAGCAACTCAAATATCAATAATGTGGACACAGAAATTTTACCTTAGTAGCGTTCAAAAATCAGCTCCTTTCTGTAGAGTCAGCAAACCTGCATCTGTAATATCAAATGTATTTTTCTATCTCAAAATGTTAATATATTTTGTAAATTATATTCCTTGTTAAAAAGAGTTCCAAGGGAAGTCCCTTTCCTTACTAACATATTGCTGGTCTTGGATGAGACCAAATGGAACATGGAACCAACCCCCGAAAGACAACAAACAAGGCTGTGTGTCATAAGGCATAATTACATGGCAGTCACTGTAGATAGCAATATAACCTCAGTAGCACAGACATCAGCATTGACTAAACATCTTAATATTTATTCATTTTCCCGAATAGAATTCACAGCCTGACTGTGCTCTGCGCTGCCACAACTACTATCCAACCTACTAGTTCAAATATGCCTGAAGTAGTGTTGGTGAATTTGGGATAGAAAATGAGTAATAAAACCACAATATAAAATGAGTTTGTCATGTGAAGGATATAGTGGTTTTGATCCAATTGTCAGCATCTATGAAATCATCAGAACATGACTAGGAGGAAGCCAATGCAGGCATTTAGGCTTAAAAATATTAGCTGTACAGATAGAGAAAAAAAAAAAAAAAAAAAAAGCAGAGAAGATTTTCAGAAAGTTGTATCATTGGTTATTTCATCTCTGGAAAGTATAAAAATAAGAGTATTCAAAGATGTGATCACCTATCCAGTGCTCATGATAAATTATAGAAAGTCATTCTGAAATTAATGTTTATTAAACAAATAATCCCTCAGATATTCAAAATTCCTTAAGCAGGTTCCAAATAAATTTATCCTTTTGATTGTTTTAATGATAAAGTAAACATCATAAAACCATATATCAGATGATTAAATTAAAAATCCTTCTCAACAATCAAGACTCATATGTTTAATGCAGTGATAGTAATGAACCTACTGAGTAATCCTAAATAATAGATTGCTTGACTAACTATCAGATAACACCCTTGGATATGTCACAACTAATAAAAATTTTGGGCAAAGAAACTGTGTGGAATATCTTTTGTCTGCCATGGGCGAAGCCTAAAAGTGTTCCCCCGGCAAAACCGACTAGTTCAAATAGAACTGTTGAATAATGAAAAATTCCACAGAAGTTTTAGGAGTTAACTCCTGTGATACAGAAAATGGAACTGAAAATATAAATCTATACCTACCCACTCTCCAATTAACTTGTGGGTCATATTATCTCAATCTTAATTAATAAAAATAAATGGGAGGGCAGGGGAGAAGAGGGGAAGAAAAAAAAAAGGAATAAAGGTGATGGAATATACCTTTTTCTTCCAGAGACAGGAAGAAAAGGGTTTTTACTGTTTGTGCTCATCACATGAAGGCTCACTAAATAAAAAAATATACCTGGCTAGCTTCTCAACTGCTGTTTTAATAGAAGATTATTAAAAGGCAAGGTCTAATTAGCAAAGCTGATAAGATTATGAAATCCAGAATTTACCCTTTCTTCTCCAAGAAAAATTAATTTCAGTGATTTATGATATTTTGCACAAGTTCTTTCTTATTGTAATTATATTATTATCTAATTAAGTCATTAGATATCAAGGTAGTTATCATGGCAGAATTACATCCTGGGAATACATTCTGTCTAAAACTTAAACATTCCACTACAATGATGCCTTTGTTGTGTGGCAAGGAAGAGGGAGGATGTAAATGGCCTTCTAATAGAAAAAAAAAAAAAAAAAGTCTAGAAAGTTGCAACTGAGAAAACACAAGTTTAAGTGAGTTATGTGGTTAAGATCTTTCTAAATTAAACTCTGGGGAAGTTCACTGAACGCTCACAAAACTCCCCTTCACTGTAAAAATTGCCAGCACTGATGACTATTTATATCTCAATTGTATCAATCAAACAGAAAGAAAAGCAGCTATGTAAGTTGCAGTATTACTACTCCTTAGTATATTCTAATTCAAGTAACTTTTTTGGTTTTTATGAATTGACCCTACTTTCTTCAATTGAACTAATAGAAGATTAGGTACATAATAAAGCATCACAATTTGACATTCAGGACTTTATACAAAAGACTGCCTCCATTCTCTCTTATATAAGCGAAAGATTGAGGAAGTACTCTAAAAAAATCGGAAATGGCCTCTATTTTTAAATATGGGCAATATTTGTTTTCCAAATTCAGATATGATGTTTGTGGGGATGTTTATCTTGTGTAATTCACTGTCTTAATTATTGGTGGTTTCATTTGAACTTTTTCCACTGAGTAGGTGCAACACCAGAGAGCTAACAAACATCTATGGGTATTGGTATTCTGTCAGTTGAAGAAACCTCCTGGGTCTGCATTTCAGAAGCTGTGGGACTTTGTAACTCTAGATGAAGGCAATACAGGGCATCTCTTACTGGAAACAGTGCAAAAGGTATGAAACTGAAGTGCTGTCCACATGTACACATACTTTTTCAAGTAATTTTTATGTGATATCGGTAAGTAGCATTCATATAAAGTACAAACTCCAAAGACTGTACTTGACCTACAGTTTGCAATCAAAATCGTCTGAAGTCAATGGAATTTATTGTGTAACATAAAATAATAGAATCTTCTAGGTTGGAAAAGACCTTTAAGATCATCAAGTCCCACCATTAACCTAACACTGCTACCACCACTAAGCCATGTCCCTTCAACACTTCCTCCACGTGTCTCTAAATTGGAGAGGCATAGATTTGATGATGGACAACTCAGTGGATAAGGAACTGTCATGATGGTCATACTCGGAGGGTTGCGGTCAACAGCTCATTGTGAGTGGAGACCAGGGACAAGTGGCATTCCTCAGGGGTCGGTATTGGGACCGGTACTGTTTAACATCTTTGTCAGTGACAAGGATGGTGGGACTGAGTGCACCCTCAGCGAGTTTGCCGACAACACCAAGCTGTGTGGTGAGGTCGGCATGCTGAAGGGAAGGGAAGCCATCCAAAGGGACCTTGATAGGCTGGAGAGGTGGGCCTGTGCCAACCTCATGAAGTTCAATAAGGCCAAGTGCAAGGTCCTGAACATGAGTCAGGGCAATCCCAAGCACAAGTACAGGCTGGACAGAGAACAGATTGAGAGCAGCCCTGAGAAAAGGATGTGGAGGCAATGGTGGATGAAAAACTGGACATGAGCTGGCAGTGTGCGTAGAGTACAGTGGGACAATCACTTCCCTAGTTCTGCTGGCCACACTGTTACTGATACAAGCCAAGAGGCTCTTGGCCTTCTTGGCCACCTGAACACACTGTTGGCTCATATTCAGCAAGCCATCAACTAACACAACCAGGTCCTTTTTCACCAGGGAGCTTTTTAGCTACTCATCCCCAAGCCTGTAATGTTGCATGGGGTTGTTGTGGCCCAAGTGTAGGACTCAACACTTGGCCTCAGCCCACTGATCCAGCCTGTCCAGATCCCTCTGAAGACCCTTTCTACCCTCAAGCAGATTAACACTCCCCCTCAACTTGCTTTCATCTGCAAACTTACTGAGGATACACTCTCAATACCCTCATACAGGTCACTGATAAACATATAAATTAGAACCGGCCCCAACACTGAGCCCTTGGGAACACCACTTTTAACCAGCTTTTAAGCTATTTTTTTGATTCTGCAAGTCGCGTCTGTTTTGCCTGGGACCATAACAGGTTAGTGATCCCTCCCTGTCCTTGCCTCAGCCCATGAGCTTTCCCATATATTTTCTCCTACACATCCCACCAAGGGGGCGAGTGAGCAAGTGGCCTCATGGTCTTTTGTTTCTGGCTGGGCCTAAACCACAGCAAAACCAAAACCAAACAGAAATCCCTGACAGAATCTTAAATAAACAATTGTTATATCCTATGACCACTGTTGACTGTGTGCCCTTTTTCTGGTCTAGAGTATGTGTCAAGGCCAGAAACAGACTGAACTGGAAGGAAATTTGATGTTGATCTGAAACACTACGTTCTCTCATGTGCACAAATTCCATTGCTCTACTGCCCAATTCATGTGGTAAAATTCATCCTTTTTTTTGTCCTGCTCTATGCTTATCTTCTGCATAGAAGTATTACACTGAATTATAAGCCAGTGTGCCCAGAATCAAATTCAACTGCACAGTAGGTACCTTTGAATAGTAATTACTGATTCATAAAATATTCCAAACTACAAAGACCAGATGAAATCACAGTTGCTTTGCAGATATTTTGCTAGCAGAAAAGCAATCCAATCGGTTGTTTTGGTGACACTCGTCCAGATTTGTCCATTTATCTTACAGACAGTATTCAATCTCATTCTTGAATAGAATGAAAATCAGTTACCAACCAAACTTTATTCTTGCCTTGTATTTAGGGAAGTGTTAGATGTGTTTAAAAGCGGAAAAAGAAATGACGCATGTAATTCTTTTTGTCAAGGTAAATGTCATTCAACAATCTAGTGTGTAAAACAAGAGTGTTTAGGATCAGGATCAACATGCTGCAGCTATTATTACTAATACCCACTGTATGCCTTCAAGGATGGAAAATATGATACGTGGCAGATCACTGGAGGTGAACAGGGAAGGATCATGAGTGTTGGAAGATGTTCTCCCCAGCTCCCTCCTGCTTTTCCTTACTGAGCAGGAATGTGGGGGAGGTCAGAGAAATAGGGTGGCATAAGTAGCTACTTTTGTAGGCTGCATTTTTTTTATTGATAGTGCTGTATTTTCATTAATATTAATTGAATTATTCCTGATCTACAGCAGAACAAATGAGTGAGTGTTTGGACCAACATCTAGCATTTTATCCTAAGCATAATCTTGTAATTGAAGTTAGAAAGAGAAACATTTATGTAAGAAAAACACTACTTAAGGAAAAAAATCTTCTCTTTTTAATCTTGTATTTTAAAACCCTTTTCATATAAGAAAAAGTTCATTGCAAAGGGACAGGAGAGAACATACCAAGGATAAATGGTAGATACTAGTTCGCATGCCTGCAGTTTCTAAAACTATTGTGTGACAAGTACTTCATGAAGAAAATAGGATTTCTACACACTCCACAGACAGGCAGATCTACAAAATTTTAGACAAGAAAAAAGCAGCCCTCACTTCTCTGCTGACACCCAAAGCCACATATCTGTGTAATTTGGACTTTAAAGATACAACCCTTGTAGGAAGATTAGTCTTACCTTCGAAGATACTTCAAAGCCTCAGAATTTTCAGAGCCCTAAAGCCCTGGCATGACATTGAGTTCATTTTGAACACTGGTGCAGAATAATTAAGTGCTTATATATTGATAGAATCTTTCTCATTTTACTGATAAGATTTCCGTGTGCTTCTCCTGGGACTCATTTTTTATGTCCCAGTAGTCCTGATTGGAAATATAGAAATTAACCTATACCGATCCTGTGTTCTCAAATTCCGCACTTTCAATGTATTTCTCTAGAGAAGTTTTACTGTCATGGTGAGATTACACTTATAACAAGGACTGCAGCTTCTGTCCTGAAAGTATATTCTCCCTAGGAGTCATTGCAGCCCTTGTCTGTATGGCCTTCTACCTTTTCATGATAATTGACCCATCATCACTCTTTAAATTATTTGCTAAATGTACCGAGATCTATAACATCCCTGCCTATCAATGCAATGCAAAACTTGTTTTAAAGTCCAGAACAAAAGACAACATTCAAAAAATGCAGAGAGAAGTGATGAATGCAATGTTTCTAAGCATTAATTTTCTTTCAATCTTGGTATAAATATACATTGCTTCTGAAGTTAAAAATTTACAACAATAAAGAGCATAAAGACTGGGAATGTGTCAAAGAGAAAAAAAAATTTGTTTACAGTAAATGTATTGCCTTTCAAAGAACCACTTGCTTGTGAGGTACTCAGTGACACAGTCTCTTTTGCCAAATTACTGAACACATTGTTTCTCATTTGCAACAGATGTAAAAAGGGTGACTAAAGGTAAGGGCTTCAGGTTATGTGACCTGTAGCAATGTAAATACCTCTGTGCAGAGGGGTCAAAAAGATCACCCCAGTCTGGAAAGGAAATGGAGGCAAAAAACCCCCGTGTGCATTATTCTTAGCAGCATAGAATGTTTTGTGTTGGAAAGGATGTTTAAAGATTGCCTGGTTCCATCCCTCCCTGCCGTGGACAGGGAAAATGGAGCAGTTAACGCTGAGCAATGAGATCAATGTGCTGTTGTTAACAAGTGAATTTATCCAAACGGGACTACTTCAGAAATAAAGGTCATATCAGCAGTGGGTCAGCAGAGCTTTCTTTCAGTATTATATGCTTTTTAATTAGTAGTGCAATATCTGTCAGCATTTTTCACAAACCTGTTAAAAATACCAGCGTGTTAAATATTAACAGTAGGGATAACCCACCTAGAGAGAAAACAAAACAAAACAAAACAATATCCCCATAACACTAAGGGTTTATCTAGAAAGAATTAGAGGCTCTATATAATTTTCTAAACAAAGATAAGGACAGTTACTCTTGTCATAGATTTCCTATTCTTCTGGGTATTTATATTCTCTCCCATGTTCTTAAATTAACCATCACTCGCCTTGATAGAGAAAAATAGAAATACCAGTGAGATCACTGTCTACAGTAGTGCCATCCCAACATGAAATCACAATATTCAAATATTATATAAATAATGAGCATGATAGTCTTCTATGAAGCTTCATATTTTTATGTGCTCACAGAGTTAGATAAAAACAGAACAAACTTAATCTTTCTATATTAAATGTGTAACCACTGATCAGTAACCCTCTCTTCCAGTAGGATAAACTGAGATACAGAAAATTGAGGTGAACACAAGGAATGCCAAGTACTGACACACTGCATCATCCACAAGGCTAAGCTTCCTGGAAGCTACTGGAAATCTTCCAGGAAAGTCTAATCTAGAAGCTTCAGGAGATCCAGGTATATATCAATCTCAAGCAGTTTATCAGAGCCCAGCTGGAAAACCTGCAGAGCTCGGTTCTTCAGCCTTGATCCTTGTGAAATCATACCCACCTACACACCCAGATTTATGTGTGTTGTGCCTAAACACAAATAACTGCCCTAGGTTCAGGGAAGTGCAGCACCTTCTGAATTGTTTTAGGTTTCCTCATCACTGGCTGGTAACATGCCCATGTACATTCTGCAAGCTGCCCATCAGAAGGTTTTTGCATGGGTATCTTGTATGAAATGACTGTAGTGAAATAAGCTACTCAGCTGTCGATCAAGAACGTCATCATTGCTCTTATTATTAATTTATATAGCTGAGAAATAGTAAAAGGTCCAATCACGGACAAAAATCTCCACTCTGTATTGGGTTGTATAGTTCAGCCACAGAGCAAAGAGGCAGTCTTTTCTCCAAGACTTAAAGAATTTTAAGTATAACAAGACATCCATTCCTTCTCCACAAGAGTTTGGACATTTTAAGAAGAATGCTCTCAAAAGACATCTGTGACATATAGACATCCATAAACACAAATAAACAGAAACAGGGGTTACCTAGAGAACATTTTTTAATTTTGTACAGTATTAAATTTCAGAAATAGGAAGATGTCCTAATTCCCTAGTAATGAAGCAATATTAATATCCACTGTATTATGCAGATGAGGATCCCATGAGCATAAGAGACATCTTAGTTGGTTGCCTTCAGTAGCTGAATCAACAGCACTGACTCAAGGGTTACTCACAATTATTCCTTTTCAGGAAGAAATTCTGGAACTTAAGACCCTCTACATCTGATTAATTGTCATAAGCAGTCCTTTTGGACTGATGCTAAGATGTTTAAATAATGGCTGTCAAATATATGGAGAATAGTGCTTCCATTTATTTTTATCCTCTTTTCAAACCACATAACAAGAAGATGGAACAACATACAGAAAACAATGCATGAACAGTTTTATGAAGAGAGACAGGTGTAGGGCTGTGTATAAATAAAGGTTATCAGAAGAAGAGATGAAGTCCAGCTTTAAGTTGCTGAAAGCTCTCTTTTACTCTAACTTTATTATTCACATTTTACTTTATTATTCACACTTCATACTAGCAGGGCTCAAAAAGGAGAACATCAGGATAGCATTATTCAGGATAGCATTATTTTTATGTACATTGTCACACCACCAGCAGTTAGGAACAGAGTCCCAGGCAAATATACTTTTCCACTTATCACAAAACTGGTCGCAATTTAATGACATTGAGTTACATGAGATTTTTCTAGTCAGAATTACAGAAATTTGTCTTCACTGTGCCTCCAACCTCATAACACTTCTTATGAATGAAGGTTTAACCATACCTTCTGAAGAAAGGCAAAGACCTCTCAATGAGTTCCAATCATTATGAGTTTTCTCAGTGTAGGAATTTTCTTGAATATTTAGAAATTTCCCAAAACATTGAGGCAGCTGCTAAATAAATTGAAGTAATAATAACAATAGGCTTCCACTAAGTACCATTACTCAAACTACAAAATTTTTGTTTTCATCCTATATCTGCCAGAGGAGCATGACTCTCACACAGAGAACAATTGATCTCTATGTTACCCATCTCCCATTAAAAGTCTGAGGAATTACTTGCACTTGCCTCACATCAGGTTATGGTCATCTGGACTAATCCCACAAAATTAACACCCTTGAACTTAAACAGATTGATGTCTCAAAGGCCAAAATACTTCTCTTCTGAGAAAGTGATGAATGCCAGAAGCTGACAGAACATTACTTACTGGCATTTTCAATGACAATCTTGTTGCTAGACATTAGTTTCTAAAGTAGAAGCTCCCTTTTTGCATGAGGGACCAGATCAGTCCTATGTTCCTTCTAAAATAACTTGTCTGTGATCAATGAAAATGAATTCTATGACATCTGCCCTGTATTGCAGGGGGTTGGGAGGTGGATATCAACAAACAATATACATCAGAAAGAAAATTCTACATCCAGATTTGTAGAATAAAGAAGACTTACAGTCCTGTAGTTTAGTATTTGCTTGTTTTCTTGAGCTTATTTATTTTATAACTTGTTCTTTAGATCTGGTCATATATCCAGATCATTCTTCTAGCATATCAAAAGCAGAACTCACAAATTAGAAATTATCTTTTATATCAAGTCTGAAGACTACATTTGGTTTGGATTTGTGAGCTCCTTTGGCTTTGGGGAGTAAATTTTAACACATGGAGAACAGTTATTCTTTGAGCACCCTGGAAACCCACTAATATTTCTAGACTTATTCTGCCTTCAGCCATATTCATACAGCAGTAAATCTAGAGCTATTCCAGATTTACAGGGATATAAGGAAAAATAGAATTTTATTTTTTTTCCTCATTACAGTTTCTGTTGCTTTGGCAGTAGAATGAGCTAGTGTGTGCTAACAAATCCACAGATGAAGGAAAGAAGAAGTTCACTCTTTACATGCATATTGGGTAGAAAATATCATTCAGTAGTCACATTTGCAGGGGAAAGGAGAACAGATGTAGAAGACACATTTTATATCTTTGTTACTCTGAAAGCTATGGTGATAACAATGCCACTTATACATATATTTATCCCCAATGCATATAACTGTGATTCACTCTAACTTTCCAACTGTTCAGGCATGTGGGTATTTGTTACAGTAATGTAAGCCCATTGCCACTCAGATTTAAACCACACATTTCTTTTTTATTTCTTTTCTGGCTAACAGCCTAAATCCACGCAGCAGGTGCTGTCTCAGGAATGTCACCATCTAATAAAAGTACCGTAACATAACACAGAGGCAATAAAAATTTCTTTGCATAGACTTTGTTTTTCCTGACAGACTGGATTCCTAATAAGACAATGTCTACAAAATCTAAGGAAGATGAAAATATAGGCTTTATCATTAAGTGGATATTTTTTTCTCCCTTGTTTAGGCAATGAACTCAGATATCAGGTGACAGAAGCTGTGCAAGATTTGTATAACCCTTTCTCTGTCAGCAAAACAGCCAGGGAGATGGGGAGCCCTGGCAGTGTGTGTTGTTTTCATTATTTCTTGGCCAGAACTATGATTCCATTCAAGGTTGGATAAAGGATTTAATCAAAGGAAATACAATTAAAACAACAGGACTGGGGAAATCAACAATTGTTGGGCAAAAGATTTGGAGATTAATTTTATCTGTGAGATCTGCATGGTTGTTAAGTCACAAGCCTTGTAGTTGTTAGGATGCTGCTTTTATTTATCTATTTTGTAATGTAGAGCACTTCCAGGCAGATCTAATTTGAGATATGATTTAAACACTCAGGACTGCATAAATCCCATATACACAAAACTAATTAGCAGTTCAAGCAAAGGAAAAATTTCAGCTTTCAGCAATATTTTAGACGCCCTGAAACTGGGAAAAAAAGTCATTAGACATCACACTGAAATGCTGAAGTGCAGACACAACAGTATTTTCAAGTTGGATGCACAGATAGTGGCAGTACATGCTTAATGACTGTTTACTTCAGCTGTAGCTGCTATTCTGACTTCTTTATTTTTTCAAAGAAAAACATCCAAACCAAGGTTCAGAGGTGGAATATGCTTAAGAAGTTATGCACAATAGAATAGGATGATTAAGACATCTTCTGGTCCTCCATTTAAAACTCTTTCTGTCTTGCTCAGAAAGTCTTTCAGCACTCAATCTATTCTGGCTGTGCAAGATATCTAAAAAATGTCACAAGGTCAAAAATGTTGATTTTTGATTCACAGATGTAGATAGATAATCGCTTAGCATGAAGTATAGTTTTTATTGAAGTAGAACTGGTTATGTTCAAATACATGGTGATAAATTTTGAGAATTTCTAACAGAATGTGCCTCTGCCCGATGCAATTCAAATGCTTGTCCAAATCAGAAAATTCACTTTTGTAAAATGAACATAGACTAGTCAGGTTCTTTTATCTTTACAATAATTATTTAACTTTTGAATTTTATATTAAAATTGTATTTTAAAATTTGTTCCAAGATGTCAAACCACCTTAGAAACAGCAATCATATTTCAGAATGTGCTGATAGAATAAAAATAATCAAAATCACTATAAAGATGGAAACACTG
This sequence comes from Rhynochetos jubatus, assembly GCA_027574665.1. Classification (NCBI taxonomy): domain Eukaryota; kingdom Metazoa; phylum Chordata; class Aves; order Eurypygiformes; family Rhynochetidae; genus Rhynochetos; species Rhynochetos jubatus. The sequence continues at coordinate 127,485,847 of CM050648.1, forward strand.
TAACAGAGTGTTTTGCTATACGGAAGTATCCCTCTTCAAGACAGAAATCTAAACATTAATATATAACTCCCAGAAATCTGCAGGGTTTAAGCACAAGTTAAACACTAAAAATATACTTAAAAGATTTCCTGAGTCAGGGCCAAAACAATTAAGTAGTTTCCCCAGATTTCCACAGTGACCCAAACACCCTGTTAGTAGCCTTTTTTTCTAAATATTGGGTGGTACTGCCTCTCACGATGATCTGCTCATCTTGCCTACACTGGGCTCTGCAGGGAAACAAAAATAATTATAGCAGGGCAACATAGCACAGACTGGTGGTCTTAAATTAAAGCATTAACTGCCTTTGAAAGTTATTATTTACCTGCCAAAGCCTCAAGTACTAATCTTAAATATGTCAGAAATTGTTACATTGAAGATCAGATCAAATATAAAGCTGCATCAACACTTAGCAGCTATGTTTTTCAGTTGAAAATGAAGAGCTGTTATTTTTAGTCCACGATTGCTGATCAATTCTGCTTTTCTTTGAAGTGTGTGTTTTCACTGGCACATGGCTCTGAAATTTACAGTATACTCTGACATACAGGATGCCGGATGGGGCATCCTTTTATTCATTTCATTTCTTCTTAGCAGAAGCGAACAGTGTAAAATGGAAACATTAGTAACCTTCCAAAGAAGAAGTGGGAATTGCTAAGATACTTCCGCTTTCCCATCTCTTTCTCACTTTTTTTTTTTTTTTTCATCTTTACTTACACAACACAGGGCTTTTTCTGTGCTACCTTTAATTAATGGAAACAGTTCAGTGAGGGAGAAGATGCCTGAAGGGAAGGGTTTACTTTCTGGTAAGGGCTTTGCATTGCAAGTAGCTGACAAAGGATTTTGTTTTCCAGTGGCACCAGCAAATGGAATAAGCTTCAGTTCTAGAATCCCTCTAGATGATGAAAAATTTTCTGTATATGTGAAAAAAAGAATTAATTGTTGTCCTAGCTTTGAATATAAGCTAAATACCTATTATTGCAATTTTATTATTCATAGTATGATGGTATATAGAGACCATCTAAATGAGATATCAGGATCTCGTTATTAGTTTTGTATATTCATATGACATTGAATCCTGGTAATTAACAGAAAAAAATAAATAAAATCTTCTTTTTTTAAAAGAATTGTTAGGAAGAAGTAAATACAAGAATCATATAACAATAGCAGAAATCTACCTTATATGATAGAGCTTTATGATAATATAATTTCCATCCATTATAATCAGACACATCATGCAATGTTAGGCTTATGTAGTATTGCAGATAAATAAGTCCACCTTATTTGTTTAATTCTGTCCTATGATTTTACAAGCAGACTCACTTCGGCTCTAAAATACATGTGGACTTGTCTATTGAGAAAAATGGGCAGAGCAATGCTCATTACCTCATAGTCATGTATGAACTTAAAGGAGGATGTAAGTGTTACTCAAACATTAATGCACAACTGTATGTATGTTACTCAATGTCATATCATCTGAGTATTTCAAAATGCACACTGTGTAGTTGCATCTCTGCTGTGAGACAGAGAATTGTCATTTACCCCTTCCACAAACAAAATTAAAAGAAGCTTGGCAAACACTGACTGAATTACATTCTTGTAGGACATAACCATCTTTCCCATCTAGTTATCATATAGTCAGAGACAGACAGAATTAATTAGTTAATATTCTCATGAGTTTCAGCTGATAAAGTTTTGCTATTGATAAATGGACATGCATAGCTTTCTGAGAGTTTTGATTTTCATTTTGTAAGCAAATGAGAGTTGAAAACAACCTGGAACAAATGGAAAGAAATCGGGATGGAAGAAACAAGGATTGTTGATAAGTGTACATATGTGGTCATGCCATATTTATGAAAGAAGTCACTTCCCTGTTTATCATCAACCACAGAGAAGTTAGGTATTCAATGGAAATTCAGCACTTAGTATGCTACAAATGTTGTTGCTTTTAAATAAAACACTGTTTTGGTATGCAAAAGGATAATATTTGTCCGGAAAACCTGAACCATCAGCATCAAGAATGTTTGCTCTAAAGTAGTTAATTTGTTTAGATTTTTTTTCCTGCTTAAATTATTTTTATGTCATGATTTTTAATATGTAATTTTAAAGTATTATTCTTGTTACACATCTGCAACCCTTAGAGAGAGCTGAAAAGAAAAAGAAAAAGAAAAAGAAAAAGAAAAAGAAAAAGAAAAAGAAAAAGAAAAAGAAAAAGAAAAAGAAAAAGAAAAAGAAAAAGAAAAAGAAAAAGAAAAAGAAAAAGAAAAAGAACCGAATGTACTTTGAATTAGCACAGAAGATTAAGGAATAATTTCCAATTTCCCAATATTTTTCTGCAGAAAACTGGAATGTACAGGACAGCTGTGACAATTTAAGTTGTTTGTTAGTTTGGTTCTCTTTTCCTAATTTTCAGGTTTAGGTTTGTATAAATGAAGTAAATATCCTACAGGAGTTCAGAAACCTACCCGTTGGACTTTTTTCTATGTCTCTTTTGGGGAGTTGGGTGTGTTTGTGGAATTTTACAAGCTGCTACTAAGAGGTGGGACTGTGGTGGTACATGAGTATTTTTCCATCTGTTCCTTTGTGATTTACCCAAATTCCATGCAGATAAAGAAGAGCTGTTACATCTGACAGACCTCCCTAGGCTGCACTATAAACAGCAGGAAAGACCACCTGCTACACAGAAACTTATGTTACATCAAAGCAGCAAGGACGGCCCAGTCCCAATCAGATGGCAGCAGAACTCCTAAGCACAGCATTTGCCTGGTGACTTAGAAAAATTAAAAAATAGACCTGCAGACTAGACATAAAAATCCTTTCAAGGATTCCCCAGAGTAGTGTAAATATTTTTGATAAAATAAAATGAGTTTAGAATTGGTCTTGCCTGCTGTTAATCATTTGTTTATGTATGTATTTCCCCAGATTTCTTTTAGTTATGTATCATTGCTTCATCAACCTCTGTTTAAAAGAACTAAAGACCAGTTCCTCATAGGCCACTGGAACATGAGACAATTGACTACCATGACTTACCCTACTCCTTTCAATAAAAGAAACCATTTTTACCAAGAAAAAGAAAATACAAAGTCTTGATGACAAACAGAAACTGTGCTTGTCTTTATGTAAGGTCTTCTATCTTGAAATCATTTCTTCTGCCTTCAGGCAGACAACTAGCTAGAATCATGATGAGGTTTAATATGGTTTATTTCTGAAAATAGTACTTGCTGAAGATGATACAGTTAAGTTATTAGAAAATAATCCTTTTCATATTCTGCTGCTGAAAGAGTAAGTTTAGAACATAATCTCCACAAGTTTCCCAATATGTCTCAAAATTAGACCACTGAAAATAAATCAGTCTATATTTTTGTTTTTACTGTTCATCCTATTAGCTGGAAATGTCAAGGTAATGTTCAGAAATTTTGTGAGTTAAACACTTGGGAATGAGACTGCAACTACCTAGGCATATCCCTTGAGCTACAGAAGAGTCATTGGAGAGTAACAACTCAAGAGCTGCTGACTGTTGGTCTAGGCTGGATTCACACCAACAACTTAGAGTTGAAACTCTCCATATGCTCTTACCAATCCCATGAGCAATCAAATCCCTCATATTTTACACCTGGACTGTTTAATGAATTGTTGCAATAACAGCAGGTCTGGGGGAATTGTGTTCTAATTAATATGTTGCATGATCTCAACCACCTGTGTTCAAAATGAACAAAACCAAAATATTACTTTAATTTCTTCTAAAAAAGGAATAAAATGAATAAGATTTTCTGATTTTTTTTTTTTTTCCACTTCCAATCTCCCCCTGAATATGAATCTCTAATAGCTGAAGTGTGGACACTGAGATTGACTATTCTTGAAACAGAACCTTTTAAACAAAAAAAAAAGGTAAAATTAAAAAGAGCTATGTACAATAAAAATGTACATTTGAACACCATGTACAAGGTTTGACGCCACATTCAAATAAGCGTAAATAAGAGTAATAATGAAACCATCATTACCATAGTAGTGCATAGGTTATTCCACCCTCCTTTATAGTCTAGATGTATTGCATAACAGAAGTGATGTGACAAACCTTAACAAAGGTATCACTTTTACTGAAGTGGCTGAAACACAAGTGGAAAAAAATGAGGAAGGCTGAGAGAAGATTGAGGGAGACCCTTGAACAGTCTCCAAGAGTTCTCACATTTTTGTTGTTTTGTCACATTCATGCTTATAAGCAGGGCATACAGAAATGAGTAAAACTAATGTAGATGTTCTTGTGAAACTGTTATTCCAGAATCTAAAATCAAGTTTCATTCAAATAAAAATAATTTTCATCTCCTAAGATCTATATGAAATGTATGTATTTAATATGCTTTCCAGATAATCATACTGAACCACTTGAGAACTGGTAATAAGTGAACTAAAGAAGAATCATTGAAATCTTTTTTTCTTTGATCAAGTTAGTCTAAAATTTTAGCTAGTGGAGACCAAAAAAAGGTCTGTGTCTGATTGGCCAAGTACAGTGTAAACAGATATTCTTTTTTTTTTTTTTTCTAAGCATTTAAGTTTCAATTTCATTTAAAAAATAAACCAATAACAACAGAAAAGACAAATATAGTAATTGCCACTGGTATCTAATATTAGATCTTACTCTTGATTTAGTGAAATATGGAGTATATGAAGCAAGCAAGCACAGAAATAAACTTTTTCTCATGAGAAGTCATGTGCTGCTGCTGTGACTTCTGCTTTCATATACCAGTAACATACAGACTAAGTACATCACTTAGTGTGAAGAATTTACAGCAATTTTTATGCAGATTTGTACTTGATAAAAGTAATAGCTTAAGGAAACTGGAAAGAGAAAGGAAAGAAGGAACTGTAGGGTCTACAAAGTTACAAAAGAAAGGCTGCTGGTTGTTGGGTGCTGGTTTTTTTCCCCCTCTGAGGAAGGACTCAAGGAATAAAATAATTCAAAATTCTTAAGTCTGTCTTGAACTATGTTCTGCTCTAGTGGACATTTCACACACTCGGGATGGGGTGCGGTGGGGGGGGAAGCAAAACATTTGAAAATTAGAACCTCCTTCTTTAAAACTTTTTACAGTATTTGATATCAAAATTTCTTTTTAAGTATCTGCCTGTGGAGGTATTAGCAGTAGTGTGTAATTGGAACACATTGGTCCAAGCTCTCATCTGGAGCTGTGTAAAGAACCAAGGTGGAGCTCAGTGTAACCCTCTAATCCTGCTGCTGTTTTGTGCCAAATCTGTCTCTCAGAAAGCAGGGAATCTTTTAACAAGATACAGCCTCAAACTACATATGCAGTCTGAACACCCATGACCTATAGAAAAGCACAAATTCAAATTTTGCTGTTTGTTCAAATAGTCTGCCAGACCACACAAAATTCCATGTAGATTGCTGCAGTTGGAGTTCACATTTGACTCTATAGACAACAGGGCAGTCTTCTGCTTTGAACACTGAGCAGAGGCTCAGGAGAACTGGAATCAATACCAAGAGAGGGAGAGGGAGAGGGAGAGGGAGAGGGAGAGGGAGAGGGAGAGGGAGAGGGAGAGGGAGAGGGAGAGGGAGAGGGAGAGGGAGAGGGAGAGGGAGAGGTGAGGCGAGGAGAGGAGAGGATGCACAGTTTTCCTTATGGAAAATTCATGTTTCAGATCAGTCACAATTTGAGAAGAAAAACTGAGCCACTACTAATGTAAGTCAATTTATAATTATATCCTGGAATCTGCTATACACATATCTCCCAAATCGTATTAAAATGTGCTAAGTAGCCTAAAAAAAAAAAAAAAATCCACACCAATGTGTCAGTCACACTCTTCTAAAAATAGATGTTTTGCTTCTTTTAAATACTCAAGCATCCCCTTGTACAAGCACAGAAACATCAGTGTCCCACATACTTGTCCTAATTGTCAGACTATCTTGTGTTTTTATATTTCTAAAACAAACTACAAAATCATCAAAAGAAAAGTCTGGGAAATATTTCACCCTGAAGAACAGATAGCAGGAGGATTGTTAAATCTTCCTGAAAAGGTGAGGAATATATTTTTTGAGACCTCAGATGTAGATGAGGGCACTGAACTCAGCTCTCATTCACTCTCTGTGGCTGCTCTACTTGTTGCACCTCCACTTTCTGATGATGGAGTTGGCTCAGACCACTAAGAATGTCCATTTTTGTTGTTGCTTTTGTGTGCTAGCCATCAGAGAAGTAAATTTAGTTTTTAAACACTTAAAATTTGTATTTGGAAATGTTCTGGGCAGATGAAACAAAATATTAGCCAGCTATAATTTACTCTGTTGGTTTAAAAATGATTAAGAAGTGTGATGTATTAATTTTGAATGAGCAGGCTTTATGCCAAGTCATGTATCATCTGTCCTTCTGCAGCTGGCATAATGCCAGCATTAGAACTCCATAACACGTACTCTGGCTAATTTGACAGGAATGTAATTGTCTGATCTGTATCAAATACGTACTGTAGATTATGCAGTGGATTTACAGATGATGAAACCACAGACTAAGTTCAGGTCATCATTCCCCTTGCTCTGATTTGTTTAAAATGCCCAAAGAGAACATAAAGAGGTTTTTAATTTTATAAGAACATGAAAAAACACGTATTTTTAACTTCATTCAAAGTATTAATTCAATTTCACTTTCAAGCATTTCAGGCATGACCATTAAAGTAAATAAAAAAACTTATTTAATTGTTCAGCCTAAATCATCAACTAAATGTACCTGGACTGTTACCTGCTGAGATGTCAGAATGGTCTTTAGACATTTAAATACTCAGCTAACACCAGTTTTCATTAGGATTCATTCCCTCAATTCTTTAGATATCCCCAGCATTAACACATTTTACATGTAAAGACCTTAAAAGTATGAAAAAAATCTATCTGAAACAACGAATAATTACTCAGATTTGTTCTTCCCTTAGATTTAATCTGTAAAGGCCAATTGGCTACTTCATTCAGAACGTTATCAGAAAGTGTTTATGTATTTCTTGTTTTATAGTATACTATAGCTTTCAGACTAATTTATAGTTAATATAAACTGAACTACAGAGCCTTTTTAAATGTCTCCAAAAATTATGTGTAATGCTACATGTTTGCATTGGCATTGTAGTTCCAATCAGACAGGATAAAATCCATGTTGCAGAGCATGGTTTGAACAAACGCAATCTGAAAGTACTTAAGGCAGTATCAATGAGGTTCAGAATATGGGGAATAGAGAACCAGGTCTTCCCCTGTGTGATCATGATTTCAGTTACAGTAAACTTTATATCCTTGTAAATGAAGTAGTCTTAGGGTCTCTGAGCTCAGACCACATGTGAATTGCAGCATTTGGCACAACTTCTACTCTGCTCTGGAAGTGACTAAGAAATGAGCTAGGATTTCATGAGGTTCTTGCCCCTCCCAAGGAGGAAAGCAAGGAAACCCAAGACCTAATTTTCTTCTCCTTCACACATGTCTAAGTTAGGAGCAACATCATTTAAGTCATGCTAACTTCTAGGTACCTCTGGTACTTTCTAAGCCTATATATTTTCATTATGGTTTCAGGGAGCTTCATGCTGTTAGAAGCACGCTATTTTGGATGAGATATGAAACATATCCCAACTGCTTGGATTTTTTCAGGATTACATAATGCTTTTCAGAAGAGCTGAATGTGTTAATTTCAGTGTCCTGGCCAAATTCCACTGCATATAGTTATAATCTCTCCATCTGATATTTCCTCTGAAACTCCATGTAGCTCTGGTTGGCAGTGCACTTCCTGCCCTATGTATTTGGGCAGCACTCCTGTAACACCTATGAGCAGAACAGATTGCTTGTGGTAGATTCATTGACATTGGTCTGTGTGTACTTTGGAAAGCACCTTATAACCTCTGGTAAATATCTGGTTTATGTACACGGAGATTTGCACCAAGGTCAAGGCAGGCATGCCTTCATTGCAGACTTTGTTGTATCAAGATAGCCCAGGTACACTGGTCTGTTTGTGAAGGTAGTCTTACCATGCAGACAGAAGAGTTCCTAAATCTGTATGAAGGTTTTCTACTCAGAGGCCCTTGGCAAAAAAATTAACTTTAAAGTCCTCTCATGCATTTGAAGACTTCCTACCTTTCATCATGCAGATCCTCTTCCTTGTTACATCTGCTCACACTGATCTAATGTTTGACAAAGACAAAAGCAAGCAACCTATAAAATGTTCAAATACGAATGACAAGTAGTATCATCTACAATTCAGTAGAGTATATGCATGGCACATAACCAGGCATCTTTGGAATCACCCTGAGACATACTAGCTTAAGAGAGTCTATGATATGTAACAAAATCTTTCTTTTGTCACTTGAGTAATAAGATTTTACATCTGCATCTTCAGTATTCCTCAACAGTTAAACGCTATTATTTTCTGTGTGACGTTCACGCTAGTTATAATCACTGTCCACAGGATATATTTTAGGAGTATATATTAATTAGATGAAAAATAAAAAAAAGTTACATGGATTACTTGGCCTGTCTTTTATAAATTTTGCTTATTAGAAAAATCATCAAAAACTACTTTGTTCTGCAGGATTTCCAATTCTTTATGAGGTTTTCAAGTGCTTAACATTATGGTAATTGATGCTAACAGATGCTATTCCATATGATCACTAATATTACCTGATTATTAACTTCTAAACAATGCAACAATATGTGAGTTGAAATATTTATTTGCAGATGTTATAGAAGGCCATTAAAGCTGCTGTGTATTCAAAGGACTGTATGAGTACTGATACTAAATAGAAACACCTGCTACGTAAAATATCCTAAAACAGTCTCTCTCGACTAATCTTGCATGTAAGAGGATTTTTTTGTAACAGATTTCTTGAGATCTGGACATCAGCACTAGGAACTATAGTCTAATCTTAAAATGAAGCTAATGACTGAATCACTGACTGTCTCGTAGAGACGTTCATTGACACAAATTTAGTTATTAACAGAGCAATGCATAAAATACATTCAGTTTATAAAGCAAAAAATTCTGTTTGTGAAATATTATTTTACTGAAAAAAAGGTATCTTCTGAATATGTTTGCATTTTGATAAATATTTAAATTGTGGAACTTGAAAAATTTGTCTGAATGGAGTCTTTTCCTTGCAGATGTGCTCAAAGATTTTCAATGTTCAGAAATTTGAAAATCATTTCTCTCTAAAGCAAATAGATCAATATAGTTTTACTCTTAGGTCTTTAAGCATCATCAGGAAAATAGTAAAAAATCTTGTATAGTTTAGGAATTATCCCAAACTTTCATTTCAGTTAGTGTTTACACTGTGAACCGAAAGACAGAGGTGATTAGAAATAGATCCTCATCAAAACATGAGGATTCAGATTACCTGATCACCAAAGTTCAGATGTAGACACACATTCTCTTTTCTAAAATCCCTCTCAGCTGGCTTTGACTTCATTATCCTGTTGTCTTACCCCTTTATATTTCATAGAAAATAAAACCTTTCTTACTGACCTGACTGTTGGGCTACAGAAGTAAATGTGGCATAGTACCAAGAGTGTGTTCTTTTTCTTTGGAAAACCAGGGTCTGCTTCACTTTTGCTCATTTATATAATACCGTGATACTCATATTAGATCAAATGTAAGTCAACATTCATTTGGGTTTTATTTTTTAAAAAATACTTTTATAATGATAGAGTTTAATTTCTTTAAAAATAATAACTATGGTAACAGATTGCTCATTACTGAATGTTTTATAGAGTTAGTTGTAGAATCACTTTTTAATTATCATCCCTTAAAGATAGTTAGCCTTCATACAAAAGACAGAATATCAATTCAGAGGTTTGATGTTATACAATTTTAACAATCTTATACAGACTGATACTTGGATGCTGAACAAAATAAGCATAGGAATAATTTTACATATCTAAGTAATTTGTATTCAGCAACCATATAAATCAAATCACAAGTTAGAAATTTTCAGGATTGTGATATTATGTAAGAATGTTCAGAAATTTTAGTTTTCTGATATCTGTTTTTCATTAGAATTAATATATTCAGTAAGATTAGTGCATGACACACCACTAAAAGACCATTTGACTGAAACTCAGCTCTCACAGACACAAATACATAATTTGTTATTTTGGATTTTGATAACTATGTTTTTTACCAAATTAAAAAAAAAAAAAAAAAAGAGGTGAAAATGAAAGTTTTAACATTTGGCAAAGTATTATTCTAAACAGCTTTCTTAACATTCTGCTGCTCGCCCTACCATTAAGTACAATATGTTCTTATGTATTTTATAACAGCAAAACACACCATGTTGCATAACATTCAAGCAAATTATGTTATCAAAACTCTAAATGCCTCAATATATCAAATTGCACATTGGCTGAAAGAACTACAACTGTGGGGCTAAGCAGTAACTCACTGACAGATCCAAGAATGGAATACAGCATTAAATGTTGGGTTGTCTAGTAGTATTATTCTGTTGATTCCTTTTGAAAAAATATTAAATGTATTTGTTGCATGACTGGTAGAATACAGTATGGTTAAGTGCCAATGAACAAGAGCTTTTCTATTCAGTTACTATTGCCATGTCAGAAAGAAAAAATATATTTCTTTGCATCAGTGAACTGTTCAATACTGTTAACAACACCAGTGACCCATTTCCTCCAAACCCTGGGAACTGTTATAAAGAAAGATTGTTAAGAATGTTGTATTCCTTTGCTTTATACTTAAAACTAAAAATGCACCAAGATCAGTACCATAATCAGAAAGTTCACAGTCTAGTGCCCCAGCTACATAACCAAACTGAAGTTTCTCTGTAAGAAGAAATGTAGAGAACGAGCGGCAAATAGATTTTCCTAATCAGTTGAAACCTTTATCCATGTCCATAAATACCAAAGGGAATCTGACAACAAAGCAATGAATGCATGGAAGTATATATGCGAAATAATTTTCCATGTGAATAACGTAATAAGTTATTTACCTATTAAAACAGCTAACTGCATGGATAACAGGGATTTCTTCTACTCTGTGGGACTGCACAACTTTGAAAATCAAGGCATAAATTCTGATAAAGAATCTGTTTGGAAGCATGTACTGAAGACATTCTCAATTAGTCGATGATTCTGATCATAACACAGTATCATTCCAGTTTCATTTAGGTAATGTCTTTCAAATCAACAAGTGCCTTACTTACCTTAATGTATATTACAGAGTGCTTTGGTGCATGATGAATAAATGGAATCAATTTTATGGGCTAATATCTGTAAAGGGTCCATTTTATATAGTTTTTATACACTATTTTTTTCTCTGATACACTAAGCCTATGCAAAATTTATCATGAGGATCTACATGTCTTGACATAAGCATTCATAGACTGGATAATATGGTATTAGAAGGTCCATAGAAAGAGAAGCTAAAACTCCCAGACCTGAAAAGAAGAGCATTTTTCAGATGATTTTATGACTTAATGAGGCAAAGAATTAGAGGTTGTTCCAAATGGCAGGAGCAGTAGAGTAGGCAGAATTTGCTCTAAGTGTAGCAGCATCATTTGGAGATACAAGGGAGCTAGGTGTGAGTGAAGAGATCAGAGAGGTGAGAAGAAACAAGTAAGATCATAACCTTCTTACTCATTAATAATTAATTAAGACAAACTAAAGAGCATATTGTGAAGCTTCTGACTGATTAAATTTTCCTACACAACAGAGTATAGATTTCAGTGTCTTCAGACGGTAAAATATTCTTAGCAATTTTTACCAAAGTTCTTTACATTAATATGCTAATAATATTACAAGGTACAATATGGGGTAAATGACATAATGTATTATATGGTAATCATACTTATAACTGTTGTATATACTCTATAAAATACTACATGTTGCATTATAATTCTTAAGTTATATTTACTATTATTGTTTTATGTAATAAATTATTTTTAATAGTAATGTGATAATATTTTTGATAGCAAGTACTATGTGCTTTTTATTATTTCATTTTTAGTTTAATATTTTTTGTCATTTTGGCATGCTGCCAGTTTTGGCTACATTCAGGCAAGGGACCAGAACTGCCCTTGAAGTTGTTCACCACAGTTTCCCACCCTTATCTTTGTCTTACGCCTTGCCAGCAACGTGCTGATACATCTCTGCTTTTATTTTCAGTGCTCCTAGCTATTGACTTTTATATAATTTTTTGTTAGGAAAGGACAAGATGTAACAGTAATGGCCTGGGAGAATGAATAAGCTAGAACATGTTTTGAAATCCCTTGCAGGTCTGTTCTTTATCTTCTTCTCATGCCTTGCTTACCACAAGGCAAATTGATTTCAGTCCTGATGAACTGGACTGAAATACAGGAACATTCTTCATGTATTAACAAACTCCCATTAACAAACGCCCATTAACAACAGTTCCTTAGCTTACCTCATAACTAAAATGTTGTTTTCTCCTTTTTTCTTTTGTGGATATATTGACATAGTTAATTATATTGGTACTGCATATTTTACTTTTTGACTTAAATATTTTTTTTTTACTTTTTCTTTTTTTCAAATATGCAAAAGGGTCTGTCATTGTGATTTACAGACTGCAGTGTATGAGTATGCCACATCAGTAATGCACCTGAGGCTGAGTCTAAGTCTGTTTCTGTAGGTGCTGAAGTGGTGTATGAACTAATTCCACCTCTTAACTTCTCAGGTGTAAGGAAAAAAGTCTCCAGGTGCTGGTATGGAATGATCAGCAGATCTTTGTGATTTGCTATGTAGTATGAATGATTTTTGAAATGGCTTCTGGAAGAGTTTGGGGAACTCAGTAATGATCTTAGGTCTGATCATGCTCCTTTGAGGAGGTTGAAAATCCAGCTTAAAGATGAAAGAATAATGTTGTCAGAAATCCAAAACCACCAGGATTAATTCAGGTGGTATGCTGGTTCCACATGTAGAATTTTACTGTAGTCTCATTAAAGGAATACATTAACCTGTTCGCATTGGCATATAGTTGTTTCCCCATTGATATTGCTGAAGTTCTGGTTGTGAAACCACCTATATAGTCATATCTGTACAGATCCTGTGTTTGTACTTGCTGATTTATATATATATATATGTGCTTGGTTTTATATCTTTAAATACTTACCTGGCAGTAGTTAAAAATTCCAAATACACTCAAATATGATCAAAACAGTCCTGCTCTCAACAGGGTCTGCTTTAGCTATCTAGACTTACGCAGTGCAAATTACAATTTTCTTTTTATTATCAATATCTGTGACTTAGTTAAAGTTAATCATGTGTTCATTTTATGCTAGCCATTCATAACATCATCAGCAGTGGTGTGAATTACCTAACCTAGGATCATAAAACCTAGCAGAACCCTGTGCAGAAGTTATAGTATTAGTGGTAAGTTACCATGCACCTGTGGTTCAGAATCGGAAACAGAGCAAAGTTTAAGACAACTGCCAAATGAATAGCATATAAACATTAGTTAGAAATAAGAAAAGTAGTGTTGTATTATACTAATGACGAACTGACTATCTGTTCACAATTCCCAGTTGTTCAAAATCTTGTGGCTAACAGGAGTTAGAGTATTGCTGTAAAAGCAGTTTCATGTTTAACATACCTGTTCCATTCTGTGTACCATGTCTACAATCATGTTCAGTCAAAGTACTATGGTATTTCAGATGTGCTATTATAAGGGTCATATTTTTTACATAGTATTTAAAATATTATGTCAAATAACAAAAACATACATTATATAGCAAAATTGAAGGATGAAAGATTTGTATAACAGGTAGCTAATTAATCTATGCACTGAATATTTTTGGTTAATATTCTTAATTCACATGATTTTAAATTTATGCCTTTGAAATTAGGTATTCAATTCTGACTCTGACATTAGTGTCTCCTAAAAGTATTGGTTTCTTGAGTATGACTACTTAATTTTCTGAGAGTATAATTATTAGATAAGGACCTTATCCATTTTTCTTACCTCCACAATTACCACAATTACTAATGATGTGGGGAAGTTGCTCAGCCATATAGGCAAAACAGAACTAAGTGCTATACCACATGGTCCTTTCATCTCTCATTTTTCTATTTTCCACCTTGGACACATCAGCTAAATGTAAAAGTCTTGCTTTCTTCCTGTGTTTCTGTGTAGTCTTATATACTTCTCTTTTCTAGAACTGGCTCTGTTATATGAATATACTTTCCTCATATATAGACAGTATTTTCTGAATGCAAACTTCTGAATAAAAACATTGTAGAAACATCTAGAGAAGTAATTTCATATCCAGACACAGCAATTACAGGCACTGAAGCCTCAAAAAACTTGAAAATTATGACTATGCTTTTCATTATAACATTAATATGTCATAAGAGATAACAATATTGGTTGTAGTTCCACCTTTTTCCAAATCAAAATATAAATTTCAGGTTTACCACATGGGTAAGATGTGGCTGCTCATTTTCTTTAAACATAAAACTGAGACAGTTTTATAAATATAAACATTCAGGGAAGCCCTGTTCCACCTCTGATATTCACAGAGACAAATATTTATTTATTACATTGGAGCTTTCATGTGCAGGTTAGTCTCTTTAGGGAACATGTCTAGGAACAGAAACAATACAGAACCCAACATTCTGCTGTAGGCCACAACTAAGAATAAGACAATTTCAGTCCTGGGATCTATTTTATTTTGTGGGAGCAACTCAAATAAGCAGAAAGGAAGTAGATATTGGGGCTGAATACAAGGTATGTCAGTGACTTGTTTACAACTTGCACAGGGTAAGAAGTAAAGGTAACCACACTTCATAAAGCATGGGAAAAATGCTGAAAACTGTCTCAATTAAAATATGCACATCTGAACAAAAAGGAATTCAGTGCGATGTATTTGGTAGAAGTTTGCTAGTCTGAGACTGGATGAATTATCTGGTGAACTGGAGATAAGTATGAATGAGAAGGAAGAAAATAATCAACACGATGTAATTTCCACTTACTAAGCAATAGTCCTAAAATCTTAAAATTTAAATTACACTCCAATAAGAATGCATGAGGTTTTAGAAGTAAAAATAATTATAAATTTTTTTTAAATAGAATTCATTTTCCAAGACAGAAAAGCCACTAAAAGTCTAATAGACTTTAAAAGCTTGAAGAAAGTGAAATAAAGCTGTCACACAGGTGTAAGGTTTGAGTTGTTTGCATAGCAGTTTAGAACAGGAAGCAAAGAACACATGTTGATCCTGCTTAAACTGAATGTACTATCTTCTATTTTACATATACATGAAATAATTTTCTAAACAATTATCTAAGCCCAGATACTGGACTTCCTTTCTGAGGGAGAAAAATCAGTTCTTCAATCTTGTTCAAGAGTGGTGAAATGCACACAATCAAACAAAAAATGTCTTGGAGACAGCCAGACTAAAATAAAACATGGAAATCACCACAATAAAATTTTTGTGCAGTTACACGTGATATTTTCAAATAAGTGAAGTTCTACCTTCCACAGTAGAATCATTTCATGTGTGTCTTTGAGAGACAAAGACTCTAGCTCCAGGTCTCGAAAATTCATGAGTTGTTAAACTTCATCTTGTTCTTGACAAAGACCTGGCAAAGACTGGATGATACCTAGCTGTCCTGAGCACATTTTAACTTAAATTTGGAAGCAATTCAATGCCTAAAACCAATAGTTCTCAATTTTTTTCTCTTTATGAATCCTTATTTTTTTCTAGTGATGACCTAATATGGACTCATTTACGAAGTTACACATTTGCAGACTTCCGCACAGGTTATATAGCTATGTTTTCTTAGGCACAGTTAATGGAGCCTTAAGAAGAAACCAAGGAAATCTGGGATCCATGCCATCCCAGGTCAGCTCTCAGATAAGAGCTAAATAAGGACCTAAAACCACAGAAAGGGACTAAAAATGTGACCTAGTTGGAAGGGAAAGAGCTTAGACCCTTTGGTTCTTCCTTATATATGTAAGCAGTTTGTGCTTTGAATTCATTGTTCTCTCCAAGAATAACCCATTTCTCATGTCAGAGATGTGAGTGTGATGATGCCTGCTTCCTATTTTTTTCATTTTTGGTTTTGAGTGTTAAGAACCAGCTTCCTTTGTTTCCTTAATCAACATCTCCATGGGATTTCAAAACATAACCCCTTCACCTTTTCCAAAAGGTAGCACAACAGCAGCGGCAGAGGGTAATCATTTGCTGACATGATGTAAACAGCCTTCTGTTTGAGGAATGAGAAATGAATGGCTTGATGAATGCTTACTTTTCTTTAACGGCACTGGAGTTGCAAGCACTGGTGACCGGTGTTATAGCTCCCATCTGTCAGCAAGATGCGGCAGAAGTGCTTAGATGCCTTGCTACCCTTCTTTACAATTTGTCTGCTTCCATTTCAAGGCTGCTAGACACATTTTTGTGTGCAACCGATTTCAGTGTCAGAAGAAAAACTTGAGAGGTGAATAATTGGTGCTGCCACAAGAATTGAATTTGCAGTCACCTTGAATGGGAAAACACTGCATTGTTATGGATTGCAACCTAAACTCTGGCTATGCCCATCAGAAAAAAGAGGAAGAAGAAACAGCCACAGAACAGTCATACTTCTGTTTCCTTATTTTCCTTTTTTTAAGAATCTATTTCTTATTACCAGCAGTTTTGTTTAACAACAGAAGACTTGTTAAACACACTTGACCCCAAAAAAGTGTAAGGATGCTACTAATACCATTCAGTAATGCTGTTGCTGTCATTAGTATCCCTTGAAAGTAAGAATACAGCATTGAAGATGACAATTAGTAATTGGACAATAAATAAAAGAAATAATTTCTCTTATTTTTGTAGATAATAAGTATACATGCATAGACTCACAGAAAGACCTCAACACCCTAACATCCTAGATACATATGGGTTCTGACCCTCATTACAAAACCCACTGAGTTTGGTTTATTTTACTTTTACTAAAAACTCAACATTTCTTCTCAAGCAAAAATCTGAAAATCAGGAACTGATATGGGATTAATCTGATTAACTTCTAATAAAAATATTTGTGGACTTTTTTCCACATTTATAGATGCATCTATGACATTTCAAGTTAGTTTAATTAAAAACAGTGTGTAGTACCATGGAATTTGAAACATTTTGCTATGTGTATCCTATATCACTGTATTAATGTGAAACTGAGAGATTTGAGGTAGGGTGGGCTATGTATATGAAACAAGTTCAGTGGAGTTCAAAAAGGATTAATTGTCCAAAGATATCTGCTAGCTAAAGTTCACAACTGAGCTAAGGAATATTTCCCTTGCAGTGACCTGTAATACATACAAAGAACTTCTCTGAGCCATTTTGTTGTGGTTGGGAGCCCACTTGTGCTGATTTTTAGACTCATTAATAGTTCTCAGAGGCCCAGTTTCAGACATGTGCTTCATTTCCCTGGAAAATCTGAAAAAGACACCAACAAAAAGATCACAAAATGAAAGAGGAAAATAGTTTCTATGAATACCCTACAGTTCTAAGGAGAAGCGTCAATACCCTGAAGGAAGACAGAAGATGTTATTTACCCTGTATTTAAACTAATACAGAGGATGAATGCTGTAGTTCGGGTGTTAATTAGTCTTATTAATCAGTTCATGTACTTACCTATTTTATATGCTCTTCCATGATTTATACTTTCTACAACTAAAGATTTAACAACATTTTTGGTTGAAAATATTGGGTTGTTTTCTTCCATAAGAAACATGAGTCAAGCTACACAGAGAATAAATGAGAGGTAATTGGAATGAAAAGCAAGAATTACATTTCATTATCAATTTCCACCATGGTGGATCACATTTTTAATCAGTTTGAACTTCAAAAACAAATCTCAACTGTACTACTACTGTTTTTCACTTCCCTCTATCTACACCAGGGATGTCTGAACCTGCTACAGAGCTACATGACATATCTGCAGATGGCCTAATACACTCTCATTCTCCTTAAGAGAGGAAAAGACGTATGAGACACTTTGAGAAGTTGATCCCTGTAGTGCAAAAGCAAGTAGCTCTATGGCATCCTCAGTGCTCAATCACAAACTCCATTATCACACCTCAGCAAAAAATCAGAATAACTATACACAGAGAAAGGATTTGTCCCAGATCCTTTAGGAAGTTGGCAGGAGAATCAGAAGTGGGTGCTATTTGAAATCATTCTGAAACATTTAAACTAAGCTAAAAGTCAAGAATGTAGACATTTTTTGCTGCTGAAGTTTCTGTCTGTGACTGAGTATTCATTATATTAATAATCAACTGTGCTTCTCAGAGCCAGAAACCTGGTAAACCTTAAATATATGGAACTACTACTCACTAACTAAGCAGTTTGTATGTACAAACACATGCACACCTCACCTCTATTTATTCTTTAGGGAACAGTCCATGTAATTTTGAATATGTTTGTTGAGGTAAAATGCCAAACTAAGATGTATAGATTGTTGGGTTGGTTTGTATTTTAATCCATTATTTTCTTCTAAAATAAATGGTCTCCATTTAAATGTGTTTATACATTCAACACAAAATAATTACCAATTATTCTAAACAATTTATTTAGTGACACACAGAACAGTCTGTGGAGAAACTATCATCAAATTGATTCCCTAATTGTTTTGCCCTTTTTTTTTCATTTAGATCCCCAGACAAATGTGTAATACTTATAGAGAATGATTCTTTTGATTGCGTGTAGTCGTTTTGTTTAAAAGTGAAACTTTCAGCATCTGAACATTAATGCTAGGACCTTCACCAGGAGGTGGATATTAAGTGGCAGCACTGTTCTCTCCAAACCATGGTGAAAAGAGCAGTGTTCTGAGCACCATGTGGACAGGCCTAGTATTATTCTTGACAATAATATTTCTCTACTCACAAACAACATTTTACTTTACATGTCATATTTCATAACTTATCTATTTTAACTTTGGTCTTCTGGTTTATTTTTGTTCCATCATCATAAGACTATCATAGAAATGAAGCCATTCAAACATGAGCAGAAAAGGTAACGTACAAGCTGGTGTTTCTAGGAGTTTAGAAATGCTTTGGGTTTCAGGTCGTGTAATTCCAGAGAAGTTGAGATCCGGGGAACCTACACCTTCCCAGAATCTGACCCTTTGCAACAGACCCTTTTAGTTGCTTACGTGTAATCTGAAAGCAGAGCTTAGGCTCTTAGTGTATGAAATAGGCTAATATTCCTCAGAATGTACTTGATCACAACAGTTACTTAAAATGAATAATATTGTCAGATTGTTTTGATTATAGTTTTTTTATGAATATATGTTTGGTTTTCTTGAAAATGATCTTAAGTAAATTGATATATGACTTGCAAAATCCTAAAAACCAGTACTTTTCTCTTGAGGTAGTAGAAATGTAGATTAAGAGATACTGTTGATAAAGTGCAAGTTAGTCCAGGACTTCCATTTCATGGAAAAGTTTTAAATAGGTCAGATCTAAATAATATGTATATCACCCTATATGTACTGGGCCTGAATTTCATAAGATAAAATTATAAGCACCAAAGAAAACAGTTCAGGCAAAGCAATCCTTTTAAGACAAGCATTGCTTTCCTAAGGGAAAAAAAGGTGCTTTCAGATCCAAAAATACCATTCCAGAAATATGTGTGGCACATAGTCCACACAGAAACATTTCAAAAATTATATGTTCCACTTTCTGAGTTTTTGATATGCTGTGATTTCTGCATCTTCACATATTGTTCTTCTGACACTAGTTTCTTTCAGCTTTAGGACAGCAGTTCAGTGCATAAGTCCTACCTTAAATTATACTCTTCAGAAACCCAGCCCTTCAAACACACACTATTACATGAATATGATGCAACTAATTTTATACTGAGTTACTATTTGGTCTTCCATATTTTTTTTCTCCCAGACAGACAATTTTCATACACATATAATCTGCAGTTTGACTGAAGATAAATAACTTCACAGACCTAAATCTGGTAACATTGTTACTAGCATAGATCAGCCACATTTCCTTCGTACTTTAATATTTAGATGCATGGACATGGAGGATTAATTGAAACCCATTATTCCCATTACTTTTTCTCTTTTCTGCATTTTATTAATATTAATTTCACTTTGTTGGATACCAAATTAATTTCTCAACTGCATGCTCTTTTTGCAACAGAATTACTTCTACTGTGCTATCTGCTACTGTGGGAGACATGTGGGATACCCAGCTAAAGCTGAGGTATAAGCAAATTACTGGGTAGGATAACATTACTCTGCTAAATACCTGTATTTATTTACATGATCTCAGTTAAATACTTACTGTTAGAGTTTATGCTAATCAGGAATCCTTGAAAGAAATTGCTTTAAAATTTACACAAACCAATACAAAGTTATTCTAATATAACAAAGAATTTATCAGAGACTTATGTTTCTGTTCTTAGTTTCTATTAATAAATGTAAAATATAACAAAAATGATAGTTCGTTATTATTTTCTGCGAAAATTCCAAGAAGGTTATCTTGACTGAAACCACTTAACAAATACTGAATTAATATATTTGGGTTTTAAATACAAAACCTACACTCTTTAAAATGTTAGGTTTGTATTAAAATCCTTAGAAGATAAAACAATGGGACTGTTTTATAACAGTTTATGCAGATGTATAAGCATCTAAAAGTTTTGGGTTTGAAAGTTATATTTAATAGTGCATGGTTATACATCGATAAACATTAAACTACTAAATTATTCTGAGAACTTAAATATATATTGATTATAAGCAGAAAATGAAAGTCAAACTGTCATTAATACAAGCTGAAATGTAAAAACAAACAATAGGAAGAAAAGCCAAATCACAGAAATATAGCCTGACGTTTAACACATCAAACTTTTAAACTCATGATGTCAGGTCATTATATACCAGTATTGGCTGTTTTAATTATTTATTGGTACTATTTCTGATTTTGCTTTCATTTTTCCCAAATATATCAGCAGTTTTTTAAAAAATGTCAATTCTTTAATAACCTCAAAAGCTTATAAACAGGAAAGCAAAGGGGAAAGAAACCAGCACAAAAGTAAATGTATAGCATTTATTTTACATTCCATGATGTTTAATCTAATCTCATGATATTTGGCTCCATTTTTAATAGGAATATTGAAACTGTCAGAAGTAGATTGGATTCTATTTGAAGGTTAAGAAAGATAGGTGTTGTCTTAACAGCATTTTAATATCATCTTATAAAATATTTAAAACACTAATCCTCTGACAATGTCATCATATACAGTCATTCACAGTGCCATTCAGTGATTTTAAGTGTACATAAAATTCTGCACATTTCAACAGAACTACCTTATTGTTTTAAGGAAGATCAGAATAACATATATATTTTAGGATTTTTACCTGGTCTCAGGTTTTTTGGTAGGTCAGCAGCCCATATGATAACTTTTTAAAGGAATATATTCACTGCATAAATACTGCTAGTGTAGCTACATAAGGTGCTATATTACATTTTTTATCTACTGTGTAGACTGTATTGTATAAGAAATTGTTATGTATGAGCACAGAAAAACAACATTATGAGGAAAAACTAACAGTTCCATGTTGCTTTCAGTAGTGAAGATTTTGCTTAGATTCTGATCTACATTACGTCTGTGTAAAATAATCAAACATAAAAAGATTTACTGAGCTAATGAAGGGCTGAATGAGGCCTGAATTTAACAAATTGAATTATAGAGGACATGGCAAGGAAGGATTAATGAGGTTTAAAAGGTGAGGAAAGACCAAGGGATAGTGGCACAAAACTTCAGCTATGGCTGAATATTGTCCTGAGGCAGGGTTTTGCTTCCCAGTCCCAAGTAATTTTGTGAGATAAGGAAGTCCTCTAATGAATTTTAGAGGACTCATCAATACATGTTG
This sequence comes from Rhynochetos jubatus, assembly GCA_027574665.1. Classification (NCBI taxonomy): domain Eukaryota; kingdom Metazoa; phylum Chordata; class Aves; order Eurypygiformes; family Rhynochetidae; genus Rhynochetos; species Rhynochetos jubatus. Next base: position 127,507,740 of record CM050648.1, read on the forward strand.
AGAGGAAAATTACCTACATCTAGAATTCAATCTAAAGATGAGTCAAAGTTTTTCTGGTAACAGGTTTAGTAAAGATGAGAAACTTTCCTTTGTTTGTTTTCATTACCTTTTGAAAAGTAGAAGGCAAAAATTTTTGAAACTGTCCTTTCTCATGTGTTCAGGTCACCTTTAAATTTCATAAACTATAACAAGTAACTATCGTCTATCACCATCAGTCTTGGAAAATGCATGGCTCATACAGTTTTTTCTTAGCTAGATCTTACTACTCTCCTTCTGCAATGCAATGTTTTATGAAATTATTACTCCATTAAAAACAGTTGATTGGTTGTCATACTCTTTTCATATCTTTAATCAGAAAGTTGATTTCAGGAGCATCAACGTACATACAGTAATATATTCATCTGCCAGAAGTTGTCATAACATCAGCTAATAAATGATTTTATGCTGCCGGTCGTTACAACCCTACTGCTCAAGCACTGGAAGATTAGGGAATGAAGCACCAGGAGATAAAATTGATTTTTTACCCTTTCTGCTAGATAATAATACTGAACATTCATCTTAACTTTTAAGATCAAGGCTAGAATCTAAGATACAGATGAAGGGGAGAAAAAAATCCTCCAGATCATTATGCACTGTAATCCACCTGCATGCAGTCACTGTCAAAACTAATACCATGGGTACAGTATGAAACTGGTAACATCAATTTAAAACTACTTTTCTTGAAGTTAACATGAGAACATCACTGCCAAACTGTTACTGAACGAGTGATTATTTTGGCCAAATGACACAGACCAATAGAACATTAACTAAGATGTTGGTTCACATGTTTGCATAGAACTTGCAGTAAACAATATATCTTCACAAATCTATGTACCTGTTTCCAATCAATGTCTAAAAAACCCACATTTTTCTATAAAATAAGCCCTCTGCACTATCTATTAGCAGCCTTTGCCTAAAACCAGGCCCTATTGCTTTTAAGGGGTTCTCATTTTTGAAAACACATTTATTTTACAGTAAACTCCTTTCATGAAGACACATTGAAGCATCTTGGCACAGTACAACAATAGATTGATATTATCATCCTAAGGTGATGCCATGATGAAGGGCTTGGTCACTCCACTATAATACATAAACTGTCAGCAGCTCTGTCCCTCTTCCACTGTGTCCCTATGTCAGGCTAGATTATGTGCTTTGTTAAAGAAGGTGGCAATGATCAGCAGTCAGAAGCAACAATCTTTGAGATTCTGTGCCTACATTGTTTAATATATTTCTCCCATCCTTATGCTTTCTGTGTTTTTGTAGGGTTTAATGACAGGTAAAGGTTGCTGAAATACAAGTTATAACAAAGCCCTTGCATCTTCCCAGGCAAGAAACCGAGATGCTTACCCAAAGCCCTTGATCTCTGCCTAGAGAGTTTATTTGTATTCACCATCTGTCACAAATCACTCAAGGCCAAACTGTGGCCTCAGGCCTCTTCTGAGTCAAATAGGAACCACACATGTTTGCCCAAAACCAGTCTCCCTCCATCACTCTTCCTTCATTTAAAAAAAAAAAAAACAACCAAACCAAAACAAAACAAAAAAAACCACCAAAACACTAAATGAATTAAAAACTGAATGAAATGCCCTTTACAATGGGACAGATATGAAATATTTTTATACTGTTTGAATTTTTACCTTGCTTATTTTAGCTAACTTGCCCTGTAACTCAGGACTTGGCCCTGTCTGAAGTATTTTAAAGCAGATGCTTTGTTTATTTGCTTAGTCTTTTGAATGCAGCTGAATTTCCTGCTGTGCATGGCAGTAGCAAGAATTGTAAATTGAAGGAGCAAAAACAAACCAAATGAGCACACAATCTGATAAGAAGACTTTGATTTGCAGATACTATATTTTTCTCAATCCTTTAACCAACTGTAAAAAATGTAAACTGATTGGTTTTCTTTATTTGGCCTGAAAAAATGACATATATTATTTATGTGTATCTAGGAAAATTATATGTTATTCTCTGATGGTAATATGCTAACTAGAAAATATCAGAAACGTGGTGACTAAATATGTTTTCATTAAAAAGTGATTATTTATGAAACACAAAACCTTGGAGGCAGCTGCTATTTATAAGATAGAGATCTGAGTCATTAATATAGGAGTTTGGTTTAAATTTGAGAAAACTGAGGTGAGATAATTAGTTGAAAATGTAAGGCAACATTGGAGTACCAGTTATGCAAGAAGTGTCAAAAACTGGGGCTATGAAAAAATAAAATCTAATCTAATCTCCCAGTGACACTAATAAGAAAACAGTCTTTTTTTTTAATCAAAACATAATATTACAGAGCTTTTGCATGATGAAAACAGTAATAGATTTCTAAATTCACTGATATCTTAATGTGTTTGCAATATATTCTTTCTCTCCATGGAGTCTCAAATAGTAAGAGAGGAAAAAAGAAATTAAGCCAGGATGACTTCATGTTTCATATTTGATAGAATGGATATATATCTAAAACTATAAAAAGCAAGGGAATATTTTAATCCTAATTTACATCTAAAGAATCTGAGGTACAGAGATTGAAGTGAGTTGCCTATATAACATGACCCATGTTTTCATTAATGGCAAAGGTAAAGCTTAGGATATCTCATTTCAGAACACTGTCTTATCACTGTACCACTTTACGAAATAAAGAAAAATAGTATTTCCTGCCATTTATCATGAATAGATAAGAGATTTAGTCTTTGCTTGTTTCCTTAAATGCCAATATCTCTCAACTTTCTTACTATTCTAAGTGCAGGCCTTCATTTTCCAGTACCTGACTTTTGGCCCTTACGTTACCTACTTGATTTCATAAAGTTGGTTAGAGAAGAGATAATGAAACTCCTGCCCAGTGGGACAACATTCTTGTCTTAGAAGTGAGTTTTAGCATGTGCCACTAAAGTTAGGTGCATCTTTGCCTTACTGAAGAGAAGTTTTATGCAGCTGGAGGGTTGAGGAGTTGCAGCTATAGAGGATATTCTGAGTATTAATTTGCTATTTTCCTTCCAAATTTTGTTTGTTGAATTAGCTTCTTTTTTGAGATGTTAACATTTCTTCAACTTCCAGATCTTTTAACTACAACTTAGAGGAGAGGGAGAGAAAGAATTAAAAGAATTTGTCAACTTCCATTTGGAAATGCAAGCAATGGTGTTACTTCAGTGCAAAGGTCCACTATTGTCCTTTAGAAACTGTGGTTTTCCCACCTTCTGCAGCTTCTTTTCTTAAAGTGCCAAGGGTTGCTCACATGTCACTGCAAAGGCATCAGAAAGATTAGACTCATAAGGAAACAATTACCCACTCCTACAACAGTGCAAAAAACATTTCCCTAATAAAGATTAGGGCATTAACAACAGTCTGGGGGAAAAAAAAAAAAAAAAAAAAACCAAAAAAAACAAACCCACACCCAACACATTGAGAACAGAAGTTCATTAATCTTTGCTCAGTATATAATTCCCATGCAAGATCCTTGCAGACTGTTGCAAGTGGCTTAAGTGAAGTATTATAATCGGTTTCAATTACTCCATTATTATTTCCACCAGAGCAGCTACAAATCCTCTCTTCAGCAGTGGCATCTAACGTGGTTGAGGGGATGTCAAAATTAATGCGTGTTCTCACAAATGATATCCTATTAAAAAGAAAAAAGGACAGAGTATGTGGCAAGCAGACAACTGACTGGCTATAATTTTTCAGAACAAGGTAGCACAAGGGAGAACAGATTTCTGTGGCAAGATCACAAGCAGAGACAATATTCCTTTGACCACTTTAGTCTGTTAAGTCAGTTGCAGTACATTTTCTACTAATTGGAAACAAATTAGTACTGTCTGGAGAAAACAGTGAGAACATTGAACTCTAATCTCCTACAAGAACATGTCAGGCATATTATCTAGGAGGTTTTTAACATTTTCATGTACAGCTATTATTTTTTTCTTAGCCTCTGATTATTTCATTTTGCCTCTGGGGTTCCACTTTTAGTCAGACATCAGTCCTATTTGCAAATCTTGAACTGCTTTGAATAAATTAAGTATGTTAATTACTGTGCAGGTAATGTCAGTTTTGATAACTGCAGGGTTGTGTTTTGGAAGCTTATTAGAATTTTTTTATCACTTCTTGTTTTCTCTGTTAGATTTCTAGTTTAAGAGAAAAGTTTGATCTGCATGTATCTGTAAGCTTGATGTTTTGTAAATAACCTGTCTGGATCTCTACCCATTTTAATTCAAATTTTTGTGGGGGTGGGTAGAAGACGTTCGCCTGAAACCCTATAATCCTATTGTGTAAATTCCTATTCAATATGAGATTGAGAAATATTTTTTTTAAAAGTCCTGTAACATTCCTATGCAATGTAATAATGAGGGTGTAACAGTGTGTGTCATAGCATAGGCATTATCATGAAGGAGTTTGAAACATAAAGTCGAATGTCTACAAAACCCTTAAATATAGTCAACCCTTAACTCTTTCATACTTAGAATACTATATTTTAAGCAGAAGTGGCATGAGAGTTGCTGAATGGCTGAACTCAAAGGGAAATATATTTTAACTCATATAGTGATGAAACCGATGCTCTGTATCTTCATTATAGTTTTGCTCATTCAAGAAACCTTTTGTCTATGTAGCCATCCACTACAGAGGTACACATTTTCACCTGAGCTGAGCTCTCTGACAGAGGTAGGAGGTAACAAAACAAGGACAATTTTGTTGGCATACCCATACCAAAATCTTTTGCAAGCTTTTGCAAGTTTAGCTGTGTATGGAAGGATTGATTGGGGTTTTTTTCAAGGTTTTGTGGACATACATTGATCACATATGTCTGTGTGCTCTGATTTGCTGAATAGTCATAGTTATTCTCAGAAAAGATATTTGCTGATGTATTGGCAAAGGTCAGTCTGTAAGAACAGAAGTGAAATGAGTAATTTATTTTTCTGGCAGTCTGTTGTTATGATTTGGAGAGACAGAACACAAAGTAATTTTCTTAAACTTTGCAAAGAAATGTACCAGGTCGTTCACTATGGTAAGGAACAACTGCTAAACACAAACCAACCATTTCCTTATTTCTGGATATTTAACTTCAGATAACACAGGTAGAATGTTATCCAAAAAGTGAAACAAAAATCAGAACCACTATTTGTAAAATTATTCTCAATATACATTCAACTGACATTCACATTTTTATTTTATTGTTATGCAATATGCATAATTTCCAAAATAAACACTTAAAAGTAAATCAGATAATTGTACACTTCACAATGAATGCCAGAAGATACATTAGTGTTTCACACTTGTGTGATCAGTAGAGACATATCTTCAGACAAAAAGACTGGGTGCTGAAAAGCTTATTCAAAAAGTTGAAAAATATTTGTCATTTACTATGCAACTGAGTAAAATGGCAAGTTAAGCAGCTACATCATTGTTAATATATCAGTACTTTACAGGGAGCATTAATGAGATAAAACTAAACTGAAAAGGCCTTCTTTCCATAACTGAGGCCAAGTTCACCAGTGGACACAAATTCTTTGTCATGAATAAGAAATTTAATTAGTTAAAGTCAGGAAATTCCAGTGTTTAGACATATTGTTTGTGACCTTAACTATACTAAAGTTCTGAATTCAGCCATTAGATTTTATGTATGAAATATTATTGCTTTCAGAGATTTTTATCTTTACAGTATAACGCTTAACCTCCTCAGCAAATTGGTGAAATCCCATATTAAAATCTTGTTAGAAACTCACTGTTTTTTTTAAGGACAGTAGGAAACCCTTTCTTAAAGAAAGTACTTTTGTGGATTTTGTCTAAATATTCTGCTCAAAAATTACTGAAGAATTTGATTGATATTATACACATTATATCTTCATCTTCATTTCCTTTTGTTTATTATGCATGGGATTTTTCCAAAGAACTAAGTCTTTGAAAACAGTGGATCCCTTATTAAGATTTTCTAGAAAATTTGAAATTAATGTCTGCATTAAAACCAGAATTTAAGTAGTGAGTATTGTTGGGCTTCATAATGGAGAAAGACTATGATGCCATAAAAAACCAAACTGGACAAAAATAATTATATGATACATTTTAAAAGGGTAACACTATAATACAGTTGCATACCTGGCCCAAAATCTTTCCTGTAGCTTTTTTTTCTTTTAGTTAGAAATAAGATGACTCCTAAGAAGTGAAGGATCACAATTCTATGAATTTATTTGTCTTTTTCCTACAGTCACAATTTCTCCTAGCACAGTGTGGGGCTCTGAGCTCCTCACTTCCTAACCCTGTACCCCACACCTCCGGTGAATTGGATGGATCCCACACTGACGAGTGCCAGGTTTTCAAACATTTTTTGTTTTCTTTCCCACGAGTTTTGTGACTGCTGTTGTGTTTACTCATATGCTGTCCACATAGCAAGGGAGCTCCTTTGATAGACACTCTCTCTCCTACCCAACAGTGTGCAGGTGGATTTCGCCCCCTCCATTTTTATATCCCTTATAGTGTTTTCCTCTGAGCTAATCAGGTCTGTCAGAGAAAGTAAGCTGTTAGAATTTCACATCAACTTAAATAGCACAGTGAAAAAAAAGGTTTATCTTCTTTCCCTCCCCCTCCTTTTTTGTACCATCTAGTTTCTTATTACTGTCAAACTTTGATAAACATATATTTGCCACAAACACCTTTTGAGAAAGGTTCGCTTTAAAATTCATTACATGAAGCAAAGCTATTTACTTCTAATTTAGAAATTAGGGTTTTTTAGACAGCTAAAATGGATTGCTTTCTGCTCTCTTAAAAGCATGGTGTTATTGGCATTGGTCACATCTATATGTAGTAAAATATTAAATACTAATTGCTATACAGAATAAAATATTAAACATAACACTGTCCATTTTATGTGGTGTAATCTTGCTTCTAAATGCTGCTTTTAATTCACAAGAAGGATTAATGTGTGGGGAAAACAATAAGATTTTTTACAGCAAAATATTCCAGAAAGACTTGAAATGTAATTAGTATCGCAAGAGGCTGACATTCCTTGCAAAGGTGAATTAAATTGTACTGATTCAACAAGCTTCATACCAGTATAACTATTTCCACATCAGATGTAATGTACACAATATCATTGTGGCTCAAAACTCTTAGTACTAATCATAGTAGTTGTGGGGGGTTTTTCCAGTACAATCTTGCTAAGAGCAATGGCTACTGTTTTGGTTTGTTTGTTTGTTTTGTAATTATTTTATCTGAAAGAGATATATTGCCTATGTGACTTAAGAGCAGGTCTTAAAATTACTTGCCCTAAACTTCTGAAAATATCCTGAAGAGTGGCCATCAGAAACTAAAAGGACCCAAATGCTGGAGAATGTTACAGTAGAAAAACACCACTTTTCACTTTTTCAACAAGAGGTCTCATAACCACACTAACAAATTGTCAGCTTCCCAACAACCCCCAAAATTTTGCCCGAAACTGAAAGTGAAATAGGTGAATTAAGAATGAAGGAAGGAAAAGAAAGGAAGACTTTTCCAAGGATTGAAAGGGAACTATCTAAAAAGATTTTTATTTCCTTTCCCATACCTAACTATATAAACCCATTCTGTGGTTTTAATAGTACCTTTCCCATACCCCACAGAACTACAAAAAAATGAAACACAAAACCAAAGGCAAAGACTGGGAGAATGAAGTACTGCCCACCACAGGAGAAGATCATGTTCAAGACCATGTAAGGAGAATGAAAGTGTAGAAGTCTCTGAGACCTGATAAGATGCATCTGGGAGTCCTGAGGGAACTGACAGAAGTTGTTAAGCCACTATCCATCACATTAGAAAACCTGTGACAGACTGGTAAATTTTCCAGTGACAGGATAAGGGGAAACAACCCAAATTTTTAAAAAGGGAAAAAAAGAAGATCCAAGGAACTATAGTCACCTCTGTGCCTGGCAAGATTATGAGCAGATCCTCCCAGAAACTATGCTAAGGTACATGGAAAACAGAGAGGTGACTGGTGACAGCCAACATAGCTTCACCAAGGGCAAATCATGGCTGACAAATTTGGTGGCTACAAATTACAATGGAGCTACAGTGTTGCTGGATAAGAGAAGAGCAACTGACATCATGTTCCTGGACTTGTGCAAAGCATTTGACACTTACACATGACATCCTTATCTCTAAATTGGAGAGGTGTGGATTTGACAGATGGACCACTCAGTGAATAAGGAATCAACTGGATAGTTGCACTCAAAGTGTTCCAGTCAACAGCTGGATGTGCAGGTGGAGATCAGTGACAAACAGCGTTCCTTAGGGATCAGTACTGGAACCAGTACTGTTTAACATCTTCATCAGTGACATGGATGGTGGGACTGAGTGCACCCTCAGCAAATTTGCCGGTGACATCAAGCTGTGTGGTGCAGTCGACACACAGAAGGGAAGGGATGCCACCCAGAGGGACCATGACCAGCTGGAGAGGTGGGCCTGTGCCAACCCCATGAAATTCAACAAGGCCAAGTATGAGGTCCTGCACCTGGGTCAGGGCAATCCCAAGCACAAATAGAGGCTGGGCAGAGAATGGATTTAGAGCAGCCCTGCAGGGAAGGACTTGGGGGTACTGGTGTATGAAAAGCTGGACATGAGCTGGCAATGTACGCTTGCAGCCCAGAAAGCCAACCTTATCCTGGGCTGCATAAAAAGAAGATCGGCCAGCAGCTTGAGTGACATGATTTTTCCCCTCTACTCAGCTCTGGTGAGACCTCACCTGAAGTGCTGCAATTATTCAGTTGTATCAGTATGAATTTAAATATTAAAAAAAAAATAATACTTGCTCAATACAGTACATCATTCATCTTCAACAGTGACTGAGATGGTGTAGAATCACAATAGTCAAAACTGCGCAGAATTGTTGTGCTTAAGCAGGTTGAATTAAATGTGCATTTTCTTATTACCACAGTGTTAACGTGGAAACGTACTCATGTGTGCTGCTGTATTATAAGCATACTTCTGACAATATTGGTAATGAAAGCTGTTAAACATTATGCCTAAACTTCATTACTGAAAATGGGCTACTGGAGAAAGTAATTAGAGGCTCATTCCATTAAGGAATGTGCACCAAAGAATGTGTTTGTTCTGTTTAGTGCAAAGCATTTCAGCTTCTCTAAACATTGTTAAAAGTGTTATCTTTTCCTGTTTTGTGGGAAAGGCCAGTATCATACAATCTCTGCAAAGAGCTGTTTGCAACTACACACATACATTATAATCATAGAAGTGCAGTTTCTCTTTATCCTATCCTTCCAAGTCTGCCATTATTTTCCTCTTTCATAAATAAGAAAACATACATCTTAACTTGTTCCAAGTCTTAAAAGCACTCCAACTGTGGGATTCGGCTTTAGCTCATATACACTGATTCCCAGTTTTAAAGCAAAAGAGCTAGCCCTGCAGGAAGGAAATAAAAATAAAATAAAATAAATAGAAAAGAGATGATTGCTTTATTCCTTTGATTCCTTGAGTGGAGAAGGTGAGAGGTGAAAATCTCCCATGTCTAGGTGATATATAGAAATGTACATTTATAAAATAGATATCTGAATGCACTGATGACAAATGAGATCTCTAGTATCATGAGTATTTTAAAAAACTTCAGTGAGTCTGAAAGCAGAAGTTCTCTTTGTTATGTCTTCGACACAAATGCAGACTTTTCAGATGGGATGAGGCAACATTCCAGAGCAGATTAGCACCTTCGGTCTGCAGTGCTTCATGATCTTGACTTATCATGAACTCTGTGAACTCCGATTCTGTTAACAATGTCAGAAAATCACAACAAAGACAACCCGGCTCTAACAACCAAAGCTTAAATACTGTGCTTTTAAATAATGTTCATTTTAACCAAAAGATTCACTAGTGGGGTATTCCATGTATTTTATTCATGGTGAACCAAATGAGCTGGCAGGGTTGCCACTGTGGTTGGGTAGTAAGGAATTATTTTATTTTAAAACATTGTCATTAGCTTTGTGTGTACATGGGTGGGTGGAAGAGTGGGTATGAGCAGCTGTAGATGAGTGCACACTTATGTAGACATATCAATGTGGTAGCCAAAGCCAAGCAAATTAAATGTGATCTTTTTCTATCTTTAGAAAATTTATTAACTTTGGAGGCAAAAAATATTGCCGAAAACGGAAGAAAAAACCTTAAACCCTCATCTACACTAGACATCGTGATCTATTATATATAGTAGATTACTTGGAGTAATTATTATGCATAATTTTCTATTGCATAGCCCCTGAAGGAAGCTGTTGCTCCTTCTGGAAGCAATGATAAAAATATATAAAAGGTGTAGTCAACTTGACAAAGTTAGGTGATGTGATTTATTTAGTGGTGTGATTGTAGAATCGGAGAAAGATCCTCTACTCTGCCACAGAAATGTATGGGTGTCCCTGAGGGCGCACACTTCACGGCAGCATGCAGGAGGCTGAGGAATATTCTATGCCCATCTTCCCCAACACTGACAATCCACCAACTTATATTATTATACAAGTCACAAAATATGTAAAGACTTTAAACTGTGTTTTACATGGTTTTATGGGGTTTGGTAAAAATTTGTCTCCACTTTCACACTTGTATAATCTCTTAGAGTCTTAGCCTAGACTTTTTTTCAGACACATTTAAACCCTATTGTTAATAATAGCAATAATAATTACCAATATGGGGCATAATTAGCAGAAATATGAATAAACATGAAATATATACTAACTTTAATATTAGTAGTATTAAAGTAGTAACTTTAATGTTAGTGCATTAACAGCTGATACATTTTAGTGTGCTTATATCTTCCAGACAGTTCAAACACTTTCCACAAAATGAATCCAAAGCGATTTCATTTTAAGATGTTTTGAATTTGTAGCTGGCAATTTTAAGATTAAAAAAACCAAAACCAAACCAAAACAAAACCCTTTGACATAACATTTATGGTCATGGAACTTCTGAAGGGAAAAATAAGTTCTTCTGAAGCTATGTCAAATATAGCTGGAGAAACTAAAGAAAAAAAACAACTATTCCCTATACCCTGAGGCTCTTTGGAAAACCCTAGCTTAAGACACCTCTGAGGGGATTTAGTATCATAACATCTTAAAGATATCAAAATGGTGTGCATGAAATGCACTCACACTTTCTGCTGAACCCTGACATATTTGGAAGTTTAGTATTTTCTTGGATATGTATTCTTTACTCAGATATCTGGATTGGGAACTGAACTGGAAATATAACATGATAAAAATTCTCTTGTGAGATATCTTGCATCTGTGCAGTCTTCTAAAATGTAATGGTCTTAAGAAGATGAAAACCAAAACCTATGACAACCAGCCAACTAAAAAACTTGAAACCCAGAGATACATTTTAGTTTCAATGATTTATTTTATTATAAGGCAAAAATATAAATGGAAATAAGAACAAAGATAATATCTCTATTAAAGAATACAGTGCATACTTATTTGTAACAGGCTGGATCAAGTCTGACTCACAAACCCTCTACAGACAGTAACAATACTAATCTTTCTGATCTAAAGTCAGTTTGTCCAGTGACTTTCCAAATAGATTTTCTAACTTCTCTTTGCTGAGCAAAATGTCATACTCAGAATTTACAGCTTAATATACAGAATTTAAAGGGGAATGTTGGTTTGCAATACAAAGCCTGTGGCTCACAGCATGGGACTGTATTATGTGACCAGTCTTCATGGTGTTAAAATAGCAGTAAGCACAGAAAAAAATGTTTCAGTGAGAGCTGCAATCATGTCCAACCAAACCCTTGGATTATAATCTCAGTAGGATGGATAAAAACAAGGGACTTCCTCTAGAAGTACATTTGATTTTATGTTATGAGGGATCTCACTGAACTCCATCCACCTACTTCTGTGTGAATTTGCAAAACTCTCTTTTCTCAATCTTCTCTATCTTCATTTGAATCAGAGGATTCAGTACATCCTCACTGTGAAAGATCACATTTATGAAGAAAGGCCACCTAAGCTGGAATGACAATAGAAATATATTTGTGTGCAGAGTTGTGGTGTTGGATCTTTTCTTATATATGGACTATCTAATTCCTTCCTTCTACTAATTAACCAAGCCCTGGAATAAGCACTACTATTTTCAGAAGAGAATCATTTGAGATTAAAAAGCACTAGTGGGAAAAGTTTTTTTGATCCTCAGACCTTGACATCCTTGATCTTTACTGCACACATGATTTGTATAACTGTGCCTATTTGTTACCAGTTGGTAATGAAAATGTGAATTTTGGAATGCACATGTGCACTTTACTTCAGCTTGTGTGGGAGATTTGATAGAAATTTGGAGCATGACGTATCTATGTTTCTAATATTAATGAACTGTTAATCCTGAAGATAAAAGACTGATAACAAAAAATACCATTGAGATAAAAAATGTTAATCTTTAAAATTTTTATCCACTCTTCTCCCCATCTATCAGATGGCAACAGAAGCAAAATGGATTTTCCAACTAGTGCAATCTGTCATTTAGTAAATACTTGTTTGGCCGTCACCTCACAGATAATGCTTTCTTTACCAAGGATTTCCAGTTCCATTCTGAGTAGGCTGACCCATACTAACACAATACAGAGCAGGGAAGTCCATAGTTTGATTGAGTCAGAATTCCAGACCCAATAGTAATTAACTTCATTAATGTTTTCTGGTGTCTGTGCTGTTCATGACAACCTGATACAATTTGGTGGGCATTGTACAGGGAATCACCCCACATAGATCTCCCTCGTTAGTCCCACAGAGACAAAAAGTTACATCTTTACAAAAAATGTTTCTTTTTCAAAATGGTGGATTTCTACTTTTACATAGTGGACTTCAGCCTGCAAGTTCAGCACCTTTTCATCAGCTGACAAGTTCATTAAAAAAAAACCACCACCATGAGATGTGAATAAATCATTATAATGAAAATAGCTCACAGTCAAACTTTTCACTTTGTAACGACCATAACAAATCAGTAATAGTTTAATTGAATTGCTGAATTATCTTTTCTATTAAGGACAGTAACTTCTGCTTTACAAATGGAAAACTATAACTGTTACTTATGGCTTTTTTTTTTTTTTCTTTATTCTCTTACTTTATGTCTTTGGAAAACATGGCCTGTGAGTTTACAATCCAAATAACAAGGGGAGGAACTATAAATGTATTTTACAATATAATAATGAAAATATTGTTAGGCTGCTTTTCACTAAAGGTTGGTTGCAGGTGTTATTATTTCACACTTGTAAATTTGCAGGTAGGAAGTATATATTCTTAGTAGTAAACCAAAGGTTCATTCAAAAAAAAATTACAGATCAGGACAGGAATGTAACAGGAAATTAAGGAAAGTCAGATTCAAAAATGGGATTTTTTTGTTATTGTTTGAAAAGCTTACCCAGCTTAATAAAGCCTGTATCATGCTCATCATCTTCAATACACACATTTTCTGAACAACTGTCAGAGCCAATGGGCTTGTGTAGCTGACCCATGTCCTACCTCTCCAAGCAGCACCTCTGACTGCAGTTGCCACCTGTAACTGCATAACCTATGCACATGGTAGCAGCTTTCCTAAGAGGAAAGTCATGAAGGCACTGGACTGGGAGGAAACCCGGATTTTATTCTCAGATTTAGCCCCCATGGGGGTGGAGAGGAAGGAAGGAGTTTTCCAGTTCTGTTTACAACTCTATTATTTATGATGTACATAACCTCTTAAAACAAGGAGAATGTCCTTTTACTGATCAATGGAGGACACTATCTATTTCTGAAATCTTTAAGAACATTTTTGTTACAATTAACAGAAATCTATTGCAAATCTAACATTATGTTGGTTTCAGGCAGGAATGAGCTCTTCTTTTACACAGACCTGACTGGCCCAGACTGAAAGATTTGTTTCATTCCATGGTATGTCAGGCTCAGGGCACGTGCGCAGTTCTAAGGCAGGAAATGGCCTGGGGCAGAGGATCCTTAAGACTTGGATTAGTGTGGTAGCTGGGTCATTAGTTCCCTTTTTTAGCTCTTCGTGTGGATCTTTGCAGGGTAGTAGTTTCTTTTATTAGTGGATTGGGGGGTTGGGGGCAAGGTTTTCTCCCCATGTCAAATACAGAAATCACATACAGCAAGTCTGTGAGTTCATTACATCAGCAGACTATGTCTCTAGGCCAATGTAGGCATGAGTAAGTTACCTTCATCTCCTATCCCATAATGTTTCTACAGAAAGGCCAGATAGGACAAGAGTATGTGGAAGCGCAGGCTGCATAAAATTAATCATTCATATTAACAATATTGAAATAAAATTAAATCAGAGGTCAGGCCAATAAAATTACCAGATTTTCATAGGGAGTCAGATCTGCCTATGGTTTTGTATGAATAACATTGATAGCTTTTCAACATTGTTCCTTGAAAAATCTGTCACCGTGTGACATGGCCTTCACCTTTAAATCTGAGGTGAAAAAAGGTCTGTCTCTCATTAATCCTGAAAACACATTTTGGAAATTTTGCTATGTTTTGGCTGGCTGAAGTTTTCTAAATTCCAGGAGGAAAGCTCCCTTTCCTGTCTTCTGCCATAAATAACATCCTTTCCTTAACGTATTTCACTATTCAGAACATTCTCTAAGCCTGTTCAACAAAGCTGTCAGGGCAAATGAATTGCTCTCCCCTGATGTTTGTTATTAACAGATTGTATACTGATAGGATAATAACCTCTTTCTTCATACATGAAAGGCATTCTTGTGAGCTGGATCACAACTTGAGATATAAAAGACGTGCTCTGTGGATAACTTCCAGGCTACTTTGCACCACATTTCTCTACCATAATTTTGTGTTTGTTATCTTGAACGAGTGACAGTAACCACCGATCAGAAACTGAAATTTATGTGAAATGAGTACCACATGTATGATGTTTACTTCAGTCTGGGCAAACCAGGGACAGATCATTGTAACCCATGGAGCTGTGTGGTTTAGACTGTGCAATTTAATATCAAGGGCCATAACTTGAATATACAATAGCAGAAAAGTGGCTGGTATGAAAAATAAACCACTTGTCATATCATGTGTTAGTTTCCTGCTAGATTTTGGGGTGGTTTTGTCAAACAAGTACTTATTTGCTTGTTTTAATATGTTAAAATGAACATTTTCCTTCTATGGTGTATAACTGTACGTGTTTTTAATACATGTAAGCTTTTGCTACTCATTTAAAGATTTGAAGAAGAGCGGCAAAGGTTTTGCTAATAAAAAAATAAACTCCCTAAGAACATTAGAAAGTACAAATGAAGATGTGAATGACAAATAACTTCAGCTAAAAACTAGGTAGTTCAGTACGAAAAGACCTTTCATACAAGCTGGAAAAGACAAGAGTTCAGAGTTCATTTCTGCTTCTGACATATCACTGAAATATAAAGTACAAGACAGCATGTATCCCTTCATTCTTGTAAAATGGTAACATTTTGTTGACATTTATGAAATCTTGCTCTGAGTACCTAAAAGAGACACTTGCATTAGGAACTTATGAAGACCAAGTTCCTCTTGTAGTCAGTCAAATATAACAGACAGTTCACCTTGAACATGAATTACAAGTTTAGAGTGCCCATCTCTCTAAATTAAAATGTAGTGGAAACATATAGAATTTGCACTCAGTTAAAGTGACTGAAATTAAATGTCATTCCCATTCTGAGCTACATAGGTATCACTTTAGTAAGGTAAAGAAACTGAAATCTCAATTTCAGGCAGCATCAAGAAAAAAAAATGCAAGCTGGTCATTCT
This sequence comes from Rhynochetos jubatus, assembly GCA_027574665.1. Lineage (NCBI taxonomy): Eukaryota > Metazoa > Chordata > Aves > Eurypygiformes > Rhynochetidae > Rhynochetos > Rhynochetos jubatus. Next base: position 127,523,492 of record CM050648.1, read on the forward strand.
TTTTCTGTCAAATAATTTCTTGTGGGGAATATTGATGATTAATTGAAAATGTGTTTCAAATACCTGTGGTTTATGGATTTATTTTGTTTTATGGATTAAAAACTTAATTATTTCTTGTGTTTGTTCTATGAATCTTCCCACTCTGGAATACTTCAGGTTAAAGTAGAAATATTTAGAAATATGCAGTTCCAGGGCATAGTGAGAATTGTAATATTATTGTGTCTCCACTGCACTCTATGAGCTTTGAATAAAATATTTCTGTGATGTATTGCTTGTTCTTTCCAATATAATTCAAAATGCACTTAAAGCAAAGACATTTTTCTATCACACATGTTTTTGACACTTTGTAAGAAAGCCATATATCTTGCTATGTAGATAGAGTGTAGACAAACATATAGAGAATATAAATACAGATATTTTTAAAGGCAAACCTCTATTAGGAGTTTCTATTACCTGTTTTCAAGACAAGGCCTGAGTCTGTTGGAAGCTAAGCATGGATAGTATCAGAGATTTTATTTTTTTTAACACCCTGCCTATGTTAATTGTGGTATGTGTATGTAAACATGAGGGATTTCTGCTTTGTTCTCCGTTACTCAGTGAGCACATCACCATATGACATGTCCTGCTATTTATTCCAGACTGTTCTCTGAACTTCAGTTTTTGCTGACAAAATATTTAAATTCCAAATTCAGCAACTTAGGAAAACAGTCAAGATTAACTTTTGCTCATATGTTGTTTTGCAACTGTAAATTTGGACAATGAATGTACATTCTGATGGGTTCCAGTGCAGTACCCTTTTCATAATAACCTTGGTGTAAATTGAATATGTGATTAAGTGTCTTCTTGAATGCAGCAATATTCCTGAAAGTTTGACTTAATGATTTACACAGACTAGGTTTTCTGCTGATATGTCCAAATACAACTCCATTAACATCAACGACAACTTTTAGACAGAGAATTTTTCTCCTAGGCTTAATTTTAAATTTTGTGTTCTAGTTTCAGGTATATGTATGCAGATAGATATACCACATATATGTGTATGTGCATATTTGTGCTTCTGTGTATATGTATTGAAATAAATGTAAAAGACACTAACTGAAATACTGAAAAATAATGCATAATTTCAGACATATTTATTTTTCATTTAGCTCTCAAAATATGATGCAATTTTATAGGAACACAAACTCAAAAATCTTTTTTTTTTTTTTTACCTGTCTGGTGATAATATTTAGTATACTTGTTTGTAGTCTTTATTCAGTGATCTTAACATTCCTGTGAGCAACTTCAAAACTGAAAAAGTTTCTATATCAAACAAACAAACCCTTTCTATTTCACCATATTTTTAAGAAGTTCTTCCTTCAGTATACAAAATTTTCAACACCACACACTCAAGAACATGCTTTGAAGTTCCAATCTAACTCTTTCTACATTTACTCCCAGAAGGCTAGAGGCTAATCTACAAATTATTCTGTGTTATTCTGAGGCTTCGAGAATTATGACTAAATTCTTCATCCAAAACTGCCTGCACACAGCTCTTTACTGCTTTAATGGGGCACTATCTGTTTGGATAACCATTTTACTGTCTATTTGTACGTAACAACTGCCATTCCCATAATTAGTTTTTCCACAAGTTTTTAAAAACTTTATTCTGAGAAAGGTTTTTGGTGGGTAGTCAGTTTCTCTGTTATATAGACCATCAAAAGCTTCCTTACTGAAGATTTTATAAATATGATCAAAGAATAAGAAACACATTTTGTTGCTTTGTTGTTTGATAATCAGATTAATAACATCACTTTAAAAGGATGGATTGAAAGATTAATGGATCTGAAAGGTGAATTTCGGCTTTACTTTTCAAATCACATACATAAAATACATGTGTTTATAAAGAAATTTGACAAGGTATATTAGAACAAGAAATGTAGAGAACTAGAAAGAAGAGTCCCCATTCCCTTTCATACAGACTGACTCTTTCTCTCCCTTTCCTTATATTTAGAGGTATAGCGGAGAGATGATGAAGTCAATATCCATCAGCACGGGTCTTCTGCTTTAACTCAAGTGTGATACTTATATAAAGAGCTTGATGAAGAACTCAGTGCGAGTTGTAGCATCAGAAAAAGGAGTTTAAGTGTTTATAGGGCTTTGAAGAATGTTAGTACTACCTAAGGCATTCACTATGTCTGTGACTTGACCAAGGTCATAATAAATTAAGAAAATAATTACTATGCTAACAGTATTCACATGGATATCTTTAATTTAGGAGAGTGAAGCAATATGAGACTACACACCACATGAGGAAACTTCACACAAATTGATAAACTATGTCTTGCTAAATATATTCCGGATCTCCAGAGCCCTCAGTACTTCCCTAAATAATGACCGTCTGTTACAGAAAGACAGCATTTGCATTCTCAGAAGAGGAGGAGCTGCTCTGTCATACTAACAACTAATAAATCAGACAATTCTGACAAGTATTCCAGCATGGGGTGTAAACAGAGTTGAACAATGAAAGGAGATAGAGCAGCTCTACAAAGAATTTGCCCTGGATTACCCTGGATTACTTGCCCTGAAGGTATCACTAGACAAAACCCACTGCTTCAAGGAACAACTAAAATTTTTATTAAGTTTGAACCTTGCACATAATGACTCCAAAGGGCAGGACAATAACATTTGCATGCAGAAGCCAAACAGTTGGTGTCACACCCTATTTTCGCTCTCACTGCTCTTCTGGGCAAAGATGATGCAGTGTCTGCATACAGCTTTGGTTACTTCAGCGTTTGGGACAGTGAACCAACTATCTTAACATTTATAGATTTACAAGCAGAAAGGAATTTTAGCCTTTTAGTGGAGGAAAAAAATAAATACAATATTTTTGAGTATTTTCCTCGTTTCTAATTCTTTTGTGCTCTTTACGAATAATTGACTTTGTTGTAGCTGCCTAAAGAAACACAGTTAGCACTGTACTTCATATTAACAAATTATGATTTTTAAATAGATGTTCATATATTATTTCAACGCCATTTCTCTTCAGAATAAGAAAAGCTGCCTCCTCATTAAAAAGTACTTGTTTAAAATCAGGCTGGTTTTGAGTTATGGTTTCACACAAAAAGGTAAAATATTTTTCAGAAATTAAAACTTTTTTTTTTTATGTGATAGTTCCATAAAAGATAGATGGACTTTTTTAAAACTCTACAAAGCAGGGAGGGAAAAAAAAAAAAGCCAACAACAACAACAACAACAACAAAAAAACAAAACAAACAAACAAAAAAAAAAACAAAAAAACAAAACCATGCACAACCTCTAACTTGATTGAAGAAAATGCAGTAAAAATGTCACCTCAAATAATAATTGATTTTCACCCTGCAAGTCCAAAGAAAACAGAGGAAAAGAGTCTGAATTAGAATATAATTTCTACCACAATAAATATGCAAGACTCCAGTTACCATCAGTACAGTTCTGCTATGTGTAGAAATTAGGAATTCAGCCCAGCACATCTCCATCTGAACACTCTCATAGATTGGAAGAATTGTCACCTAAATTATTTTTCATTTTTCTAAAATTAAGCTTCAGTGAAGATTTTATACTTTGAGTTTCTGTAACCCTTGGACACAGGCTGCTAACCTTTCCCTCAGGCTAGCCCATTCTTTCCCTTGTCCCACCCCATGTCTTCATGCTTTTCTGGCAGAGATCCCAGGTAGAGGGAAACACTCTGCCAAACCCAAGTTCAGTGCAAGGACACATCTCAGTTCCCCAAGAAGAACGTTTTCAAGGAGGAGAAAATCTTATATGAGGAATTTCATCCTCACAAAAGCAAAGATGCTTGCATATGAGTTGTACACCCAGTCACACCAATGAGTCTTTCCAATTTAAACCACCTACTCTTGAGGATTCATGTAAATAATTTCTACATACCAACACCTATTCATGTCTTTCTTTATAGAAAAAACAAAATCAAATAAAATTGTGTTCCTGCCATTATTATCACTCCACAATGAAGAACTCGTACAACAACATCTAATGAAATAAACCACTGTGGTTTTAGGGACAAATGTTTTAATACTGTATAATCTGAAACATAAACCACACCCAGATCAGTATTAAAAGTTCCCCATGCTGACACTTTGATTTAGCCAGCTAGATTTGTCAGACATACATCACTTTGACATTATAGTAGTAAAGTTTGCTGTGGCATATTTTCTTCTGTCAAGTCATCTTTTCCCTCATGTTTCTTTATAAGGCTCCATTCCCCTTGTTCAAACAAATGTTATATTATACAGACATGGTGTAATGAAGTTTTATGGCAATGAATACCACTACTATTTAGCTAGAAAACTTCTTTCATGTCTTAACAGAAGCCATTTAATCAAAAATAGTGCAAAGAAACTATCATGTTTTATGTTCTCGTCAATACAGATGACTTATGCATAAGCTTGTCTATCTCCCATTTGTGGCTAGTTGCAGGCTGTACTTAAATCTGTGCTGACCTGCTTAATCTTCTACTGCCTAAAATGTCCCTCCACTGAGAACCTAAAGATAGAGACTTGCCGAGCTGTGAAATGTGATGTGCTGGAGCAGGTGGAAGCCAGGATTAGGCAGCTTTCAGCAAGCCTGGGAAAGGCCCAGCTCCAAGGCATGTCAGAGCTGCAAAAGAGAACTTTATTTCTCTTCTTTTCAGAGAACCCACAGAAAATCCCTGCTGCTCCTGCTGGATTTACCAGGGTCACCATGGGATTTTTAAAGTATGAATCATCATGATGTGGTATACACTTGCTTGTGTTCTTCTGCTTCTTTTTAGCTGTCCTCTGTTGACAGTCTAAATATTGATCCTAGTACAAGAAAACCATCTCCTGCGAGGCTCAGAAAGTACTGATATTAGAGAATCCAGAGACCAGTTACCCGGAGCATTGCTCACATTCTGGCCATACCCCAGACTCCAGAATCCACTTTCCCTCATACTCTTGCTGCTGGTCTTGTTTGGAATATGTATGACCTTTTTGCCATTTTGTGGTCAATAATATGACATGAATAAATCAGAGCTGATGGATATTTTTGAAAAAAAAAAAAAAAAAAACAACCACTTTGCCTCACACTAGCTTGAACTAGACTCTTCTTCTGTCCATTTAAGTCATTGCATATAAGTTACAGTCCAATTATTTCAACTTTAGCCTTGAGTAAGCTCCCTCCCTGGTATTTAGAGCTTATTGAAGGAAAGGCAGCTGCATGATGCAGATGTTCATTTGGACTTTTTAAGAGCATTGCCTTATTTGGTAACATTGTTACAAGCTGCTGTTTAGACTGGATGCAAGATCAGAGAAAGAAGGACGAGCTGCCACACCTAGTGCTTCTGAATGAGTGAGTAGTTATCTCTCTCTATCCTTTTGAAGAGATAAACATTGAATTCTCCCTGTGTCATTTCCCTGTTGAGTCATCCTTCTATTGCTGAAACAGCTTCTTTTGCCTCTTGAGCTGCCTAGCCCATATTTTTTCTTCTTAATAGATGAGGTGTGCAAAGTGCAAGAGAAAGAGGAAATATGCCACCACAATATCTTTGTATGCACAAGGTAAGAAGGAACTTGCTGATCAATGCACTATTCATCTACTATAAAATGGTGACAGCTATTTAAGGGTTAGATGAGAGCATACTTATCCATCTCCCCATCATTCGTCATTGCTGCTCTTAGGTCAGAAGTCATAAAAGAAAAGGTAGTCTGGCGTTCTGAACCAAGAGTTGAAAATCTGAACCCTGAGGTGGCAGTCAAACTTCCCAACTTTAAGTCATCTAAGGAATGAATGCTCCAAGGAATACTTTTATCCTGAGAAATCCATCTGGGTTCTTCAGATGAATGCAAGGATGCTGATTCAGTGTTAAGAGGGATCTGTTTTCTCTCTACTTTTTCAAGAACAGGTTTAGTATTGGACTTACTACCTTAAAAGTCTGGATAGGGTATTATCCTTATCTTTTTTATAAGAAATGTTCAGATACTAAGCTTTTGAGACATTTCCACATACAAAGATGGACACAGAGGGGAGAAAAAGTGGAGGAGAAGACTTCATACATCATACAGCTCCACAGGGTAGGCATAGGGCTGTCATCAGAAAATGCCATTTCCTTCAGCATGCTAGAAATGGAACCACTGATTTTCGAAAGAAACATTTTCTGCATCCAAAATAATAATTTTTAGGCATTCTATTGAATGTTTGAATTCTAGTGAGGCATAATAGTTCTAAAAACCTGTTGTCAAACCATGCCAACATATGCCCTTTTCTTTTGCAGTGGCCAGGGCTCACAGCTGCTGTGGCTTGGTGCACTCTCATGATGTAAACTGCATTGCAGAGGAAACCTCAAGGTTGACAGGACTAGGAGTTCAAAGTAGAAGGACTAAAGGAACCTAGAAATCATGGGAATGCTAGTTCAAGCCAAGACTTACAACACCCTTAGTGGTTTTACACAACTCTGATATTTTAAAATGCCTGAACCATGCATGACTTTTACTTCTTTGCATTCTCCATCTATATATTTCTTATTTCTAAATAGATATGGAATAAGGCTAAAAAAAAGCGCTTCGTTTTACGAATCCAAATTCTAAGCAGAATCCCCATTGAAACCTTTTTTTTTGGTGCAGAAGAGACCTCCACAAAGGAAATACATCAATGGTAGAATAATAGACATGCGTTCTAGAAACCCATTGACATCACTGACTTCCAGCTGCTTCAACGCTGACCTTGAGTTAGCTCCATGTGACTATTTATCACTCTCTGTCTTAATACAGGAACGATACTTTGCATGGGAAAGGTAAGAATAACAGGAGGAAACTGAAGTGCAGGACAGGATATGCATGACTTGTCTGAACAAGTAGAAGATGATAGTCACAGAGTAAGATTTGAACCTATACATCCAGGTTTTAGGCAGTACCTTCTAGTCTCTCTATTTGTTTTTTTCTTTTTTTCAGAGATAAAAATGAGGAAGAATATTTTGTAACAAGACCATTGTTAAGGGTGATACAGGAAAACAGCAAATCTTTCTCCCAGCTATCTAGAAGAAGATATATTTGGTATACAAAACATATTTTTCATAATTTTTGTTTAGTCTATGAGTGTGTAACATTCAACACCAGTGAGAGGACAGTGACTCACATACAGTGGGATTTTCCAAACAGACTTCCAGAGAAATACAAGAGCTTCTGTCATACTTGCAATATGAACACATTAAAACTTTCCTGAACACCCATGAGTCAAATGATTGTATTTTATTAGTATCTCATATTTATTATCAGTGTCTGGGACCCACCTAATCATCCTTTTCAGGTTAAAATTATTGTAACTAGACATATCAATTTGTTTCTGGTATAAAAAATTTGCAAGTTTAATTTTAAAAAATTAATTCCTGTGATTCTATTTCAGGCTGTGCATTATGGAGAATTTGTAATCAGTTGTGAAAGATTAGACTCTAGGCACACTTAATGGGGATGTTTTAATAGTGCAGATGGCAAAACAGCCTGTGAAAGCAGGTCTGGTGGGCATTCTGCAAAAGCTAATTCAGTCAAAATTTATCCAAGATGACATAATGTACAATAGCTACGCTGGGAAACTCTATTAAAATTTCACACATTTAAATCTCTCCCTTCTCTTTTAATTAGAATTTTCCAAGACAAAGTAGAAGACATGTGTACCTCCCTGAACCCAACAGGAAAGGTCAAGGATGAACAGCATGATACATGAAGTGGCTTTGTGCTCAACATGTTCAGGTTAGGAGGATTGTCTTAAAATGATTGTGTGGAAAAGACATGTCTGGGAATGAATTTTCATTGTGAACCAACAGTGGCACTGGGATGTTCTGCCTGTACATGCATACCCACCCACTTCGCCTGTTACATTATTCAGTGTGTGTGCAGCTCTCCTAGCACTGCAAGGAAAGTGAATTCCTATGTTTTCAGCACTAAGTATTCATTTTCCAGAAGACCTCAAATTTTTTATCTCATTTGCCAGTGAATTTTTCAGGAACTGCAAATACAATTCCCAAAAGACAGCATGGAGGAAGTGACTCTGGATTCTCATTCTAATGCCCAGTGATGTTTATGCATGTTACTATACTGCAAAATGCAGCAGCAATCCCCTTTTATTCTAACGTAGAGTCAAGATCAGGTTTTTTCCTTCCACTTTCTCCTTTCCCCTTCCCCTCTCCCTTTCCCTTTCCCTTTCTTCCTGTGACTCCTGTATTATTTGCCATACAAGGAACAAGCTTGGACAAGTGAAGTGGAAAGTGTATCTAGAAAACTCTTGAAAACCACTCTGGAAGAAAATGTAGTGACTGAAGCAGAAACTGAAGGGACCAAAGGAAAGATACAAGTTTGAGCTTTTTGAGTGTGAGAACTGAACCCAAGTTTAGCACTTCCCACACAACTTCTCCAATTCTGAGTGTACTATCAAGAAAAATATTTGCCATCTCCTCCCACTTTGTGCTGGTTTTAGCTGGGACAGAGTTCATTTTCTTCACAGTACCTAGTATAAGGCTATGTTTTGGATTTGTGCTCAGAAGGATATTGATAACACTGGTGTTTCTAGTTGCTGCTGTGGAGTGTTTGTAGCAAGTCAAGGACTTTTTCACCTTCTGATACTATGCCTGTGATCCCAACTTCTTCACTACAAGAACAGGGAAGGGACAGTGTCAGGATAACTTACCCAAACTGACCAAAGGGACAATTCATTCCAGAAAACATCATGCTCAGTACATGTTAGGGATGGGCCAGGGGAAGCACTGCTGGGCTGGTTGACTTTCTCATTCACTCTCTCACTCGTGGAGCTCACTCTGACTCTGGTGCGATCTCTCTGGGGCTTGAGCTTTCTCTGCCTCTTGCTGCTAAGGACCTGGCTGTGCATTGGTTCGTGGGTGGTGAATTGTTGTACCATCTGTTTTATTTTCCATTATTTTCATTAAATATTATTAATAGTAGTGATAACATTATTTTCATTATATATTAATAGTAGTAATATTGATATTATTTGTATTGTTAGTATTACTAGTATCACTATTGTATTCCTTTATATTCAGTTATTAAATTGTTCTTACCTCAACCCACAATTTTCCTTGTCTTTTCCTGTGGGGTGAGCAAGCAAGCTTCTTCATATGTCATGTCCATGTCTTCACCAGAGCTTCTCTGCAATGGTGAGGCAACAGTTCCCAGCCCTGACCTTAAAGAAAAGCTTGAGACCTTGGGAACTCCCTCGTGGTCTGGGCTGCTGCAGCCCAGGTAGGGTGATGCTGTAGCCTGTGCCCATGACTGCGCTCCCTGGCACAACTCCATCAGCCTCCTTGGGCAGTCACCCTCTGTCCAGCACCCCTGGACTTTATGGACACCCTCAGCTTATTTTCTCTGTTGTTTTCCATGGGGTTCTGGAGATAGAGGCAGAGGAAATCTCTCTTTAATTTTGAAATTCCCCTGCACTCCAGGACTGAATAAAAGCAATAATAAATAAAGAGGACAAACAAACAAACAAACTTCATCTAGTTGAAAGGGAGATATTTTTTACACATCTGACGGAATTTTGCCTCCCTTTGAAGGAATAACAATTCTCCCAGTGACTTCAGTGGACTTCAGCAGGACTTCTACCTGTTATTTATGGATAATCTCTTCTCTGGTGAGCATCTGGGATCTGAAATAACCTGTAGTCTCTGAAATACAGAGTAAAAGTTTATCTTAATTCAAAGTTTTATGAAAAAAATATAATAAAAACAAACCAAACATTTTTTTTTTCCCTCTAAGGAAATGTGCCTTTTAATAAATGGATGGCAAACATATTATATACTAGTCTTATTCTACTAAATATAAATGGGAAATTTATTAGGTTTGTTATTGAACATAACTTTAATAACAATTGATTATTAAAGACATTTTCATTTCCTTATCATTGAGTATTCATAGTTCTTATACACTCCCGTTAATTGTTTTGGAATATAATTAATTACCTTAAGTTGCTCTGTAATCAATAATGGTGTTACTGTGCCACACAAGGGTCAGGAAAGGTTCATGAAATAGGGAACACAAAATGACTGTGAATATATTTGGGAGAGACAAGGAGAAGAGAGAGATTTTACAAAGCACAGGAGTGATCACTTGAGGTCTTTCCTTAATACCTTTCTCTAATGGAACACAAAGGACTTGTGGGAATAGCATTTTCTAAACTAAAAGACAAAGTGTCATGAATCATCTGTGGAAACTTCAACCAGTTTAAAAGCCCAGTTTGGAAAAATGGAAAATAGCGCAGGTACAGAGGTGATCTCAGAGTTGATCTCATCCCAGGATCAGGCTGGAACTTGATCTAGGAATGTATCCAAATTCTGGAGCTCAGAAACACTAGAAAAACACTAAGGCTGTATCTAGCAACTGATGGTCCATTCTAAAAGGTGGTGTTCTGAGATTAAAATTACAGACCTGTGGTTTTAGGGTATTCATCTGGGGCTATTGAAACCCTCAAAATGCCTTGATCCCTTTTGCACGTGTTGTTTTTTTTTTTTTTTTTAATGCATTTTGTCTTGCTAGAATCTGCTCTTGCAGACCTCTGTGTTCATGTATGACCAGGTTATGGCTAACCTTTAGAGAATTTCGCAATTGCCTTTTCTATACCAGTATCTGTACCAAATTTCAATGCACTAATAATTTACAATTATACTCTACTGTTGTAGTAAAACCCTTAGAAAATAAAAATAATAAAAAAAAAAAGCTGTACAGATTGTAATGACAGGGCATTATTGTATATCTTACTTAATATAACACTAAAAGCCAAATGATGTGTGATTGAAATAAATGGTAGTAGATAAAGCATTCTCTCTTTGGTAGCAACTGGACCTACTAAATCACTGACTACCTGTTCACTTTCCTGATGGGGTATTGCAGCCTGTGAGACAAGCCAGTGTTTAAATAACAGCCAATTCACAACCAGATGTTATTTCCTAGGAGACTTTTTTGCATTTAATCCTTTTTCAAGAAGAAAACATTATAGTTTTGGAAATTGGCAAGTGTGTGTGTGTTCAGCAAAAATTCGACAACTTTAGAACATTTGAATGTGTGATTTTGATACAGGTCTTACCTTAGAAAGGCTGTTCTGAAACCAATGGACACTTGAGGGATGTTAATTAGCAGAATTTAATGAAATAATAAGGAAGGAGTATTTCATTCTGCAAGATCCTTGTTCAGATTTGTCATTTCAAGGAATTTAGACCTGATCAGAGATATTTCATTTTTATTTCTGTTGTGGTGTTTTAAGTTTTCTATATATTTCACTGAGTCGTTTTTATACCTGATTTTGCTAACCCTTTTCCATTAAAGTTTCTTAAGTGTTAAGTACCAACAACAAGAACAAAGAAAACAGTATGAAGTCGTATTAATTTATTAAGGTTAATGATGTGCATAACAGTAACTTTAATCAGGTAGATCTGTAAAGAACATAGTGGTTTTCTTTAAAAATAAAAGTTATTGGAATAGTTTTAACTTTCATTATCATCATAAAGAAAAAGTTGTTCGTTCATCAAAACTGTTTTGAGCTTCAAGCTCAACTGAACTTGAAAGATTCAGGGCAAAAATCTGCCAGATTTCATCTAAATCCTTTGGCATATAAAGCTTGGATGAGTTTTTGATACTTCTGAAGCATATTGAGAAAATAGGTCCAACCTTCATATTTGTAAGAAAACTGTCTTGTGTTCTTTTTCAAGGATTTTTTTTCTTAAGCTTTCACCAACTTTATACAAACTTGAGCAATATGTATAACTTCAAAATTTTTATCCTTAATTTTGCCTAAATATGGGAAGGATGTACCACATTATCAGGGATGCTATGAGCTTAAGTAATTAATTTTTTAATTGAATTTTTAAGATATAGCAGGAAATGTGTGTTACAACTTTACAACTGTAACAATTTAACAGTGAGAAATAGAGGTACAACAATATCTCTTCAGATATTCTTTCCTATTTAAAAATCAATTCATATGAATCAAGGTTATGTCCCCTTTATTTTCTCTAAGTGCTCATTCTCTGAAGCACTTTGTGTGAATAGGTTTAGCTGGCTGGACTGTGAAACCTGCATTTAACATTTATACAAAATGAACAGTCGCTATTGGCAATGTTAACATAGACAGCCAATCAGAGATTGGTAGCAATTTTGTGCAAATTAATTGACCAACCACCTCTAACAGTTTAAATAGCAAATATAACGTGGGACAGAGTTTGACATGTTTGAATAGTCCTTTTGTTTGCTACACTTCGGCTCCCACAGAAAGCTGCTATTCAGGGTAAGCAAGACTACTGACTGAGGACTTACCCTTATTTTCTACAGACAAAGATTTTCATGACCAAGCTATAAAAATTAAGGAATAACAACTAATTGGATAATTTAAAATACATATCTAATAAAAATATTAGTAATGGTCAGAAGGCTCTCATGAGCAGAAAAATTAGATCATTGCAGAATGATTCACTCTGAATTATTCACACAGCTGTAGGAATGATTCAGACTGACAGATTGATGGGTAGAACATGCCCATAAAAACAGGATATACCCCACTCTTTGTTATCCTTTGTGTGTTACACATTCTATGGCTTTGATTGAGATTCTACAAGTACATGCAAAGCAATGGATGCTAGCCAGCAGACTGATCTCTGATTTCCCTCAAGCACATAAAAAGGATATGACCAAACTAGAGCAACTGACTGAAGAAAGAAATTAAAATTACACTCTCAGTTAGCAGTAATCAACTGAAATGCACATTATGTACTCTGGTTTCTTTTTTTTTCATGCGAGATATGCATACAAGTTCAGAGTCAGATGAATTATTTTTTTCCTATTAGAGTAAAACACTTCTTAATAACAAACAAACAAAACAGATATAGGAAATGGGTCATCTTTTTATTGCAATCCAGAGCAAACTTCCAATGGTTATATTAGTGTGACGAAATATACTGTGAAACTTCAGTGACAAAGGCATAATATCTTTCTGTAATAACACGTTTTGGAACTGACATCTCCCTGCTTATTCATGTAAGAATAAAAATATTTCTGCAGTTTTAGATACATTTTATCTGTTGAAGTTACAGTAATACTGATCTCAGTCAAGTTTAACATGATGAATTTATGAATAGTTTCTTTTAATTTTTAGCATGAAGAACTTTCCTTTAACTAAAGGTAGTTCCTGTATTGGCAGTTTAACAGGTTAGTGACTGTAAAACATTTACAATAAATGGAACACAGTCTTCAAAAAGACAGCAAATAAGACTGTCGTTCTTACTTGAATATATTGGTGCTCCTTTTAAAACACCGTAGCTGCTACCCTTTGATTTAGTAATGCCTATCAAGTGGATTACTGTAAAAAGAAATTTTATAGTGCTCATATTTGGGTATGAGAAGCTAGATGTGTAGACACATGTGCTTTGTATTTCAGCTGCACAATGCAATAAAGGCTTTAAGCAAAACCTTTTTGATTTTTATTTGTACTCTTCTGAAGCTATCCCAGCAAGATTTGATACTGAACATGAAATCAGAAGATATTTTACTTTTTTTTTTTTTTTTTTGTATGCTATAGTGTGCTATAGGGATCTTATAGGGAAAAAAAAGTGTACTCTCATTCCTCAAATAATTGTCATGGTATATTCTTCACCCTGCTATAGCCTTTGGGGTGGATTATTAACTCAGATATTTCACTTAAAACTTCTAAAGGCTGCTACTCCTTTTGTAGACAGGAATGAAGAAATAAGCCCTATGTTAAAGATCTTGTGGTTTCTTACCATGAATTTAAGAATCCTTGGGCCATGGAATACACTATTTTAGTGTACAGTCAGATTATAGTAGTAATCATAATCATGGAATTCAAGCCCTACCTTTTGTAAGAAATGTAGGTGGCAAGCATCTCTTAGTTTACAGTTTAAGTGCTCAGCTCCAATAGTGGTTTAATTGCTAAGGAGTCTAGAGATGCGTAAATATCTTCATTCATAAAGTCAGCATACCAATACAACCTGATCCAGTATTTACATGTACAGAAAGTTCATTCAAAAATCACTTTCCATAAATAAGAGTGTGTCATGATTTAATCCCAGCCAGCAACAAAGTACCACAGAGCTTCTTGGGCGGTAATGGTGGATGAAAAGCTGGACATGAGGTGGCAGTGTGTGCAGGCAGCCCAGAAAGCCAATCATATCCTGGGCTGTATCCAGAAAGGCACAGCCAGCAGACTGAGGGAGGGGATTCTCCCTCTCTATTCTGCTCTTGTGAGACCGCACCTGCAGTACTGTGTCTAGCTCTGGGGCCCCCAACATAAGAAGGATATTGACCAGTTGGGGCAAGTCCAGAGGAGGCCACGAAGATGGATCAGAGGGCTGGAGCACCTCTGCTATGGGGACAGGCTGACAGAATTGGGCTTGTTCAGCCTGGAGAAGACTCCGGAGAGACATTATCATAGCCTTCCAGTACCTGAAGGGGGCTACACGGAAGCTGTGGGGGACTTTTTACAAGGGCCTGTAGTGACAGGACATGGGATAATGGGTTTAAATTGAAAGTGGGCAGATATAGATTAGATATCAAGAACAAATTCTTAACAGAGGGGGTGGTGAGGCAGTGGAACAGGTTGCCCAGAGAAGTTGTGGATGCCCCATCTGTGGAATTGTGTAAGGCCAGGCTTGATGAGGCTTTCAACAACCTGGTCTACTGTAGAGTGTCCTTGCCCATGGCAGGGGGGTGGGAACTAGATGATCTTTAAGGTCCCTTCCAACCCAAACCATTCTGTGATTCTATAATTCTGTGGTAATACGTATTTACCAACTGGAGCAAGCCCAACAAGGATATGGAGTATATGAGGAGAATATGAGGGAGTAAAGCTTGCTTTAAGGGGGCTCTAATTGCATTCTTCAGCTACCTACAGGGGATTGCAGGGAAGGCTAAACCAGACTTTTCTGGCTGCATGTAATTTGTTGAAACAGGTGAAATTCTAATCAGGCACAAGAAAAAAAAAAGTCACAATAAACATTGATACGCAGGGGAAAGATTGACCAGAAATGCTGTGGACTCTCCAACCCTGGATATATTCAAAACTTACTAAGACTCAGAACAGTCTGATCTAACTTTGAAGTTAGGCCTACTCCCTTCAGCAGGCTTTGGACTAGAGACATCCAGAGGTCCCTATGAGGATAAATTATTCTGTGGTTCTGCACTCTTATGATAGTATTTTGGCTAGTAGTTTCATTATACCACGACTCTGAAGGCAGATTGGAAAATCACCAAAAACCTTGTTATAACCTTGTATTTCATAAAGATTATTATTATATGCATAAGAAAAAAGTGGAGTATGCACAATAACTGTAGTTTCACTTGCTAAAACAGAAAGGTCATTATCTGTGTTTATTGTTTGACAGCTTAATGTAAACAGACAATTATTTTTAAGATAATCAGATTTATTTTTTCAAACAGACATATTAAAGACATATTCTGAAAATGCTATTTGGAAAACTGACACTCCTTGAAGATTCCTTCTCAGAATATTGACAGGGATTTAATTTATGAATTGTCACTACCTGGCTTCCAATTTGCTAAGTTTGACACTCTATAAGACACCTTCTTTCCTATACCTATTTAAAAGCTCTTAGGGGATTCATAGAGGAGCTGAAAGAAAGTGGATGATACATTATATATAGCAGTAACTTTGGAGATTTGAACTACCATCAGCAGTGAAGAACCAACTTATTCATATACACAGTCATTCATTAGAACATTCACCTAAAGTATATGAGAAAGTAAAAATACAGATTTAATTGAATATTATGTATACTATAGAGTACCATAATCTTAAATCTTTGTTCTATACAGTACACACAACTTAGTGACAAATATTTTCCACAAACTTGATGATTCAAGTCCTTTAAATATTGGGGTATCCATCTGGAAATCTGGTTCTGCAGGCAAACTCCTTAGCTGCTTTTGAAAACTTGTGTCAATCAAAAACTTTGGTAATATTTTCCCTTTGAAAATAAACAATTTTTTATTTTTAAATGAAAAAAAAAACCCTACAACTAAACAAATGCTACCTCTTCCTGTCAGAATTAAAGTTTTAGTTTTCTATAACGTCTTTCTTTCTAGAGGAAAAAACCCATATAAGTCTGATTTTCCTGATCTTTTCAGATGACAAAATATTGACAGGACGCCAGTGAAAAGTTAGACTATTTTATGGGCTATCAACTCTGGCCAATTCGTAGGCACGGAGAGTCAAGAAAGAGCACAGTTTGAACTTCAATCTTGAGCAAATAAAATAAATTTTCAATCAAGCAATTTAAACTTCACTTGTCCTAACAGAGCAGTTAGCAGAACGAATGTGAATCAGTTATAAAGTTAAAAGTTTCTTCCTGCCGCTCTCCCTTGCTCAGGACCTCTAGTGTGTGAAGCTGAGCTTTAGCTATTGACTGAGTGCATTGAATTAGCTAATGGATGAAGCAGTCAAAAAAAAGGTTTGACCTGGTTTTGACTAGTGTGTGAGACCTCTGGTTTCAAACTGTCATTTATTTGTCAATTGTTGGCACTTACTCCAACTATAAACATCACAAATAATTACTATAAATGACTGTAAATTAGGCATTTTAAATGTATTTTAGAAATTTACATGTAACATTATTCCACTGAACAGCAATGTCCTTTATATGTGTTTTAGAAAAATATTTTTCAAAGAAGACAAAAATACCTAATAACAGCTAATCACCACATAATGGAAAAGAAAGTATACAGCATAACTGCTATTTATATCTTTGAAATCATTGCTTTAAATTATCACTTTAAGATGCCTGTAAAATTTTCCTCCATGCTGTCAGTCTTAAATCTCCATTCACTATAATTCTATCATCTACTTTATTCCAGTCTTTATATATATATTACACTCAGAAGTATATCAATATTATTAATACCAATATTACAGTACTGCCTAGAGCATGAACCAAGAATTGGACCTCTGTGCATTAGATACTGCACAAGTACCATCAAACAAACAGTTCCCTTACCTGAAACCTACACAGATAAGAGAAATAAAGGTTTAAGAGAAAGGCACTGTTATCATCTTTGGCGAAGAAAAATTCAGGCATAGGTAGATTAAAGGATTTACTCAAGATCACACCAGGAGTATGAAATACAAACCTTTGTACTCTTCAGAGAGCATCCAAGCTCTCCCAGTCACTCCAGAGAAATATTTAATTACCTCTGAATTTAAAACAGACCACATATTAGTATCTTTAGCTTTTTCTTGTTATCCTCAGGCCAAGGGGAATACACTTGTTTTTTCATAGAGATAACTACATGATTACTCATGGAAAGTAGGGATAGGGCATTCATATTAGATGTTGTTGGCAGCTTGTCATGTTCAGTCTAAAATATCCAGCCACTCTTCACCAAACCCTCTGTCTCCTCTCTGTTAGCTGCCCATGTAACTTTTGAACCTGGATGAGACACAAACATCCTTTCTTCTGGCCTTGCATGGGTGAACAGCAAGTGCACATGTGGAATGCATATACTTGAATCAAAACACATAGGACCTCTCTCAGATGGTGCCTCACAAGCCTAATCCTGCAGACAGCCTCCAGACACTTGCAGAAGACATACCTAGTGGCATACTGCTGATATATGCTTTTATCCAGTCTGTACAAAAATAGGTACTGAGTTTCTCCCCCTCCCTTCAACCATGGGTTGTGCTGCAAGGGATCAGGTTGTGTCTCAGGGTCACGCAGGCAGCATTGCTCTGGGGACCAGGTCCAGCATGGTCCCACTTCCCTTTGGCACTGATCTGCTGGAAGCACCGCCACTGCTTCTGAAAGATGGAAGTAAGGAGGTAATTCTTTTCCCAGGAGCCATTGCAACCTCTGTCCCCACTCCCACACCAGTATCCTGCAATATGACATTTCATCACCATCTTTCTTAGCATTAATTCCAGTAGTCACATAACTAAGGCAAGTTGAATGAGAGTTTCAACCATCAAAATTATAATCTTTTCATAGCACTCCAAATTACAAATTATTTTTCTAAGCAGATATTTCAGACAGGGCAGAAAAGACTCACACCAAAGACAGCTTCTAAATATTGCTCCTCCATGCAGGAGATGGGGTTATCCATCCTAAAACTGGAAGAAACTGTGTAGATGTAGTCAAACCAGCTAAACAGAGCTTGCATATGCATACAGGGTTTCAAGGATACTTATTGTTAAAGATAACAGCATATTGTACATTACTAAATTTAAACTCTTTCTAAGTTGAAGATAAAAGTTTTAGGGGCATTTTTTAATGCCTCTATATATATGCACAGGGAACAAACTTCACCACTTAAAATATTAGTCAGGATATGTGTACCAATTTTTTGAAGACCTGGAGAAATAAACCTATCATAAAAGGAAAAGCACAGTGTTTTTCTTAAAAAAAAAAGAATTTCTTCTTTTGAGAATTTTTTTAAGCCTTATGAGAATTTGGCATCATATACTAACTTGTAGCCCATGAGGATTTTGTTTTCCTTTATTTCACTTTGCCTGTGTTATGAACTACTGCTTTTATTACAGAAATCTTGGCAGTCAGCTACTTCTAGCAGCATTTGCTGCTCTATAATGGGGGATTTTCTCCTGACGAATCTATATACCACTTTCAGCTGGTTAATATTCTCTCAACAGAGCTGTTTAGCTGGGGAGACTAGAAAGGTACTTGTTCCTAAATTCTGTAAAGATCAGTCTGAGAGCAAATCACAGTATCTCAAAACCCGTTCAGCAGGCTTCATATACTGCTCACATGATTAGTTTCTTTTTGTCTCTAATCAAGAGGTAGGGAAGGGGAGTTATTACTTTGACTGATAATTACTACATTACCTTAATGTGCACAATACGTGGGTACATATTAAAATAACCTTTGGAGTACCAGTTCCAAATTCTTGTTATTTTTATACAAGAAGGGGGGGGGGGGGGGGGGGGGGGGGGGGGGCGGAAGGGATTTCACGCTATCTTCTTCAGGGAAAAAAGTTTACATGATGTCCTTTACACAAGTGGGATGTTGCTTCAGGAAGAGGTCGGCTGACATTACATTACATCAGCTGCTGTGGGATAATGGAGTCAACGTATTCAAGGTCAACCCAGGATAAGAAACTTAATTACAGAATGTCAGACAACCTCAAATTCACACAGTACAGTAGGAATTCAAAGGATTCAGGAATAGGGCATGGTAATATATCACCCTCTTCATTCTCTTGTAAAACAGATCATTTACATTTCCATAAGCACAGTACAAGATAGAGTATTAAAATGTCAGTGTTCATTTCCTAAATCTCCACTCACTTCTTTTCCTCTGTTGCTGCATCTTGGTGGATGAATCTCATTCCAAAGTCTCCAACCAGAATCTGCATCACCAGAAAAACAGAAGAGTCACATCTCTTCTGCTGTTCAACTTCACATTTTGCTGCCCACTGTTCTCCTTATGAACTCCAGACAGATATTCAGGACAGTTTGCACGAGATGAGCATCCTCCCACTTATGGGTTATTTAACTCTTGGTGATACAAACCGAAGAGCTTTTCATCCTTCCCCTGCCAATGCACAGAGGGTCATTTCTACCTAGTCTTTTATACTGATCAGCAAGGATTTTGATAACATGTCTCAACAAGTATGTCCCATTATAAAGATGAAACCATATATTTTCCAAGGCTGTATAAGACAAATGACTGCATCTTTTTTTCTTTGTTTTTCTCTGTTCCTAGACAACTTGTAGCAGGCCCAATATGAATCAGGGTTTCACATGTATTTCTTCGCCATTCATCTATGGTATAAACCACTTACTGTCCTCTTTGTTATTTCTAAGATATTAAAACAGTACGAGAATACAACATTCACCTGCATATATCCAAAAATAGGGAATTCAGTTTGCTGTCTTGGCTAACATTGCCATTGTTTTATATTCTTTTAATTAAAACTGTCATTGCTGGGATTCTTTTTTTAATCTGCAAGATTTTAGTGTAAGGTAAATATTCATGTTTTTAAAGGGGTGGCAGGAAGCAGGGAGAGAGGCCCATCACTTGCATTTAATCACACTAAACAAGCTCTTTAGACAATTTGTTCTGAAATTCCTCTAATTAGAGCTTGCCCTCCAGGTAATTCTCTGATCTGATTTACCAGTGAGTATAAATTAGGGACATTATGTAATTAGCCCTAAGACCACAAATGGAAGGAACAGCTGGGTGGCTTGGAGGGGAAGCAAATAAAAAACTCCCATGACATTTCTTAATAAAAAATTATAATAAAAGTCTCTTCTTCTAGGTGCAGTCTTAGTGGCTGCTTTTGTAGCCTGTTTTAAGAGGGGAACTTATATTTGAATTTGCTTTGAGAGATGGCATTTGGCATTCTGCATTAGCCTGGCACCTTTTCAGACACTGACACACTATGAAGGGTAGCTGTAGATTCATATCACATAGGAAACATCTTATTCAGGAGATTTTAATATTTTAAGTAACTGGCAAAAATATCTTCACTGATTAGCAACAATGATGTCATCCATTTCCCATGAGTGACATATAAAGCCACTTCCTGACTCTTCTGCAATTTCTGCCTTCACTTTGGCTTCTGCCCATCTAAGCTGAAGTGTTATCATCTCACCTGGGACAAGGCTTAAAGAACAACCAATTTCCATTTAAAGTGAATTAAAATATGGAGGATTGAAATACTGGCTTAAAAATATTTTAAATAGTTAACAGTTTCCTGACACTAACAATAGTAACCCACACAAGTTCCTCTGATTGCTTGCCTGAATATTGATGTCACTTTCCTCAGGACAAACATCTCTCAAATATTTATGAAATAATCAAAGTTAAAAAATATTTTATCATCTCTTAATATACTTAAATACATGTATGCATATATTTTTCAACTTTCACATCTTGCCTGCTTCACTGTAATGTATGTAGTAGAGTCTTAACATCTGCATCACCGTTCCCAGAAATGGTGATGAACCCACCTAAGCTAAGGTGTAACTGTTTCTTCCTTCTTTTCTTACCAAATAAAAGAAGGGGTTTAAATCAAAAGGGGAGTAAAACTTGATTGGAAAAAGATTGGAGAGACCACCTGGGTAAACTGGCTGATATGACCTCAGCATATTTTTTCTGGCCTTGCTTCTTACTGTTTGTCATTTGGTCTTAGATAATGACCACAAAGCCAGAACTGCACCCATGTACTACTCAGAGGTGAATGGGTCTAGATGAGCTCTGTTGTAGTCCCTAAGTGGAGTTGCCTCCTCACACAGTAATTCCTCCAAGGTTATTATCCCTGTGGATGGAAGATACTATGGCAAAGTATGGCTTTCTTGCACCTTTCTCTTCTGCAGGTAGTGATGGTCAGAACAAGAGATCACTCAGAGGGAGAATCCAGAAGCTGTATTATTGAATACTATATTTAGTAACCTCTAAGCTTCATATGTAGCTTAGAGGATAATACACTTAAGGGGAAAAAAAATAAATGCCAAAAAAATGCTTCTGCAATGTCTTTCACAGATGGTTATATAACCACAACTACTCCCTGTGCCTCTGACCCACAGACACTTCAGCCAAGGTGCATAGATAAAAGGCATAGCCCCTAAATTTTCTGTCTGGTAAAGTGGTGATTTAATCCTTAGCTAGCATCTCATTCACCAACTTAAAGTCAGGTGTGAAGATTTACCCACTGGCTGAGTAAATACAATGATGCAACAGATACGATGAACTACAGGAAGAAAGGTGTTTGGCTAACTAACTGATGTGAAAGGAAAGATTCGTTGCTTTTATCTATCAGCAAATATTCCTGAATACAAAATTAGATCACAAGCCCCTGAAAGACGTAATTATTCCCCTTTTTGTCACTGTGTATTTCTCTCCCTAAGAAAACAGACAAGATATATGTAAGGAGGAAATAGGGAGAGCTCCTCTCTCATACATTATGTGGTGCAGCTGACTCAGGTCAGGAAATGTTGTCATTTGCTATTTACTATTGCACTGTGTCCTAAGTCCCAGGAATTCCTTTTGCTACCCAAAAGCTGCTTTATTTTATGCATGACTTGTCCGCAAGTTTACAGTCCTTAGAGAAATTTTCCATCACAGCAGATCTGTATAAGACAAAATTTCTTCTAATTTTTCCATACCATTATTTCTCTACATATACTACTTACCTACTTAATTTTTACTGATATTATCAGCATTTATATCAAATTTCTTTGTAATAACACTGTCCCTAGTAGGACCATACCATGTAAGTCATGAATTTCAGGGGTACCTCATATTACACATCATCATAACACTGATGCCATGTATCAAGCTCTGAATTATTTGACTGTGCATCAAACCTCAAAGATAACACATGTCCTATGTATATTTATTACATTAAAACTTTAGATCTAATAACTGAAAAAAAGGCACTGTGTTTATACATATAAATATATACATACATGTACACCTATATTCAATACTCTTACTAACTTCTCAAACTATTCTAGAATTTGAAAAGGATTTTGGACTTCTTTCTCAGTTAGAAATAAAATTACATGGCCCTCTTGACTACATGCGATTGTATTTACCTTTTATTGAAGCCATTAAGATTCATCAGAAAATCAGGTAGATACGTGCCTTTCAAAACCACCCTTTTGCTAGAGTAAAGGTTGTAATGCCACCTACTTGCTCAGTTTTAATTTTGTCCTTTGTTAAAAGGGGTTTTCGCCACAAAAGTACTCATTCAAGTAATCAGGAAAGGACCTTATGTTTCTGCCTCCATTTAAATCACTCCTCTTGCTTTTTCCACCCTCTACCCTTGTTTATATACTTTAAAAGCATAATAATTTCGAACTCAAAATACTTCATAAAAGTAAGTGAAAAAATGACTCATTTCTCTATTCTTTGAAGTGAAAAGACTTTCTCTCATCAGTGAAGAATAAATATGAAACACCATCTTTCTGGTCAGAAAAAAGAGAAATAATGTATACTGAAGACCACAAAGACAAACAGGGGCTAGTTTATCCACTGACAACATACATTTTTGAGTGATCAAAGTCAAACTCTTCCTTTGCCCCAGATGTTGTAAGGATTGGCTAGCACTATTTTATAAGATGGTATACTACCATATTATTCCTTCACTGTACCATTGTTTGACTCTTATTTATCAGACTGCTAATACAAACTACCTGCAGGAAACAAATTTTGCTATATTTTCTTTTAATAGAACTCAGGGTTGTGCAAAAATATTCAGATATGGATAAAACATATACAGATAAAAGCTTGAAGTTTCAAGAGAGCACAAGTGACTTGTCTATAATGTGACTGCCTAATTTCTTTAAGCACTGGTCAAAATACATGTGTTCTGGCTTTAACTCTTTTTAGTCCTGTAACATAGATTTCAAAAAAGAAGAAAATCAATTAAGAATAAAATACTTGCACATTATTCCAAAGAACAGTTGTCACAAAATTCAGATAAATTTGAACTGAGACATCATTTTTGTGTTTAATCTAACACAAATTTTGAATTTTTTCCAGTGCTGAGAATCCTTAATGAAAACCCTTGAGATGTTCATCAGGGAACACCTACATTTCAGACAGCCATGCTGCACGTCTGATGTTTTGAAAAATCCAATGTCCTTCCAGTGAATAGATTGAGACCTGAGTTGGCCTTACAGTGCTCTTACAGAAGACCAGTCTGAAATAAAACAACCTTAGAGGAATTTCCTTTCTGGGACAAGGAGAATGATATTCAAGCCTGAGAGAATCTTGATTAAAAAGAATGGTTTTATCAGAAGAAGTCTTCATTATAATGATATTTGCCTACAACTAAATGCACTGGCTTTCATAATCTTTGTTGTATTTTTACCGTAGGAATATCTCTCAGGGTATCATTTAAAAAAAAAGAAAAAAATATTATAGGAGACAGCAAAAGGTGAAAGATAAGTAAATACTGCATATATATGAATAATTGTATTTATAATCACATCAGTCTCCACAATGTATGCCATATATTTCAGACATTGTACCGCACAGCTATTTGGAGTTCAACAAAAATAGATAGATCTACATATGTAGCTTTCATTAATTATTGTAAGTAGTGGCAAAATACCTTTCTGGGAGCTGGTAATCATCCTGGAACACAAACCATGTGTGTTAGCATTATTATGAATTGGAAAGTCACACCAGTGACTGATCAGTGTTGATTATAACTCTATACAATAAGAATTCAATTGACACCACTCAAGGTTTAAGTACATGAAAAAAAAAATCTTACTTTAATGAGTATCTTGTATTCACCAATTGCTGATGAAGAAATAGATACGGTACCATTTACGTAGTGAAAGCTTTACATGCACTTGTTACAGCAAGGACTAGAAGAAGAAGATAACTTCTTTTAGAAGTTATTCTGGATCTACAGCCAATTTAACTCTTTTTAGGGAGATCTCACCTACAAAAAGGTAGTGTTCATTTTGTGAACCTGAGTTACATCAAGGAAGAAAAAATACAGGAAATACCTCATTCTGATTAATTGAGTTAAGAACCTACAAATTTTTCTAGTTATGTTTTTCATTCTATGTGATAAATATAGAATGGTGAGTAACAACTAGATCACAAAGAACACTCCATTGGACTTTGTGTCTTTTAAACTAAGCAAATGTATACTTACATTATACAGACTTACAATAAGGGACTACATCATATCACGTATTACTACTGTGATGTTATAACAAGGAATAAGCAATATATATATGCAGATATTTGGGATATTTGAATTTCCTACAAGTAGCAAAGGAATTCTGGCAATAAATTCATCAAACCACAAATAACCAGCAGATATTCTGTACAAGGACCTATTCTATTAAAAAAACTATGAAAAAAAAATCAATTGGTTTTTCAAATATTTTTACATAATTATTCAGTTATTAAGTTACAGTAAAAATGCCACATGAAGTCCCTTTATGAGATGGAATAGGGAAAAAAAGGACAGAAAAAATGAGAGGAAAAACTTTTTAGAAACCTTAGAACTGACTAATAGTATCTTTGTGGTTTTCTTTTAAGGAAGGTTCTTTTTTTATTAAAGGAATAATCATTTTGTTTCTAGAAAAAATATTTCATCATCAGTACATGAAATGGAAGATTTGCTGCGATATGGGGAGAAAAATAAACAGTTTGGTTGATAAGCACAAATGCAAAAAACAAACACTTTCTTATTAATAATTTAACTTCTATTGTATGGGAAGAAAACTTTCAACTGAGGAGATCTCTTTTTTGGTACAAGAGGAATACCACCTGTGAAACATTCTGAATACATAATGCTTGAAAATACAGAGCTCTGCTTGGGTAAAAGAAATCATTCACAAATGAAAAAGTCTATGTAAGTTGATCTACACTTAATTCAGCAAGTATTCTGAATAGGACTCCAGAACTTATTAAAAAAAAAGACAAAGGACTGTGTTGGGTTTTTGGTTTTTGACATGTCCCACAGTTGTTGTGAACAGTGGCCTTCTCTAGTCCATGTTGGCAATCAGACAATGATTTTGTGTTCTGGATCAATGTAGAGAATAATCAGTTATGATAGTATGTTTGTTATTTCTAGCTCTGAATAAAGATGGCATTTGAAAACTAAACTGATAATAGGTAAGTATAAAACTAAACAAGTCGTCCTTAAACAAATACTTTTGAATTTATGGAAGACCAAAATAAAATCCCCTTGAGCAGTTAAGTTGGTAACTGCCCTGTTTAAAACTAATTTCAATTATCAGCATTATTGACATGAAAATAGCGCACATTTTAGTTTGATAACCTGTGTTTAAGTGAAGGTTAATATTTCTTCAGCAAATGGAATAGAGCTTTTCTGGAGGTGCACCCTTCAGAAAATATATTAAAGGTTTACCTTTTTTTGTTTCATTACTCCTAGAAGATATCCAAAAGATTTTTGCAGGCACATTGCCAAAATTGGTTAACCTAAAACAACCAGAGGGAATACTATGACTGGTTAAAATACCAGATTTTGGTGTTGGGTTTTTTTTGGTTTTGTTTTTTTTTTTTTTGGTTGGTTGGTTTGTTTGGTTTGTTTGTTTGTTTGTTTGTTTGTTTGTTTGTTTGTTTGTTTGTTTGTTTGTTTGTTTGTTTTTATTGTGTTGAAAACATATGTTTGGAAGAGTTCAGACAAAGACAGAGACAGAAGTCTGCATGAGGGAGATAGGCCTGTGGCCCTAAAGTAACCCTTTTCTTGTGCCTTCCACCTTCTGTATACAAAAAAATGGAATTGAAATCTAGATCAAAGAAGTGCAGTCTGCTAACATGCTGAATATAGACATAAGAAGTTTATTCTTCAGGTAAACAGATCCCTAAATAATTTAAAAAAAAAAACCATACTTATAGTGAGTGTTATCATGGCTTTTCAAATAAAGATGTGAGTAGGAACAATTATTTTATTAATGTGCATGGATCAAACCCAAAAATATGTTCTCATTTTGTTACTGATCTGAATATTTACGATTAGAAACAAAACACCTATGTGTTTTTATCAAGTCCCTTTAAAATTCTGTTTTAACTGATATATCTTCCTACATAGTCTCTCACAGTAATATATATACCAAAAGCAACATAAAAAATGGAGAGAAATGGCAGCAATGCTCTACTCATACCTCATTTTCTGTCTACAGTACTTACAGAAAGATAAATTATGAAGAAATACTACAAAGAAATTTGATGTCCATGCCTGCAATACCATCCTTGAATTTGACCCTCTCTATGAACTTTTTCATACACACTCTGTACACAAAATATGTCATATAAATTAGAGGATTTATTTTACTGCTGAGAAGTCAGTGTTCTTCCCCATTAATCACTGATGATGTTAGAAAAAATACATAAGGTGTGCTGGGTTCAGTCAGGAAAGGGCTAACTCCCTTTACTCTGGTTGCCAGGGAACTCTGTTGCTGGACACTAAGTGAAAACATTGATAAGGCCTCAGCTGGTGCTGGGGATGGCCTGTACTGAACTCAAGGTCTTTTGTCTGCTTCGGATACTGTAGCTGACCCAGACTAACCAAGGAAGTATTTCATTCCATAGTACGTCATGTTCCGGGCTCTTGGGTGGGGAAGGGGGTCCAGTAGCCATTACTTTGCCTTTCTCTCTCTCTCCCTTGCTCGTCTCTCTGGGCACTTGCTAACCCTCCTGTGTTAGCTGCTTTGCCAACTCCTGTGCTGGCTCCTTCATGTGGGAGCTGTTGGATTGTTTTGAGTTTTCTGGCTGTGTTATCAGTGATAAGGTTTGCTCGGAATCTGCTGCGTAGGCTCCCGGGCTCCGGCCTTCAGGCCGCGGCTCTCGGGCTGCGATTGCTCTCGGGCTGTGGTTCTCGGGCTCTCTGGGTCTGATTTTCACCCCTCAACATCTGGGTGTGCACTGGTCAGTGGATGGTGGGAAACTGCATCATATTGTATCGTATTGTATATATTGTACTATATGTGGGTTTTTTTACTATTTTAGTTATTTATTATTAGTAGTATGTGTATATATTGATTTAGATTTAATTAGTAAATAGTTCTTACCTCAATTTTACGAGCTTCCTTATTTTTTTTTCCTCTGACTCTTCCCCTCCACTGGAGGAGGGGAGGGGGATTTGTGAGAGCGGCTTCGTGATAATTTGCTAGCTGGAGTTAAACCACGACATAAGGTCATTGGTTTCGTAAAGTAAGTATCAAAATGTTAACAAAAAAACACTAAATGAATGAAGCAAATATTCAGCTGAATGCCTGAGAAAGCTTTTATAAGGCACAGACAAGGAAAAACAAAAAAAAACACTGCAGGAATCAAATATCATGTTCTTAGTTATAAGAATTATAGAATGTAACTCCACTTTTGAAATCTCAGATCAAATAAAACAACTTGATGAAGAAACCACAAAAAAAACTCAGTAAGCGGTAATTATAAAAAACCTTATATCACATATACTCTGCAGTGAATCTTCTAAGGAAGTGATGACAGTTTATTTGGGGAATAGGTGTCGTCTATATTTGTTGTGTTAGAATGACCATGGCACCTGTTTTGATCTGATAGTTCTGAAGTAATAGGGTGGCATTTGTCTAAGTCTGTGGCACATCATGTACTCTGACTGATCAGTAACCCTTGTCCGTTGACCTTTACCATTGTCTTTCCCAGATACATGCCCTACTGGCATGTAACAGTAAAACTCTTATTTAACCTATGAAAGCTTATTTTTAGTTTACAAAGAACATGATACCAACACTCTAGTCAAGAAAAAGCTAAATTTTATCATGCTTTCACCTTTGAATTTTAGCCTCTACAATAAGAAAACTGCACAGGCATATAAAAGGAAGCAGCGTTGTTATTGAGGACTCACACTGGCTTGTTGCGATTGCACAAATTCTGTGGTGAAATGAGTCTCAGAATATTCCAGGTGAATAGCAGGGTTCAGTCAACCCTTTTTGATTTGAAAGGACAATTCAGTTAAGTGCACAGTTTGGCTAGACTTCACTTTACTGTATACACTGTCCCACACAGGTTTACAAGTCCTGACAGCAAACCTGCTCCAGCCTGGGATCCTCTCTTCACAGGACCACAGCTCCTGCCAGGGGCCTGCTCCAGCGTGGGCTTCCAACGGGGTCACAGCCTCCTTTGGGCACAGCCCCCTGCTCCAGCATGGGGTCCTCCCAGGGCTGCAGGTGGGTCTCTGCTCCCCTGTGACTCTCCATGGCTGCAGGGCACAGCCAGCCTCACCATGGGCTGCACCATGGGCTGCCAGGGAATCTCTGCTCTGGTGCCTGGAGCACTTCCTGCCCTCCTTCTCCACCGACCTTGGTGTCTGCAGAGCTCTCTCTCTGACATCTTGCCCTCTGTCTGTCTGCTAAGACCTATCCTCTTCTGGTTTTTTCCCTTCTTAAACAAGTTATCCCAGAAGCATTATGACTGTGATTGGCTCAACCTTGGCCAGTGATGGGTCCTTCTTGGAGCTGCCTGGCATTGGCTCTGTTGGACACATGGGAGGCTTTTAGCAGCTTTTCACAGAAGACACCCCTGTCGCCACCCCACTACCAAAAAGTAGTAAGAAATTAATTGCAAATGCCTCAGAGATTTAGCTAGAAATAGTTTATCTTCTCATTTAAACTTGAGTTGACCCAGTCTAAGCTCTTGAACACACAAAGGAGGGTAAAACACATCTCTGCTGAGATCTTTCTTCTGCAGAAATTTAAAGAGATAAAATGAAAAAACTTTATTGAACATTATTACCCAAAGAAAGGAAGCTGTATAGAGGACACATGTCCAAGTCAAGTGAAGAAGCAAAAATGTATCCATAATATGTGATTAGCTATTATGTTAGTGGTTCCTGAGAATGACACCAAAGAAGGAATTATCAATGTAAATATAGTAGATATACACAAGTCCCTTTTAATGCTGTGTAATATACATCATCAACCTTCTCAATCCACCTGTCACTTCTGAGAAAGGCGCGCTACTATACCAGCAATGTGAATGTTACTGAACATAAGACCCCTTTTATGCCTTTCATTTCTACTCCAAATAAGCTTATGCCATGACTCATATGTAGTATCTCTATTCTTACAGAAATGATGTTGCAGCTTCCTCCAAAATTATCTTGTAGTTCTGCCAGAGACATTGAAGACAGCAAGTGGCTAACCTTACATGTGCGCTGTAAATGTTTAAATTCCATAGGCTTCATAAGACTTTTCTCCAGGGATGTTTTGAAAAGAACATTTCTCTGCTGATACCAAAACTTTTGATGTCTTCATCACCAGATTTCTGTGTAATCCATTATATTATATTTCTTAGTGAGATGGAATCTAGCCAAGAAGAGATTAAAAAGTACTTTATTCACACACACAATTAAAAGACCCAATCTTAGCCAGGGACATTAATTTTCTTTTTACCATCAATGAGTGAATTTTGGAAATGCTTCTGTGCACAAAATGGTGGCAGGCTTTCATTTAAAAGTTTATTGATTTGTGAAAGCTTGCATAAACTTGTACCTTACAGAGGTGTGAAAAGTCTTTAACTGATGTAATGGCTACAGCTTGTCGTTTCTTCAGATATTTGCTTGTAAAAGAAGCAGTGCTGACTAAAGAAATGTTCTGAACAGATGTTTGTAACTCAAGTGACATTGGTATTACTGCAGGTTAAAATACAGTGAGTCTTTGAACGTTTTTAAGAAAGTATATTATTCAGAAGCCAGTATTTATAGACAATATTTATGTCCAACTTACAATGAGGGCATTTATAGTACTGTATGTTTCAGTATAGCTCAGTAAGTTCATAGTTCAATAGGGCATGGATAAGCCTTCTGAACTGAATGAATTCTCTGTTTGCCTCCTAATAATTTCTTCCCAGTTAAATAAGCTGAACAAACTGTGTGAGTGAATAACAAAAAAGATAAGATTTCATCTTTAGAAAAGGAGCTGTTACTTACCGTAAATCAAAAACAAATTCAGAATCAATTTTCTAGTTTCGTTAGGTTTTCTGGGGAAGGGTGTTTGGGTGTGCATTTTGAAGTTGTTTTTTTCTTGTGGACATTCATACAGATCTGCAAATAAACCATTTAGTGCTTCAAGGAGCCATCAGAAATAAACTCTGGGGATGATTTTAGCAGTTATTTCCATTGCCACTGTTTAAAAAACATGCAGTTCAGATGTCTCTGAGGCACAGGTCCTTTACTTTGTTAAAAATCTATTGTGGAACAGGAGAGGAACTTTGATCTAATGAGTATATAAAAGACACACTGGTTCAAAGCAGTGCTCTTTTACAGCCTTTCTCTGATGTTGCAAAGTGACTTCATCCCAGATTGAGGAAGAGTTTAATGTGGATATTCCTAACTTTTAATTTACAAACTGTGTGAATGTACAAAACTTTAGATATCTAAAAATAGTAGATCACATGTTTATGTATTTACCTAAATAAGTATGGTATTTTTTAGCATTAAAGTTGAATTAACAGCTTCCTTATTCAACAGGGTAGGAAGCAGTGAGAAATGCTGAGAAGATATACTTGAAATCTGGTCTTTTTCCTTGCTTTGGGTTCCTAATGGGAGCCAAAGTTAAACACCTTTGGATTCATAGACTGGATCTAGTTGCTATGTGTAACATGTATGTGCCAAAATCAGCCAAACCTTTCAGGAGATGTCTGCATAAGGATAAGCTTGAGACTGGCTCTGAGGCTGCCTGAGCACCCTGACACCCTGCTCTGACAGGATGACTGCAATATTCACTTACAAAATAGTAGCAGATGTAAACACAAATTCATCTCTATACAAGCTAAGGAGTTTAACCAGGAGCATACACATCCTAGGCTCACTCTGTGAACAAACAGCACTCCTGAACAGCCATTCAGATTTTCAGCAGGCTAACAGAGTCATTGGGAGAGCTCATCTCCACTTTAACGTAATATTAGGAATCTAAAATCCATACTTTTTCCTTAATGCTGTAAGTTAGGTAGGATAAGTCCTCCAGGTGACTAAAGACTTTCCTAACAAATGCTTTGGTGCACTGCCTCAGTTTTAGGCAGAGATCAGGCACACAAGAGCTCTTCTGCTTCTGCCATCCCCTAGACTGGCACCCCCTAAAATTTGTGTTCCTAATCTGATACAGCTTGGCAGGTCTAAGTAAATTCTGCATAAAAATGATGCAAAATCAGTCTCAAAACTGATTATTGAGAATTGAAAACATTCTAAATCCAGAGAATTTCAAATGAAAGAAAAACCTTCCCAGATATATTTACTCAGAAATGAGAGCAGTAGAAAAAAAATTGTGCTCTGTATGTCTTCAGTTTACATGGGGACAGCTCTTGATCCTAATAAACTCACTTCTGTAGGAATTTTCTTCTCAGGATTCACAACATAATAGAGAAGCCAGATTTAATAAAATATTTCTAGAACTCTGTTAAAACAAGTAGCACTCTTTTGCTCAGAAATCTCAGGTACCTTTCCATTCTGCTTTACTTCTGGTAAAGTTATTATAGAGGAGTAGCAGGGATGTACTGACAGAAGAATATCACCTCATTCCAGGGATGTGGTGGTAGCAGAGCTGGTGACAGGGAGCTGGAGGCCTCTCAGGGCAGCCTCCTGCCCCCAAGCCAGAGAAGGGCCTCTGGGAAGGTAGGAGATCATCCAGTGGACAGTGGGTGTTGCGGGCCCCTGCATCATAACCAAACACAGCTGAGGGTGGAGTTTCCCACAGTCTCTTTCCCTGGAATCTGCTGAAGTAGTACGTACTGAAAAGAGAAATAACAGGACAATAGCGTTCATCACTATTCTAAAGGGATAAGCATGCTTGTTTGCTCTTTAATTCAGCATATTTTTTACAAAGGTTCAATGCAAGCAATGCATATAGAACAATTTTTCAGAAATTACCACAGACAAACAACAGGTATGTTATTTCAAATACATATGGTTGATACGAAATATAAATAGGTTTGATTATATAAGTCAGAATTCTGAAGCTGATTAAACATTTGTCATTAGTAATTTCTAATTTCATTTTATCAGCATTAGGCTAACATCTTCCTGTTTTAAGGTGGGTTAAGTCCTGTAAACAAATTGACAAGAGATGCAACTTGCTCAGTTCCTTTGAGGCTTGATACAGTCCATAACACAGTGGCATGGACAAACAACAATAATAAAATCTGAGCTCTTGCTATCCCAAAATACTGAGGGCAGCATAGCATTAACCCTTGTGTGTATCCCTGCAACCATGACTAAAGGCTGTACAGTTGACGAAATATCAGCACAAGTGTCCAAGACAGAACTAGAACTTAGAAACTAAGAAAGTGTCAGCTTCATTAAGATTTTTTGAAAATCTGAATATGACATTTCCCAAACCTTCAGTATCTTGAAGCCTAAACCAAGGGCCACTAAACTCAATGTAGACATTTAAGCTTATTTCACAAGACCGCATCAGAGTCCAGGCTACATTTATTCTTAATGGTTTTATTGAATACAAATCCATAACTTCATAAAAGGTACCAATTGGACCTCATGCCCTAGCAGAAGCTAAAAAGCTGTATGAGAAATAAAACCTTGTCATTATTCCATCTATATAATTAATTATCTAAATATACAATGAAAAAAGTGTAATTATCTGCAGCATATCAATCCAACAACTGCTTCTTCCACTTTCTGCAAATCAGTTTGGCAATCCCTAATATCTCAATTCATAAAACTTCAAACATGCACCACAGAGAGGAAAGTTATTCCTCTAATAAGTATTTCCTATGTGCCAATAGGATCAGCACATCTCAAATGAAACCAAACCCAAAACATTCATGTTTAACAGTTTGAGATAAAGTGTTTAGAAAAACATTTGATCTTTTTCAGACAGATCACTCACCACTAATGTATTTCCAGACATAGAAAGATAGAATGTTCAACTATGTAAATATCTCTATAATCAGAATAGTTACAAAAGAAGAGTGAAATATTCATATAAGTGGAAAGGGTAATGCCTCTTCCTTCAAAATACTGTAATATTACATGGCTGATATTAAATTGACATCTAGCTATTCCCCCCACCCTGCATTCAAGGTTAACCCATAACCCTCCCTGTGTTAAATCTGGGGTTAATGAGATGTCATACTATATAGTTTTTATTACTTTAACTGAACTTCTTCTTCCCAGGTAGTGATATAGCATATAAGTAAGACCAACATTGTTCCTTCCAGTAAGTAACTGTATGTTCTCACATTTCTTCTATATATCCAGGCTATATTTAAAACTTGAATAACAAGAGGCAGGCAAGTGAGTTTATACCATAACAGCCTACAAAGTCTCAAATCAAAAAAGAAACAACAAAAAACAAAGTTATGAATGAAGGTGTTGGAATAGAAGGCTGCAGAACAGATTTCACCTGACAAATTAGACCCTGGTCCAAGCTCAGATTTGATGTGTAAATAACATTAGAAGAGAATAAACCAATGTAAATTACATCTTCTCTCACTCTCTCAACCCATAAATTATGCCAGCCTACCCTCTCACAACCTAACAACTAGTATGGAAATCTTACCTACACCCTCCCCTTTTTGTTCCTTGCCTATCACATTTATTTTGAGCTCTGTAAATATAGTGAGAAAAATTATGTGGAAGCAAAATTATGCATAATTCTAGTCTAACCCTACTCTTCCACTTGAAACCCAGCTTAATTATTTTCTTTCTTTGAAACTATTACATGGTGTAAAACTTAAATGTTAACAACTGTAAAGCTTACATAATTGTCACAGTTCCCAGTGAGTTTGCAAAAAGAAGGTACATTGTATTTTCAGAGCCAGGAAAATATTTCACTGCCCATGAAAAATATGATAAATATTATAAAGAAGAAGAAAGCAAATAAAAATTCCATTAATTACATCTAAGTAAAAGCTAAATCAATAGTTCTTTCCTCCCCTCCCCATAAACTCTTTCACTTTGTTACTCATCCAAAAATATAAATACTAACTTTCTATGCAACATTCACAACCCTGCACCTTAGTGTGTGCACACAAACATTCCCTCTTATCATTTTGTTTCATGGGTGATTTATCAGGTGTCTATACTACAAGCATTTTGCCAGTATAGACAAGTAGAACTTTATCCCACACCAGCAAATACTTTTTTGAGAGCTGAATGTTATGACCCACCCTAAGTTTTCCCCACTCCTCAGTGAAACTCCCTATGTTGACAAAACATCGTTTTATCTACATAGCTAAGTTAATTAGTGATTACAGTTGTTCATAACCCCCAGCAAAATGTACTTGAAGTCTGTGTTACAGGAAAGTTTCAGCTTTTTTTAGCATAGCTGTAAGATTTGTTTTGTGTTACTGTGGCTCTTCAGAACTAGAAAAGTATAGTCTTCCCCTTTTTTCCCAAAACACAACAAAATCTCATCAGCAATCAGTCTGGAGCCTGTGTATCTAGAAGCAGGTTAATAGGTGACTCGTCCTTAGCTGCTGCTTAAACAGTAATTTGTAGCATGTATCAAAAGTTATATAGGTATCAGCATATAAAATATCAGTTACTCACATCTTACAAAGCTCTAAAGCTGGAGACCATTATCTTTCCCATGTAAACCCAATGAAGGCAGGGAAGAATTAATAAACCTTCACCTCAGTGACTTGTGCTGCTGCTTTTCTGGTAACAAAGGCATAGCTCCAGCTCAGAGCTAATAG
Source organism: Rhynochetos jubatus (assembly GCA_027574665.1). NCBI lineage: Eukaryota > Metazoa > Chordata > Aves > Eurypygiformes > Rhynochetidae > Rhynochetos > Rhynochetos jubatus. The sequence continues at coordinate 127,558,650 of CM050648.1, forward strand.
CTAATCTGAGTTTTGCAGCCTCTATAGCCTTGAGACTTAAAGACTGCTCCTGTTTCGGCTTGTCTCCTTTAGGTCCTTAATATATGCAAGTGCAGACCAAGCATTAGACAGCAATGGGCTGCCCCCATAAATAAACCTGAAATAGCAACTATCTAAGAGGCACACAATGGACTCTAGCTCCCTCCCCTAACACCTCATTTAATCATGCTTTGATCACCACCAAAGTTCACAGGACCATTTTCAACTCTTACAAGTACAGTTGGAATAGTTGCAGTAACTGCCTTTACTCTGGGGGCAGTTCTAGAAGGGTGGAAAAAAGTGGGTTTTTCAGTGGTGAAACCAAAGCAATACTTGAGTTTGAACTGTTTATAACAGTCCAAATAACTGTTATGTGTTTACAAAATAAGGCTATAGGGATTTTTTAAAAAAATTAATTTTACATCCACAAAACAATGTCATTAGAGAGTATTAAAATTAAAAATTTATAATTTTCCAGATTCCCTTAAATACATAATGTGGTGAAGATGACTTAAGTTCACAACATGTTTCAGAGTCACTGGTTGAATTTTCTGCCAAAAAAAAAAAAAAAAAAAGTCAATGCTTTGGCCAAAACATTTCATTTCAGTTTATTTACCATCTTCAACTCTGATGAGCTCAGCTGCCAGATGACATAAATGTGGAAAACATCTTTTCCATGATGTAAGTCTCGTATGGAGATTAAGAAACTTTCTTTTAGGAATCTTATAAGCAGTATCTTTAAAGCTTGAGTGCTTCTGTGACCTTCTACATGAATCATTAGATCAGGAGTTCTGGTTATTTGCAAAAGTACAGGATATTCCAGATAAAATTCATCCTAGTGATTCCTCCCTTTTCCTAGCTGGTTTCTAACATCCTGGTTAGTCTTCTTATGATGTGTTTCTTATCCAGCCAGTAAATCTATGACCCGTTATAGTAATAATACTGTTTGTTTGGGGTTTATTTGTTGGGTTATTTTAAGACTAAAACTTAAGTTATTGTCCAATTATATTTTTTCCAATTATATTCTGAAACAAAGTATGTACCCCAAACCCACACATTTCACTTGCAGAATCATTATTCATCATTTAAATAACAAAGAAAGTAATCCAACCTTTAAATGTTTGTGCCTTAAGATATGAAGTAATTAAACAGAATTCCTTGGTTCCTTATTGACATGACATGCTTCTTTTTTACCTATTTTAATTCTTTCTCACTGTCTTGGGCTCATGTGTCAAGGTTTTGATAGCAGCAGTCCTGCAGCAGTAGCTTCTGTGAGAAGATGCCAGAAGCTGTCACCCATGTCTGACAGAGCCAGTTCCACTCAGCTCCAAGAGGGATCCACCACTGGCCAAACCTGAGCCCATCAGCAATGATGGTAGCTCCTCTGCAACAACATGTTTAAGAAAGGGTAAAATCACTGAGCAAATCAGCTTGGGAAGAGGACTGAGAATATGTGAGAGAACTCTGCAGACACCAAGGTCAGGTGAAGGAGGAAAGAAAGGGAGGAGATGTTCCAAGCAGAAGAGTAGGGACTCCCCTGTAGCACTTGAAGATGACCATGGTGATGCAGGTTGTCCCTCTACAGCTCATGGACATCCATGGCGGAGCAAACATCCACCTTCATCCCATAGAGGACCCCACACCTGAGCAGGTGGCTATGTCCTGAAATAAACTGTGACCTTGTGGGAAAACCACTCTGGAACAGCCTCCTCGAAGTACCAGAGATGCCTTGGAGAGGAACTCACATGGGAGCGGGCTTCTGGAAAGACTTGTGGACCCATGGGGGACCCACACAGGAGCAGTTTGTTCCTGAAGGACTGCACTCTGGAAAGGACCTGTGCTGGATCAGTTTGTGAAGAACTGCATCCCATGGGAAGGACCCACACTGGAGAAGTTCATGGCAGACTGTCTCCTGTGGATTGGACCTCATGCCGGAGCAGGGGAAGAGAGTGAGCAAGAAGGAGCAGCAGAGACATGTGAACCGAGCACAACCTCCATTCTCTATCCCCCTGCACAGCTCGAGGGGAGGAGAAAGAGAAGTCAGGGGTGAAGTCGAGCAATGGAGAAATGAAGGTGTTTCTAGATTTGCTCTTATTTCTCATTATCCTACTCTCATTTTGATTGGCAATAAATTAATTCCCCCATGTTGAGCCTGTTTTCCCTGTGGTGGCAATTACTGAGTGATCTCTCTGCCCTTATCTTGACCTGTGAAGTTTTAATTGTGTTTTTCTCCCCATGTGTTGTTGATAGAGAGGGAGTGATAGAGGGGCTTGGTGGGCACATGGCAACTAACCAGGGTCAATCCTCCATACCCACTCTCTGCCTCTAATCTAAGAATTTGGTATTTCTTCCTACTTAGTCCTAATGCATCAAGATGAGGAAGGAGTGCAGCCTTCTTTCAGTCACCATAGGCCACTGCTTGAGGAATTCTTTGATTCTAGTATAAACCCCAATATATTAAGGAAAGCCAAAAAAAAAAAAATTGCTGTTACTTCCTGGGTATCAGCAATAACTACTAGGATGTAGGAAATTAATACAGAAAGCAACATAAAACTATGATTTTTTGGGGGGGGGGGGGGGGGGGGGGGGGTGGTTGTTGTTTTTTTTTTTCTTCTTCTTTTATTTGAATGATCCTGGCTGGTTTGCTCAGTCATAAGTGGGGACAAGAGGTAGTTTAAAATATATGTTTATTAGATTGAGTCTTGCACCACAGAGAATTTATGAGGCATCTTAGCACCTTGATGTAAGTGGAGCTGAGGCAGACATTCTGGCAGTTCGGGAACTAAACAGCTTTGCTCAAAATTCAATTTTAGTATGTGGAGCATTTGCAGTTATCAGGACTGGGTGCAGCAGGATCATAGTTCTGAATACAGAATGCCTAAATATCCTCTCCAGGTATGTAATGCTTCATGTACATTAGCTCTGAGAGGCCCTGTACTAAAAGCAACTTGAAGCTTCATGTGTTCACAAAGCCCAAGTCCACTTATCCACACTGACCAGTACCAACCAGACACCCACTGGTGCCACTCAATTTTGTGGTTGCCATCAAAGAATTCCTCAGAACAATCAAGATGTCTTGTCGTCCTGATATTGGCATCTATGCAAAACTCTTATATGATTGATGTAAGAAAGGTTGAAAGACCCCTTCATACCACAGAAAAATAAGTAAGTTTTGCCTTTGAAGTATGCTCTCACCTTCAGCATGGACCCAGGTTATAGAAAAACCATGAGACAAGTGATGAGAGTTTAGAGACAGCATGAAATATTTCTTTAGCTCTCTGACCATCAGTTTATCTCCAGGGTTTAGGAGCATAGAACATAGTCTAAAGCACAGAAAATCTTAACTCAAGCACAGATTAACTTTTCCTCTATGAAGATTGAGGAAAAACACTTCTAGATTTTAAAGGAGAAACAACCAACACAGAAGTAAGATTTTCCATAATAAATCAGGTCAACCACCTTTTTGCTCTGACTCCAAATTGTCCACATGCATTGGAGGTTTGAAGGGAAAAATAAAATCAAAGCCCCTTGTGCATGAATGAAAACTATCGAGACTTTCCTATCTCTCCAGGCAGTTTTCTTAGATTCTAAAAATGAGTACAATTAACTTTTGACTTTTTTTTTAATATTATCCCTTTTAGTGATACTTCAAAACTATTAGAAAACATAGAAATACATAAGGCAAGACATAGAAATACATAATACAAGAACAGATAGAAAGTAATTTTGACTATAATCAGCTATTTTTTTTTTTTTTCATTCTACAAAATCTTTTCTGAGATGACAAGATGATCCTGCTTGGTTAACCATGTCTGAAGTAGGTTAGCTGTTTGCCTATACAGAAGCT